>JAVSCE010019283.1:0-80594 GCA_032199065.1 Smutsia gigantea | reverse complement strand
CACTGAAGAACTGAATCAATAGTTACCTCCAAAATAAATGCCACTTTTTGCACTCTGGGAGATGTCAGCATGGTTTTTATTATTCTTTCACATGAAATAAATTACTTGAAGTTGACAGCAAGTGATTAAATGGCCGTTAAAACCCTCACTTGTTAGAAAGGGAACGTTGACTGAATCCAAACTCTTAAACCAAAGAACTCTTAACACTTGCCACATTCCCCATTCTTAAGTGGCCCCAGGTGTGTGGGTTCCTTGCTCCCTAACTTCCTTCAGAGCCCTAGAGATTAAACTGGTCAACCTGCAATGATCAACTTCCCCCAAAGAGACTTGAATTCCAACATGCACCTCACAGAACCTCTCTCTCCACTACATCCCCCTTAAGATGTGTTATCTAGGGTTCCTGCCTTCCAGGAGGAGGGACTGAGAGCTCAAGTCACTTTGCATTTCAGTCAAATGAATGATATGACTCTGTTTTTACTGACTTTCCTTACCTGGTCACTTTCACATCTATCTATAGTCATGTTTCTCCAGCGTAGTTTGACTTTCATTGTGGGCAAAGTTTGGCCGTTGGTTTGTAAAGTAGAGAATGTATGAAACATAGTTGTGTGGTCATCTAATCAGAATGTGGATCCCTCAGACCTTTACATTAATATTTTTAATCCCTAAACTTTCTTCTTTAGGGTAAACAGGAATTTATTGCGAGGATAATGGACAGCTCTTAGAATAGAAGGAAAGATGACTAAGAGACCTAGAAAATGAACATAGCCTAGGTAAAGTAGGAGATGAAAACTACTGCTGAAACCGGAGTGGAGAAGAGCCGGTTGGAATGCCACCGCCTGCACTGCCCCTATTGCTGGGTCCCAATGCCACCACTGGCCCATGGCTTCCACTCCACCATCATGCCAGGGCTCCCTCGGGCTCTTCTCCTCTCTGCTGCCTCTGGCACAACCAGACTGAGCTCTGGACTGTCCCTAGTTCCTTGTGTCACTATGCAGATTCAAAATCCCAGAAGGCAGCACCCCGCTGGAAGTGATCAGATCATGTCTCCGTGGTCAGCGGGCAGGTAGCAGGAGGGTCAGACTGGTACTTCCAGCTTCTGTAGTGGCAGGTAGTACTCTGCATCTCAATGCTTTATTCTGGGCTATAAATATGTATCTTAAAAGTTCCTTTGGTGAAAGTCTTCTAGTTTATGACAGTATTAAGTGTCTTTCTCTCTTTTCCCCACAGTTTAATAGATATCTAATTGACATAATATACTGCATTAGATCGACATAATAAAGTGCATGTATTTGAAGTGTAGAATTTGATATGTTTTGAAATATGTATATATCTTTGAAACCATAGTCAGAATCAATAGGATATGCACACTCGTCACTTGCAAAAGTTTTCTACTACCCTTCCCTGCCTCCTCCAAAGCAACTATAGGTTAATTCTAATTTTCTAGAACAGTATGAAAATGTAGTCACACAGTATGTACTGTTTTATGCTTGACTTCTTTCACTCAGCATAATTATTTCAGATTCTTCCATGGTGTGTGTATTAATAGTTCTTTATATTGCTCAGTAGTATCCCTGTGTGTGTGTGTGTGTGTGTGTGTGTGTGTGTGTGTGTGTGTGTGTGTATTACAATTTGTTCATTCACCATTTTATGTACATTGGGCTGGTTCTAGTTTTTGGCTATTACAAATAAAGTTCCTGTGAATGTTTGTGTAATAGTTTTTGTGTGCACATATCTTTCATTTCCCTTGAGTAAATACTGAGGAATAGAATGCCTGGGTCATATTGTAAGTGTTTGCTTAAGTTTTTAAGGATCTGCAAAGTATTCTCCAAAGCAGTTATATCATTTTACCACCTGCAGTGCATAAAAGTCCCAGTTGCTCCATGTAATCCTCTACTTTTGACATGAGCAAAAATTGGCATAGTCAGGCTGTTACAGCTCTGGTAACATGTTTACAATTCATGATCCAGTGGAAAAGAAAGAATCCCGCTTCTAAATACCACATCTAAAATATTAATTAGAAACAATTCTGCCAGCATACCAATCATTGTCCCATCATGTTCTTGGCCAAGAGAAGAGAGATATTGTAATTAGAAGTTTCATCATGGCCAATGGTGGAGGATAACGGGGATGGAAAAGTTCTCCAAAGCTCTGAAGGCTATTACCAAAGGGACAGAGAGACGGAATCTGGGTAAACAAAACCCTAGATGTTTTAGTATTGCCTTAAGTTTAAGGAGTGTGGAGATTGTGGGAAACCCTGGTAACAATATCCAATAAAGTTTATGGATTGTCTACACAAAGTAGACAATATAAATCTGGCTTTCCTTGTCCATGAGGATCAAAGCAAGAAAGGGAATGGTGATTCAAGATAAATGACCTGGAGTGAATAGTGCTACCGATAGGAATGCCGTGTTTTGACCCAGAGCGCCCAGTAGGGGGTGAAATATGAGTCCTGGAATAATTCTCTGAGCCAAGCAAAAACCCAATACAGTGACTTTCTGGTATATCCTTAAAGCGTGAGAATGCTTGCTGGGAGTCCACAATTTATCACTAAACTGTTGACTATTATTTGTGATTAAAAGATTGTCAGTGAATCATGTACCTAACATGGAAAACACTAAGCTGAAAAAGTATTTAATTTCCCCCAAATTAAAACATCCCTGGGCTTGGCCTTCGCAAATGTTTTGTGTCACTTCTACATATTACATTTTTTCATTTAAGTCTGGAGCTGCTTCAAGAATGTGCTCAGCTAGTGAGAATATACTAGACAATCATTTTTCCTCAGTACAACTGATTTGGGCAATATTCAAAGAGAAATATGGGTTATTATTTTGAAGTACCAATTTATCTTCTGCTTCTCCAAGCCTGGTCTTTCTTGGCTTTTATCTATCATGGAGATGACATTTTTAACATTAATATTAGTGATAATTACATAATTACAGTTTACTGAAGCTTTGCAGAAATAAAATCCATTGATGATGGAGTAGACACTGGTATGGGATACTTACACCTCTCAAGTATTTCAGTACTTAACCCAATTAAATTATTGTCATCTCATGAAGTTTGAGCGATTCTTTCATAAAACTTATGTGAAATTATTGCTATGATAAAGAAGTTATTTCATTAAGAGGTAATGCAGATATTTTAGCTCTGAAACAAAGGTGAGGGGAACGACTTGAATGTTTCAAATGTGTTGGCTTGACATTGAAATGTTTTTTCTTCAGAGTTCTACCTTACCCACCTGACTTGTCCCTATCTTACTAAATTGCTGTGATAAATTCACTCACTGGTAAAAGTCTTGTCTGCCAAGGTATGCATTGCTACCACATCCTCTCAGAAATAAACACTCCTTAAAACCACCACATGGGCCTTCACTTTCATTGAATATTTCTTTCATTCCAAACTTCCAAGGTTAGGGTTCCAACATTTGGTTGAAACTGTTTGTGATTCCAGGTGGTAGGTGATATGGTTCCACAGAGACTGAAAAGATCAAGCCATTTTATTTTGTGTACTCTAACTTGCCTAACAGGTTCCCTCTTATTCATCACACAAAAACAGAATGGTCTCTTTGCTCTGAAATTTAGGCACACTGAATCAGAAAAGAAAAGTCAGAAAGAGAAAATGTGCTATACATGGTTTTCCTGAAGGAACAGTCTACAACTGCAGTTACCAGTAGGCTTCTAGGGATTGCAGCAATTCCTTTGGAAACTCTTGGGAAAAAAGTGGTACTTCTACATAATTCCATTGAGGGAACATTAGTGAGGAAGGACTTTAAAATAAATGCCTCAGGAGTCGAATTTTTGGGGGGAACAATATTAGTAATCATAAAACATTTCTGCATAAAAGAACAGTGCAATATAGCTTTCATTCATATCATTGAATAACTGAGAGTTCTTGTTATCTTTATGATGTGATTGCTCAGATAAATTTTTGCTAGGGATATATATGCTTAAAACTGTGGATACAACCAGGACATGCAAAAAAAAAAAAGGTAGAAAAAAGTCATTCCCTTATAGTCTACTAGTAAAGACAAAATAAAAACAATCAGTAGATAAACAAGGAATATAGTCATTGCAGTGACAGTAGGGGCACCCAGCTGGGATTTGAGACATCAGGGTGTGCCTTCACATCCTGCAGTGTTTTACTGGAGGACTTTATGCAAATCAGGTAATCTTCTTCCTGGACTACAAATCCTTCCCTGTACAAAATTGTAGTGTTAGGCTAACATTATGGAATTGGTTTCTGCATTTAAGCATATTTCTGGAGGCAGAGATGATAGAAAGTGAGGTTCTTTTACACTTTTGTTCCCATTTCATTTCTTACATGAATTACCAAAAGCATCCTGGATCTTAGCACCTTATCCTCACGCAGTTAGCTCCTGTTGTGACGTTCTCCAAAACAAGTGACAGTGACTGTTTATTGCCTAGGCTGGCATATTTTGAATCTTCCGCTCCATTTATGTCTTCATTATAGTCGGAGAAGCTATATCCTCTTCCTCCGCTTCTCCACAGCCAGAAGGGGTCAAGATACTCAATTCTGATTAATGAAGTGTAACCGAAAGATTAGTGGAGCGACCTAGGGACGATTTTCTTTCCTTCTTTTGTTTCCCTCTCCTCGCACATGATGACACCTGACGCCAAGGCAACAATCTTGTTTCATGTTGAGTCAATGAACCTACCGGTAGCCACTTGCTTCCAGCCTTCTTGATATATAAAACAAACAAACAAAACCACCTAATTTTACACTGCTGCAAATTGGGTTTTGTATTACTTGTGTTTTAAACTATTCCTGACGCAGCGCACTATGAGTAGCACACATATAAAATTTTGTCATTTTCTGAGGAAAACTGGTCCTGTAAAAAGGTCATTTAAGGTGAAACCATATAAAGCAGGGACAGTAAAATCATAATGAATAGGGATACATTTTTTATTGGAATTTTATCTTGGAAAATGAAAGTAAAATTGATGCAAATAATTTGATTAATACTTATTACTTAGGTTGTAATTATAACTAGAGACAATGATACTGTTGTGATTATTTTTAAAACAGCTTTATAGAGGTGTAATTGACATGCCACAAAATTACCCATCATGAATGTACCATTAGATGATTTTCAGTGAACTTATACAATTGCGCAATTATCACTAAACTTCTGTTTTAGAACATTTCTCTCACTCTAAAATGTTCCCTCATGCATGTTTTTAGTCAATCTCCCCTCCTGCCTCCAGCCCCAGACAATCACTGATGAGCTTTATACATCTATAGATTGGTCTTTTCTAGAAGTTTCATGTAAGTGGAATTATGATATACAGTCTTTTGTGTATGGCTTCTTAACATAGTGTTTTCAAGGTATATTCATATAATTGCATGAATTAGTCATTTGTTCTTTGCTGAATAATAATCCATTGTTTGGATATATGGCATTTCCTTTATCCATTCACCAGTTCATAGATACGTGGATGGTTTCCATTTTTTAGTGATTATGAAAAAATCCTGCTATAAATATTGGTAAACAAATCTTTGTGGAGACGTATGTTTTCATTTCTCTTGGGTAAATATATAGGAGTGAAATTACTATATCACATGGTAAGTATATATTTAACAATTTAAAAAACTGTTCACCTGTTTTCCAAAGTGGCTTTACCAATTTACATTACCACCAGCAATGAATGAGTCTTTCCATTTCTCCAAATGTTCCCCAGCATGGTGATTATCTGTCTTTTTGTTTATGGCCATTCTGGTGAGTATATAGTATCTCACTGTGGTTTTAATTTTCATTTCTTTATTGTGTAATAGTGTTGGGAAAGTTTTCATGTGATTATTGTCCACTTACATGTAATTTTTTCACACTTTTAAACTTATTTTTTTCTATATTATTGCATTGTAAGAGTTCTTTGTATATTTGTACAAGATACACAGCATTTTTTAGATATATGATTTGAAAGTATTTTCTACTGTTCTGTGACTTGCCTTTTCATTTTCTTAATAGACTCTTTTACAAAGCCTACTTTTAAAAATAATGTCCAATTTATCAATATGTTCTTTCATGATTGAACTTTCAGTGTCATAACTAAGAAATACTTGTCTAACCTAAATTCACAAGGATTTTCTTCAATATTTTATTCTAGAAGATGTATAGTTTTAGCTTTTTCACTTATGTCTATGATCCATTTTAAGTTTATTTTTGTGTTGTGTGACATCAGGACTTAAATTCTTTTTTAAAAAAGATATGGATCTCAACTTGTTTCAGCAGCTTGTTGAAAAGACAATACTTTTCCAATTGAGTTTCCTTGGAACCTTTGTCACTAATAATTATTAAATTATTTGTAAATGTAAAAATATATATCTGGACGCTTGAGTCTGTTTCTTTGATATGAATGTCTGTTCTGATGTCACCGCTACCTGAAATCAGGAAGAACATTGTCCAGTTTTGTTACTTTTCAAAATTATTTTGGCAGAGTCTAGGTCTTCTGCATTTTCATACAAGTTTTAGGAACAGTATTAATTTCTACACAAAAGCCTAATGGAATTTTGACAGGAATTGAATTACATAGTTCAACGTGGGGAGAACTACCTTCTTAAAAATATTTGGTCTTCCTCTTCTCTAATATAATATATTTCTCAGTTTATATAAATTAAAAAAAAATTTCTCCCAGCAATGTTTTATAGTTTTCAATGTACAGGATTTTCATTAAAAGTTTTCCTGAGCATTTTAATCCTTTTGAGGTTATTTTGACTGCAATTATCTTGATTGCACTTTTGGATTTTTCTTTCCTGGTATATAGAAATGTAATATACATTGACCTTGTATCTTGCCATTTCCTTAAATTTGCTTCTGGGATCTGATAGTTTTTATGTGACTTCCTTAGGATATTCTGCATGCAGGATCATGTCTGCATATAAAGACAGTTTTAATTCTTCTTTTTCAAAATATATGCCTGCAATGCTTTACGTAATCTGACCTTTGAAAACCTCCCCATCATCTGTCCATTCTACTCTTCATTCATTGCTCTCCTGCCATTATGGACCTTTCTTTTCATAAAGCTCATCTACCCTCATTCTCTCTTAGGGCATTTGCCTATGTTATTTTGCTTTCCTGCAACATTTTTCATCCAAATATTTCATGGCTGCCGCCAGTCATCATTTTCATCATTCATGTATCAAATTAAAGGTCATCACATCAAACTTCCCTGACCATCCTAAGAAAGTCTCCACCACTATAGCCATTCTGTATTATTCTTCATTCTGCAACTCTTTTATTCAAAGCATTCACAACCCAAAAAAAGTTATTTTTTTACATATTTATTTTCTGTCCTCTGTCAGCCTGAATGTAATTTCCTTAAAAAGAGTCACCTTCTCTGTATTTTCTACTGCTCATTTAAAGTGCTTAAAATAGTACCCCCTTGACAGAAGTTATACTTTCATCCTTTTTCTTTTTGCTGTGTGACTGACAGAAGAAAGAAAAAGAAAGAAAACTTTAAAAGCATGAAATAAAAATATTCAAGAGAGTGACTTTCATACTTTAGTTTTTGCTGTAAAAGGGACTGGAAATTAACACAAGGATTAACTCTCTTAAAGAGAGGAAAGGGCATTACATAAAGGTAACCTGATGCATTTTGATGATTTGTTGGAGCCTTGAAACACTACAGGGTGTTGTATTTTAGTGCCCTCACACATGTTCATGGGGATTGTCTGTCACATCTTGGCGTCTGAGGGAAGGAATATTCGACTGCATCTGTGCAGATCCTTTCTGTGAGTTAGTTTGGGAATTAGGAGTACAAGCTCTAGATCTGGAAATTTCCAAATAGCAGAGACCAGCTCATGACATATAGGCCTGTGGCTTGACCTTTGTTCTTCTGACCTATGTCCACTGTCTCCTGGCTGCAGCTCAGAATATCACCATCATGGGATGTAATGCTGCAGGGCTAACGGCACTGACGCAGAGCTGTGGGGACACTCTGTTACACTGTAGTATCTACTGTTGGGCCCGCCAGATTATTTACTAGTTTCCTTGGTGTCATTTTCTTGACAAGTAACTCTGGGAATTCAGGGTATTTTTTCCCTTCAGCTAGACACTACCAGAATATTTGACTCTCTGAATGTGTCAGTCAGACTCTTTAATTAAATGGCGCAGCATTTCTGTTTGTCAGAGTGATATAAAATAAAGGGGAAAAAATGTTTGCTTTGTGAAGCCCTGCCATAAAACCTTCAGAAAGGATTAAACATCATCAGGCCTTTGGCTCCCAAAGGAAAATGCTCTGAAAGACAAAACATCTTTAGTGTCAATTTTCAACCAGGAGAAAACTGAATGAAATGAAGTTTGACATATGGAACAGTTTTCATAAGTTGTTTCAAATGTGAGTCACAAGAAATGTCACTTTGAGGATATGGTAGAAGATCAGCTGAGATACTTGTGATAATTTGAATAGAGGTCCTAGCTGACTTACCTTTGTCCTCATGGGCCATGCCACGGTCCACATTCAGTTAGGGAAGAACTGGACCCATTAATCATTTGTGATTGCAAAGTTTGCACTTGTGTCTTTTGGTTGTTTCTATGAGAAAGGGAGACTAAACTAGATTGTAAAACACTTAGGAAGACTGTCTCTGCTTTCTTTACCTAAGCGCATCACTTGAAAATAGCCCTTTTATCAAATACTTCCATCTATGCATACATTTTTAAAAATTCTCCTAACCCAGCAACTTTCATGTATACAGCTAATAACATAATGAAATATAACCACCACTATTGCATCTTCAAGTCACACAAGAAATGCAGTCTGTAATACTAATACTAATATGCTATGATGAAACATAGTTACTGCACAAAACCAAAGATTATAACAAAGGTATTTCTCAGATACCATGACCACTGAATATATTTTTGGATGTTAACAAATTGATACCATTAAGATATAATCTCATGAAGTATCCATAGTTGATTAGCCTCAGTTCTAGATTCAGTATAGAGCATAGAAGAGTTATTTCAGATACATTTTTAAAAAGAATCAGGATTTTCTGAGTCTTGTACCATGCATTTCTTTGCATAGTATGGATTAAACTAATACACCCTCTTCCTCACTGCCTCCTCTCCCCTTCTTAACCCCAGTTTCCCCAAACACACAATGATATCTAGATTTGTTTCTGTAGTCTTGCAGTTCATGGAAAGTGAAATGAAAAGAGATGACAAGGTCAACATAGCACCTCTTCCTCCTGACTCACAACCTCAGCAAAAGCAAGAAATGTGTGAATGAATTTTCCTTGGGGGCTATAGCTAGTCTCTGGGCAGGCAAAATTCCTTCCAGAATACTGGACATAAGAAAATAAAAGGGAGCTTTTCATTTTATCTTTATGAACAGTGTGTCACTGTCCCCTCCTCTAATGTCTGAGCCATTATAAGTACAATAGTGGATTGTATTTCCTTTTTGGGTTGATAGAATGTCAACCTAAGATTCAGAGAGGATAATTGGTCCTTCAGTGAGAGCTGCCCGTCATCACAAGCAGTAACAAGAAACATGCAAAGACAAGACAGGAGTGGATGGCTTCTTACATGAGTTCCCTGCACTCTGTTTCCTGGGACTTCTGTAGTATCTGGGGCAGTTCTGTGTGAGAGTTTCTGTGGTTGTGTCTCAGTCTCCCACAAAGCCCAAATGCTAATCCTTAGTGGGTTTAAAGCACCATGCTGTTTAGCATTAGTCATGCTGATCAATTTTAATTGAAAAAGAGAAACCTACTTTGCACCAAACAGCATAAGGTACATCCCGTAATAGAGCTGCTATCACGGAGGCCAGAGCATTTCCTACATGATGCTCTCCTGAGAAGCCTGACTTCCTTTGACAGAGTCTATATTGTGGGAGAAGTACACATAGAACAGAGAAAGAGAAAAGGGGTCATTGGCCTGCTGGCCAGAGTGGTCAGGATATCCCTGGTAGCACAAGGAGAAAAAATGTCACAGCGATATCACAGTCTTTGTTGCACCCCTTAAGAGTAATCAAGTTGTCGGACAAGGGCTTTATTACACCCTAGTAATAATGAGTGCCATTTACTAAACATGGAGGCTAAGTATTTCCCATATAGGATCCCATTTCCTCCTTATGGTGAGTCTGGGCCCTGGACCCATATGGCCTGTGCCTACCTCCAACATTAATTCTGATGCTCTGGCCAGTGTGATCTTTCTTGAACATGTTTCTCTCCCTCTTTTTTCCATGAATTTCCCTCTTTTCTCTCATAGTCTTGGAACTCACAGTTCTCTTAGCCTAGAAAGTTTTTCTAGACATCTCTGCATAACTGGTTCCTTATTTTTCTGTCTTTTTCTCAAATATCATCTGTTCAGGAAGGGCTTTCTAGACCCGGTCTAAAACCATCCTTCATCTCACCATCATTCAGTACTGCACATCCTGCTGCTTTCCCTTATAGCATGCTTCATAGAATGCAATGGTCTTATTTACTTATTTACTTTCCTTGCCCATTTTCTTCCCCATAATGTAAGCTCTATAACGGGAGAGAGTTTATCTGTCTTCTGCATCAGTGTGGTACTAGTGCCACAAACATTTCCTGCACATAGTATTTGAGCATTCAACATTCACAACGAAACAAACCTGCAAGTCAGGATAATTATTATCACTGAATAAAATTAGTAAATTGCATTTAGAGAGGTAAACTAACTTGCCTATAACCCCTAAATGGCAGTGATAGAATTTAACCCAGGTTTACTTAGATTAGTTCTAGTGTACAGGATGACTGCAGTACTGGAAACTTCTTTTCCTTCAGAATTATCAAGCAATTTCCCCAGAAATTTAATTCATTAATGTAGCTTCTTCCCTGAAAAAAAAAAAAGATCAGCAGCTAATCATTTATCTAGACAATTTCTTTCCAAATTCTCAGAGCGCTATCTAGTTTTTTCCTCCTGTGACTTGCCACTTAAAGTAACAACCCAATGAATTAAAACGAGAAAAACAAAAAACAGAGCATCCCCCTTAATTTTGTTTTTAGGATTTGTAAAACCCAAACTATTTTTTATGTTGTTTTTTTTTTGTTTTTAATAAGTTTTGTTGTGATATAATTCACATACCATAACATCTACTCTTTTAAAATGCACAGCTAAGTGGTTTTCAGTATAGTCACAGGGTTGTGCGACCACCACCACTATCTAATTCCAGAACATTTTCATCATCCCCAAAAGAAATCCTATACCCATTAGCAGTCTCTCCCCTCTTGCCCCTATCCCGCAGTCCCTGGCAATCAGTATTCTAGTTTCTGACTCAATTCTTGATACTTAGTATAAATGGAATCATACACTCTGGGCCTTTTGTGTTTGGCTGCTTCCATGTCATATACTTCCAGGTTTATCCCCATGGTAGCATGCCTCAGTACTTCATTGCTTTCACATGATCAAATGATGTTCCCTATATATTGTTTATCCATTTATCAATTGGTGGAAGTTTAGGTTGTTTTCCTTTTTTTTTGAATATTATGAATAATGTTGCTATGAACATTTGTGTACAAGTTTTGTGTGGGCATATTTTTATATATATACCCAGAACTCTATGTTTATCTTTTTTTAAGAAAATACGAAACCATTTTCCAAAGTGACTGCACCATGGTATACTCCAACAATGTATGAGGATTTCAATTTCTCCACATCTTCACCAACTTATTATTCATCTTCTTGACTCTAGCCATCCTAGTGGGGATGAAAAGGTATCTCATTGTGGTTTTGATTTACATTTCCTTAATTTTTTTGAGCATCTTTTCATGTGCTTATCAGCCATTTGTATGTCTTTTTGGAGAAATATCTATGAAATCCTTTGTCCATTTTTCAGCTGAGTTAATTGCCTTTTTATTTTTGAGTTATAAGAATTGTTTATAAAATCTGAATAAAATTTTCTCACCAGGTACATGGTTTACAAATATTTTCTCCCATTTTAAGACTATCTCTTCACTTTCTTGATGCTGTCCTATGAAACACAAAGTATTTTTAAATTTTGATGAAGTCTCTTTATCTATTTTTTATATTGTTGCTTGTGATTTTGGTGTCATATCTAAGAAACTACTGCTTAATCCGAAGCCATAAAGATTTATATCTATGGTTTCTTCAAAGAGTTTTATACCTTTAGCTCTCCCATTTAGGTCTATGATCCACTTTGGGCTAATTTTTGTATATGGTATGAGGTAGGAGTGCAGCTTGGGGGGGTTTTTTTGGCATGTGGATATCTAGTCGACCCATCACCATTTGTTGAAAAGACTGTTCTTTCTCCATTGAGTTGTCTTGATACCCTTGTTAAAATCATTTAACATATAAGTCAGGGCTTATTTCTGGTATAAAACTATTTCCTATCACCTTATCTTCTGAAAACATCTTGATTTTTCCAGATCCCCATCTTGAGAATCTCAAACCACAGTTGCTAGCCAAAAAAAACATTCTTATTTCTAGTTCTTAAGTTTTGTCTTAGGTTGGATCATCCCAGAAGCAACTCCATGATCAGACTCTAAGTGCAAGTTGTTTACTTGGGAGGCACAGGAAACATTGGTTGAGAGTGGGAAAGGGCCCTTGGAGGGGAGGGAGGCAATAAAATGTGTCATTATTATGAAGCCATGCCCCAGAGTGGGTGGCTGGAGCTCAGTTTTATGGGGAAACACCAAGAAATCACCAAAACATGCCTCTAAATTTTACCACCTAAGAGATGAGGGACCTCAGGGGTTCTGTACAACTCCTGAGCATCCCTGGTTGAATCTCGCTCTTGAGGATGTTAAGTCTCCAAAATCTCTAGGCTGTATGTACCATGAGGAGAGTGGCTCTCGGCAGTGCTGAGGGAGCTGTTACGCACAGAGATGCAGATACTGGCGGTTATAAGAGGCTGGAGCACAAGAACGGTATGGTCAGAGGGATGTGGAAAGGCCCTACCTAAACAAGATCAGCCTTCACCCCAAGCTGCACTGCCAGAGGCCGCAAGAAGGAGCACAAAGGAAGAGAAAAATACCTAAATATTATACCGGCAGCACCATATCACCCTGAGCCAACGTACTGGAGAAAATAAAACTTAATTCAAATGCAATGCAGAGGGAGGGTGAGACACTTTTTACATTCAGGGGCATTAGTTTATCAGGAGTCTTTGGTTGTGAGTGACAAAAACTAAATTTGCTTAAACAAAATAGAACTATTGGCTTGTAAAATCAAACTATAGAGAGCAGGCAGCAGCCGGGCTTTGGGACCTCTGGACCTAGGACCTCCGACACTAATGATCCTGTTTCTGCACTGCAGCTTTTTTGATCTCCAGCTCCTCTAAGCAGAAAGAACATGGCTTTCTGATACTCTTGGCTCCCTGCCTTTTAGCTCCTCAATTAGGGAGAAATGGGCACTTGTCTGGTAGCTGCATTCTAAACCATTCCCGGGGAGCACCCCAATTAGGCATACTTTGATAACATATCTTCCGCTGACCATTCTGTGCAGGCGGGTGTTGCTCTGATTTGGTTCAGGGTCACACCCCAGTGACCAGAGGGTGGAGTCTGCTACCAGAAGAGAAGTGGAACTGGAAGTTGAGGAACTACTGGCTTCTTGGAGGGAAAAATAAAGGGCCACACAAAAACACATAAAAACATCTTCCTGTCCTCAATTCTTTGGTCCCTTCTGTAAAATCCCGGGAACCTCAGCTGACCATGGGATACTTTTAAGGGCTTAAGAAGAAAGTCCTGCATCGTGCAACTGCCATTCTTCCTTGGACATATCCTGCCTAACAAGTCCAGGGAGGTTACATCGGGCTGTGGGGCAGCTGGTTTCCTTGTTGGTGTGATTGCAAGAGGGTAATGAAAAATCTGAACCAATCTCATCTGTTTTTCTTTTCCTTAATTGCTCAAATATTGGTTCATTAGAAAAGAAGTTACAAATTTCAATACTGCCTAGTTACAAGAGTCATTGAGCTGTGTTAGAAATAAGTGAGTGCTATCAAATATCAAATAAGCAGTCTTTGAACAAAGATTAGAATGAGAAAGAGTTTTAAGATGATTGGGTAACCTGGCAGTAGTTCCTTCATTGCTTCCAAATAATTATCACCATTTATACCCTCGAGGAACCCTCCAGACTGCAACAAGAACCACCACCCTTTTCTGGAAAGGGAGAGCTGGAGTTCTTTGCCTGGGAGGGAGCAATCTCTTGAAGAAAAAATAAGAAGATTAAAACTACTTTTACTAGTGATGTGACAAACATAGCAAGCAGTTACATGTTAATTCAGGCTATCACCTTTAATTAGGACTTGGGGATCCTGAGTTCTGCTGTCTTCAGTCTTCAGAAATGAGTGCTCAAGATCGAAGAGCTACCTTCTTTAAATAATTTAAATAGATATCCATTTTAATTAAAGTAGATATTGAATATTGGATATGAAAATGGCTGCTGCTTTTTTCTTTTTTTTTACCTCTAGGATTTGGCAGCTCCTGCTTAAATGAGTAAGTCCCCGTACAGAAGGAAACAACATCTGGCACAGTCCCTCTTCAGGGCTGAGGATCAAGCACACACTCAGCTGGAGGCCTTCTGTGCTCCCAGCACCTCCCTGGGATGGAGCAGGTGGGCAAGCCCATTCCAGGCCACCTGGTGGGTCACTGTACAGCCTCCACAGCTGCCAGAGGACAAACCAGTCCGGTTCTGTTCTTCTGAAAAAGACCTACTTCTCTCCCTGATACAAAACAAGAGTGGTTTGGAATGCAGCAAAATGTTTGATGAATCCTTAGACATATTCTCAAAATTTCCTGAAAAGGTCCCTGCTGAAAAGAGGAAGTATTCAGCCTATGCAGAGACCCGAAAGTCGTTCATGCTCGCCATCATATGCAGTAAGCCCATCCTGTTCTGCCTTTCCAGGGTGAGCAAAGATGACCATAAGAAAAGTCTGGCAAAGAAGTGTGAGGCTCCAAGCCTTCAGCTGTCTCCAAAGTTGTCAGTACTTTCAGCTTCGTCCTATCATTTTCTCTCCCCTCTCTGTTACCTGGTACTTTCTCCTTCTCTCCCACATCTCCAGGAGTGCAGAGCACAGAAGCTGTCACAAGCAAATCAGTTCACAACCACATTTAAAGAAAGTTAAAGAGAAAGAGAGGGATGGGGAGGGATGGAGAGAGGAAAATCATGAATGAGAGACTAGGTAGCATAGAGCAAATTTCACTTAGTTATGTTTTTTCTGATTTCCTATGACTACAGGCTTTCTTCTAGGCTTCTGGGGAAAAAAAAGCCATGCTGTTTTTCTTCCTTCTCCTCTTCCTTTTTAGATGTTTACAGATCCTGATTAAACTCTCCAATTCAGTGATTTCGCTCACCTAACATTCCATTGAAATGGAAAGAACAGATTTAATTTCCCTGCCACTCATTTTACAGATGGGTTCCATTAATCAACAAAAATGTCCATGAAGGTCTATAAACTTTCCAGATGTTATGAAAGCCCACCAGTGTGCAGTGGCCCAGCCCCTGGATGACGCTGCGCAGGCTCCCCGCCGCTGGGCTGGGTTTGCGTCTCGCCCCCGACGCTTACTGGCTGCTCAACATCTCCTCGGCTCGCAGGTCACGCTCCTCTGCTCAGGCGACCCTTTGGCCATCCATCACAAACTTGGCTCTTGGAACTTGGTCTTTGAGAGGAGCTTTAACAATTGCGTTCTGGCTTCATTCACTGCACATGTGGCAGGGTTGCTGTCATTTAATCAGGCAGCCTTTGGTCGGAAGGCGGATCTTAGTGGGGTGGGGTGAGGCAGGCAGAGGCAGAGGGTGGCTGATACGGTGGAGCTGAGCAAGGCGTTTTAAGGATGGCAGTGAAGTAGGGTGGTTAGTGTCCTGCTGAATGAGTCAAAGGATAGTGTGAACTTAATCATGATGGAAGAGAGAAGAGTAAAGAGATGATGGGAGAAGTCTCAAGTAGGAGACGGTGTTCAGAATCAGAAACATTAAAATAAGATTTTCAAGACATCCGGGAGGTTGGGTTATGGATAGATTTGGTTTGTGTTTTTCCCAACACCGGCAAAGAACAAATCAATATGTGGCTGAACAAAGAACTCATACTATCCATGGCCACAGGATGATGAGTTTGAGAACACTCTCTTTAGAAACATACCCAAGACACTTGATCACTGTGGGTGCAAAGTGTGTGCTGCAACAAAAGCAAAGTTTATTTTAGTGGTTGCACTGAACTCTAAAAGGAGGCCCAGCTGGCATAAAAATACAACATCAATTGCACAGAACATATTGCATGACCTTGCATTTGAATAAGCCTTTCAAAGGATGGGATGTACTATAAATTGAGCAAGAATCCAGCTCTTTTCTAAATGCCAACATCAGACATGTTTCAAGATTATCATGTTCCCACTGGAGCTTGGGAGAACAGCAACACTACAAATAAATGGGCCACTGGCTGTCACTGCTCAGAAGCTCAGGTTTGTCCTTTCCATTGCCAGAGTGAGATTCGTAATAAAATGTCAAAAAAAAGTAAAGAGCAAGTCAGACCTGACCATGTCAGGTGCAAAATAAGTGTCTGCTATGATAATCCTAACCCCCCCCTCAAAAAAAAAACCCACTTGCCATCCTGATACATATGTATATCTATCAGAGAGAAAGATTCATCCTGTGAGGAAGAAGGGCTGACTGGTGCAGCATCTTATCTCTTGTCCTTGGGGAACATTAAGAAATAAATGGTAACAGTGTTTGCCTTGACCATTCCCATAGCCAACTGAGCTTTCTTAATGTCTGAACCCCTGTCTCTCCCTCTCTTTCTTGCCACTTCCCTCTCCTATATTCCATGACTGTGATATCTCTGTTAAGGATCAGGAAACAAGAATGGAAACTGTAGAATTTAAACTCTTGCTGCAGGAGAGTCCTACATCACAGAAGAGATGACCAGATATTTGGCCAAAAGAATTTTCTTCATTCCCTGCAATTGAGAAGGCTTGGAGGACAGCTCACAGTCTGCTACCTCATGCCCTTTGCAGAGTGACCCTTTATTAGTGCTTTCCGGGTGATGAGTCAACCTCAGCCAGTGTTTCAGTCCAGCC
The DNA here is from genome assembly GCA_032199065.1 of Smutsia gigantea. Lineage (NCBI taxonomy): Eukaryota > Metazoa > Chordata > Mammalia > Pholidota > Manidae > Smutsia > Smutsia gigantea. The sequence continues at coordinate 63,584 of JAVSCE010019283.1, read as the reverse complement.
CCAAATCAGATATCTTATACAGGGAAATCTCAGATGAATGGGACATATCATATGCTATGAATCCCTGTTGTATTCGCTTTACGCACCAACATGCCTTTTTTTGGCCCCTGTGAAAAATTTGAAGTTGAGAGGACTGCATGATGGCTGATTAGGAGTGGACACAGGAGCATCGAGATACTCCCTTGTGAGTGCCTTACACCTGAGACATAGGAAAGCCAAAGTAAGGACCCACTGTGGTTATCAGAACCTGGGCATGTATAACATGAACCAACTTCCATTTTTTCTGCCTGTCTCAGGACTCAGAATTCCTCTTAAAATATACTGTTTTGATCATGTGGTGTTTTCATAATAATGTCCTTTGGTGATAATAATGTGATAGCACAAAGGTCATGTTTTTTTCTAAAGCAGAGAATTTGTCCTCTGGCAGTGCTCACCTTTGGGAAGATTCATCTGCCATCTGCATGTTGACAGTTTCAAAGAACTAGCCAATTTCTTCCCAGCTCCATTCCAGCACATACCACAAGAATTCATTGCCTCTGACAAGAGTTAGAACCAGTGGAATTTCTTCAACACACTACTGTCACAATAATGCCACAGTGGTTTAAACCTTTTGTTTGTTTATTAGCTGTGTCTGTGTAGCGCTACATGCTTGCTTTATTTTATTCCCTCTGTTTTGCAATAAACTATCATGACAGGGATGGCCTTTCTTGCTGCATTACTTGTAAGTAGGCCCTGAGGCTAATAAGCATGGGCATATCTGATGAACACGATAAGATAACTGTCAACTGCCACTGGAAAAAGACTGGGACATGTTTATTAACAAAGAAGTTGGAGGCTCCCATATGAATAGGTGTGTGTGTGTGTGTGTGTGTGTGTGTGTGTGTGTGTGTGTGTAACAAACCTCTGTGGCACATATCCTGAACTCATTCATTCATTCATTCATGCAACAAATATTTATTGAGTCAATTTGCCAGGTGCTCGGGAAAAAAATGAGTAAAAAATGTGATTATTCATGCCCTTATAGAGCTTATCATATAATAGGAAAGATATTACTCAAATAATGTTTAAAAAATAAATTTCCTACATTTCTGGAGACTGAGAATCCAAGATCAAGGCAAGGCACAAGCTGGAGAGAGAGAGAGAGAGAGAGAGAGAGAGACAGAGGGAGAGAGAGTTGGAGAGGGAGAGAGGGAGGGGGAGGGGAGGGGGAGGGGGAGGGGAGGGGAGGGGAGAGGGAGAGGGAGAGGGAGAGGGAGAGAGAGGGGGAGAGAGAGAGAAACACTCTGGTCTTTCTTCATTTCTTTATTAGGACATTAATCTCAACCTGCGGGATCCACACACATGACCTCAATTTAACCTAATTACCTCCCAAAAGGTCCCACAACCTCAAAATTAAGTGGCTGCAGCATATGAATTTGGGGTCACAACATTCAAGCCATAACTGCATACTTTTGTTCCAATGACCTAACCTGGAGTTGTTCTCAGCATGAACACTGTATTTTTTTGTCTGTATCTAGAAGAGACTGACTGTTGTCCCCTAATATTTCATGTTTTCTCTTTCAGTAAGAATGGGATACCTAATAGAAGTGAACTGTTGAATTTCCACATGTCTTTTTATTTTCTAGATAGTTTTCTCTTATTGATTGTCTAATTAATTATTTTATGAGAACACACTGTAAATCATTTTGATTCTTTAAATTTGTTGAGGTTTGTTTTACAATGAAAGATAAGGTCTGCTGTGAGGAATGTTCCATGTGAACTTGGAAAGAATGTGTATATTGCTGTAATTGGGTGGAATGTTCTAGAAATGTCAATTAGGTACATTTAGTTGATAGTGTTCTTCAGACCTTCTATATCCTTACTGATTTCCTGTCTACTTATTCTACCAACTGATGAAAGAGAAGCATTGAAGTATTCAACTATAATTCTGGATTTGTCTTTTTCTCCTTTCATTGTCATCAGATTTTGCCCCATATATTTTGAAGCTTTGTTACTAGGTGAATATTCAATTCTCCTTGAAGAATGAACTACTTTATCATCATGTAACATACCTCTTTATTCTGGGTGATATTCCTTTCTCTGCACATATTAATGTAAGACTTTAGCTTTCTTTTGATTAGTATTTACATGGGATATCTTTTCTCCATTTTTTTTTTACTTTTAACCTATGTGTTTATAACTAAAATTGATTTAACATAGATAGCATATAATTGGAGCTTGCTTTTTTTATCAAGTGTATTTTTTTTGTCTTTTAGTTGGTGTTTTTAGATAGTTTACACTTAATGTAATTACGGATATGTTTGAATCAAAGACTACCATCTATCTGTTTTCTATTTGTTCCTTCTGTTCTTTATTCTTTTTTCCTCTATCTGCCTTTTGAATTTTTAAAAATTCAAACTATTAGTTTATTGTTTATACCTCTTTTGAATATTTTAGTTGTTGTCATAGAATTTATAATATATATCAAATAATTTGTTACCACTTCACAATAGTAAAGGGACCTTACAACAATATATTCCCAACTCCTTCCTTTCATTTTCTGTGCCGTTGTTGTCATATATTTTACTTCTACATGTAAACACACAGTACATTGTTGTTATTTTTGCTTTAGACAGTCATTTCTCTTTTATGACCAACTAAAAAGTAAAACAAAATGATCTGTATATTTAACCTACATTTATTGTGTTTCTAGTGCACCTTTCTTTGTGTAGACCTCAGTTCTGTTGGGTAGCATATTCCTTCTACATGAAGAACTTTCTTTAATATTTCTTTTAGTGTTGCTCTTCTTGTCATTAGTTCTCTCATTTTTTGTTTGAGAAAAATTTTTGTTTCTTATTTGCTTTTGAAAATTGTGTTAAATGGATATAGAATTCTGAGTTGACAGGATTTTTTTACTTTTGTCACTTAAAAACCATAACTCCATTTCCTTCTGGTTTGAGTTATTTCTCACAAGAAGCCTCATATATGTTTTTTCTCTCTGTATGTAATACATCATTTCTCTCTGGTCACTTTCAAGATTGTCTCTTTGCCTTTGGCTTTCAGCAGTTTGAATATAATATGCGTAGGTGTTTTGGTTTGTTTGCCTGCTTGCATATTTGTTGGTTTGGTTTTTTATTTATCCTGTGTGGTGTTCCTCCAGCTGAACTTCTTGGTCTATATTTTATATGTTATACAAAAACTTATTTTGTATATGTTGTTAATTTTGGAATATTCTCAACAAGTATTTCTTTAAATATTTCCTAAGTTCTGTTCTCTCTCCTTCTCTGTCTTTTCATTGCTCTTCCTGCTTTAGTTTGAGTAATTCATGCTGACACATCTTCAAGTTCACTGTTTTTTGTCAGCTGTATTGAATCTGCTGATAAGCTCATTGAAGGCATTCTTTGTTACTCCACTTTTCATATCTAGCATTCCTTTTATTTCTTATATTTTCTATCTCTGCTGAATTACTTCTCTGATCTTTCACATTTCACCTTATCCTCTAGAGCTTTTACCATATTTGTTTTAAGTTATCTACTGGGCATTTCCAACATCTGTATTAAATCTGAGTCTGGCTGATTGCTTTATCACTTGACCGAGAGTTGTTTTTATTTGCTTTTTATATGCCTCATGTTTGTTCAAAGATGGACAGTAGAGACTGAGGTAGAAACTTCTGATGCTTAGAAATAGGCACATTTCTCCTTCTGCTAGGCTTTGGTACTATGCCTGTGTCTGTGTATGTGTATGTGGTGGGAATGGTTGGGTCATTATTGTACAAGTTTAGCTGGATTTTTGAGTTGTTGCTATGATTACTCTCAGTATAACATAGGCTTCAAGTCATGTTGGATTACTTTCTATTTAGCATATGGGATTTTCTTAAATGTCTGCTCCATCCTCAATTTTGGGTTTCCCCTTTGCACTGTGCCTCAAGAAAGGTCTCTGCATGCTCTTGCCCATCTTTGAACAGCAGACCACTGTTACCTGTTACTCAATGCTGGTTAGACTGGTGCAGGGGGTGGGGTTGGGCACATTCTCTTTTTTGTGTAAGCCTCAAGGTTAGGCAGCCACTGTGTTTCTGAGTCTTGGGCAATGGTCTTTCTCAGTGATCCTACCCCACTCCCAGCTGCAGGGCTGAGTCCAGCAGGCAGTTCCATCCTGCTCTCAGGTTTGTTTTTGTTTCCTTCCTCCAGCATCAATGGGTTTTCATCAGTGCTCTAAGGGCATTAGGATTTGTGTCCCTACCTCCAACTCCCTCCAAAGTTTAAGCCCTTTATTTAGTGGAAGATACAGAGAATGACCTGTTCTTTCCCCCAGTCCCTTGTTGCTCCAGGCCTGCATCATCAGAGAAAGATTTTTAGGATTCTTCCTGATCTTCTGTGGGAGCACCTGGTCCTTTGCAGAAAAGCCTGTGACAGGTGCAAGTTCTCCTTGTATTTGTATCTTCCAGGGATTCAATGTTCTTTTGCCAGCCCATGGTTGGCCTTAGCAATTCATTAAAAAACTAAGTTGAATTCTTACCTGGTATAGGTATCATCTATCCAAGGTAAGCAAATGCTCATATCCTAACTCTTGTTGGATACACTTTCCTTAGATTTCAGGTTAGTTCGTAATCATTAGCTCTCTGCTGAGTTCAAGAAAAGTCGTGAATTTTCAGATTATTTGGCATTTCTGCTGCTGCTGTTGCCCTTGTAAGTGTGGTGCCCTACAGCCTAAGCAGAGACTGAACATCCAGAATACACAGCATTAAGCTGGACATGTGACCAGTCAAAAGCCAGACTCCATTTCCCAGCCTCTCATGGCTAGATCTGGCCTATTATGTATCAATGGAAGGGGGATGAGGAGCATGTTCTTCTTCTTTTTCATTGTTCTGCTGGCTCACACACAGGTATGAGATGTGGAGCTGATGCAACTATTTTGCATCACAAAGTAAATTTTGGAAAAGAGGCCACACTGGGTGTCACAGCAAGATGGAGGAGCCTGATATAAGCAGTGGGTTACCTATAGAGACATGCATGTGAGACGGGAAAAATAAAAAACTTCTAACTTGTTTGATTGTCTTTCATTGCTGAACCCCATTCTAACATAAATTTTATAAGCACTCATGTCAGGGAGTAACAATTGGCATCAAGACGTAGCAGGCTTTCTGGTAAGCAGTCTGCTGGTGAGCATGCTGGTGTCATAGCCTTCCTCGCTTTCCAACCCCTGCACCTGTAGCACCCAGCATCTAGCTCCAGGGCTCACACATCACTGGTGCTCAGTGAATATTCAGTGATGAAAAATGCAGGCATACTATCTGACTGTGACTTCTCCAGACTGCAAATGTGCACTATTTTTGTGATAATCTCTTATATAATCAAGATTAATAAGCAGCTCCTCACCTGTACCATTTAACCCCACCTTCAATCTTTAGTCAGAGATACATAATTAACAGTGAATTATTTTTCTTTCCTTTGTTTTTTCCCCTCTTTGGGATGTAAGGAGATTTGAAAAGGCAAGAACATGTCTACAGGGGAGAGGAAGATGAGCAGTAGGGCACTGAAAAACTCGTAACTGTATAAATGGCCCTTGATAATTCAGAGGTAGCTTCAGGTCACTTCCTGTGGTAAGTCTTTAACTCCAATCTGGTGGAGTATTGGGCTGTAAAAGTGTTCTTGGAAGAAATGTTTCATTTCATTTCCCAGAAAGCTACTGTCTTCCAGTTATTTATATCCCATGCTGAAGAGGAAAACAGTAAGACAGTTCTGCAATGGGTCACTGGTCAGTAGAGCAAATGCTTGGAGCTCCTATCAAGTAGCCAAATGTGGCCCGAGAGCACCTGTGCCATCTTGGATAGATTCTAAGTTCCTCAAGACCAGGATCTATGCCATCTGTTAAATTGTCAAATGTCATACCATAAAGAACGTAATATGTAAGACATTTCTTACACCTACAGCTGCTGCTACTGCAAAAATACCAGAAACTAACAACTTGAGGGATTTAATTGGAGATGAAGGAAACTGTATTGAGAAATAGCATCTCTGCATGTAAGAAGTAAAGAAAAGGCGTGTTTCTGCTCTCTGTGTATCATTAGAACTTGTCTGCCCTCCTCAGCACATCAGCACTATGACGCTGAAGTCTATGAGACGTAATTGCCTCGAGTCATTCTCTAGCCACAGAGAAGGTAAGATTAATAAAGAACATTTGTTATAATTTTGCAACCAATTTATGTAATGGGGCTCATAGCAAATAACCACATTTAACAGAAGCATTTATCAAAGCCAATTTACACATCAATTTGTTCGCTATGTGTTAAGCCCACCATTTATAAGAATAAGTTGGTTTCTTTCTGTATCCCCTTTTCTTTCTATTAAAGTAAAAATTATTGTTAGATATGGTAATTCTTTGGCTTTTATAGAGGCAGCACTGATAGTGATACACGTTGACTTTTCAGCTGTTGCTCCATGATGTATAATTTTGCACAGCATGTTGCTTCTGTATAGATTAGAGGAAATTATTGTTTAAAAAATATAAAGCCATTACTGATAGTCTGTTCTTCTTAGTAACTTGTCACCACAGGTGAACACAGTTCGCCACAGGAGAGGCTCTGGATTTCCATGGACTGTCACCTCTTAACTAGTCACAGAAAACGGGACAGGTGAAGTCTAGTAAATTAAACTCACAAATTATCACCAAGAATCTTATTAAAACCATTTTCAAGTTCCCCTTTTCCCAAGATTTAGCCAACATCATTATCTAGCCCATTGTTATCTACTCACTACTACAAGGATAAAATGACTCTTGTCCATATCCTAGAAAATGTTGCCATTACTCAGTCATTTACAAATTTGTGTAGAAGGAAAAATGGATCTGCAATCTTATAATTACACAGAAAAATTGAAGTCAGAATTGTTGCTAATGTGTGTAACAAACTTCTATAAGAAAAAGACCAGGGTCGTGAGTGGTTAGTGGTTCCCATTGTGGAGGGTTGAATAATGCCTCCCCTTAAAATGTCTATATCCTAATCCCAGAAGTCTACGACTATGTTACCTTATATGACAAAAGGGAATTGAAGGGAACTGACAGATGGCTCCTGAGATCATCCTGGTATTTGCTTATCTGGGAAATTATCCTGGATTTTTCAAGTGAATCCAATGTCATCACAGGGTTCTTATGAGGAGGCAGGTGGGTCAGAGTTAGAAAGACAGAGAGAAATACGATAATGGAAGGAGAGGTGGGAGTGATGCAGGATTGTGAGCCAAGGAATGTGGGCAGCCTCTAGCAGTTGGAAAGGCAGAGAAACAGATTCCATCCTACAGGCTTCCAAAACAATGGAGTCTTGCTAACAACTTGATTCTAGCCCACTGAGACTGATTTTGGACCTCTGACTTCCAGAAGTATAAGATAGTAAATTTGTGCTGTTTGAAGCCACTACATTTTTCAGTTTGTTACAGTAGAAATAAAAAATGAGAGTAGTCAGAATAAGCACTCAGAAAAATTTCTTTACAGAATATAGGGACATCTCTTTAAGAAAAGTGAAGAAACTTGATATTTAAGAGAGATTTAAATTAGTGGGGAGTTATTTGAAAGTGCAGAGATGACTTTGCATAATCAAGAGATCCTGTCAGTGTCTTTTTAATATAATTCATGCTCTTTAGTGGGCAAAAATTTGGAAGAATGCATGTAATACAAAGGGAAGTCCATCTGTAAAAGCAAACATATTTATAGCTTCATTTGTCTCTTATATCTTCAAACAAGGACCATGGATCTTTGTTCAGATGTGCAAAAATATTCCTGTGATTTCAGCCTATCAGATGGAGACTTACAGAGAGGTGTAAATGATACTTGGGATCAAAATCCCTACTTGAAGAATATATTTGATGAGGTTTTTAGGAACTGATACTGTCATTGTAAAGATGGAAGTCATATCAAGGATGGTACATGATTGAATTCTCTTCGCCTCTACTTGTTTTTTAACCTTTGAAAGTTTTTTACACTGTAAGGATAATACCTAAATATTCAGTAAGTCATCTCTGAATGACTCTGCTTTGGGAACATGCTTTCTAAGAGAAAAATGCTAGTATTTAAGAAACTGAATGCAATAAATAATATTCTAATTTAAAATCTTACCATGCCTTATAATGTCAAGTTTTACCTGTTGCTCCTCACTGAACCACAATTTGCTTCTTATCTTTTCTGGCTAATAGTTTCACGAATGTCAGCCTTATTTCTCTCCAAAGAGGTAAAATTCCTTAAAGATACAGACCATGTGTTCTGAGTCCTGAAGTTGCCTTCTGTAAATTTATGATTGGTTAAAAATAGACTCTATTTTATGCGAAACAAAGTTCTACCAGGGCATTTGCCTGGGATAGGTCTGTAATCATTCTTTACTCCTAATGATATTGAGTCTTCAGAATTAACTTTCATCAGGTTCTTTTTCTTCTGAATTTGTATTAATTCTTTTGACTTTCATCTCTCAAGAAAAGGATTTCACTATATTAAATGGTAACGAATTCTAAAAATGAGTCTTATTCTTACTTGAAAAGAAATGGGTGGGTATTGTTCTTCTTAATCTTTATTTCAGTATTGTTATGGCATGTAACTGACATGTGGGCTTCTAACACATCTCTAAGAAAATAGCCTCTGACCTCGAGTCACAGACTCCAGAAGGTCATTGAAAGTTATGTGGATCTGCAGATGCCTGGGGTAGCTGCAGGTTTGAGGGTAAGAGCAGAGGCTCTGTGTGATGCCACAGAGCACACAGCCTCCTTTGCTTCTCTCTCCAGACAGACTCACATGGGCCACTTCATAATCCATGAGTCCAGATGCCCCATATCAGTTACTTTGGCTTAGTTCGGTTGTGAGCCATGTGCTTAATTAGATTACAAAGTATATAAAAGAATGTTATAGTCTCAAAAACATGTCTAGATGTTGAAAAGGCCAGATCTGTGTATCCACATGGCTACATTAAGCCAGGAGAGTCAAAATGATTTCTTCATCTCTTTTCAGAGCTCTAAATATGAGATTTTTTTTCCCATTTCATAGAAATTCTCCAGTGAACAATAGCTGCAGTCACTGGAGTTGTCTGGAGAGACAGCAAGAATATGAACTATCTGCTTGGCTGACCACTAAATAAATACATAATACAAAATAAGAACAAAAGGCCCATGGTTCTGGTGTTGGCAGCTATAAGTCGCAGCTCCCAGTGTGACAGAAGCAGCAGTGTCTCTGTGGCCCATTACACAGTGTGGGCATGGTGGGCTCACAGGTTGGAGACTGCTCATCAGCCTACCAAAGATTCTGTCAACTACCCATACCCTTTAATGAACCCCACTCTGCTTAATCTAGCAGTTTCCCTGGTCTGCCTTGAAGAGCCCTCAACACACCCTTTAGGAAAAAGAAAAGCTTCCATGCCACAAAATGGGAGGACAACTACAAGAAGTAAACTTTTTTGACAGTTGATCTTCTGAGAACAGCCATTAGCCCTGCTGTCAGCAGGAATAAAGATACTTCCTGAAGAAAGTGTAAAGCCCAGTTCTTGTAATATTGAGCAATGGTGCCATGCAGATGAGAATAAGCCTTCAGAGACTCATACCACCTGCTTGTTAAATCTGCTTCAGACCTGTTTCAAAACTTGGAAAAATAAGCTGTTTTTAACCTACAGAAAATGTGCTCTACTCTTTGGGAGACAATGAGACCACAGAAAATCCAAGATATTTTTTGATTGGTTTTTAAGAAATGTTTGTGAGGGGAAGGGATGGATTTTGTAAAGAAAATGAGACACAAAGAGAAAAAGTTGCTCTAAGTGCCCTCTGTCTCAGCCTCATGTAGTGTGAGGAAACAGCATATTTCCTACAGGAATCGCCTCATGACTGACTGATGCTTTGCCAAAATTCCCTTTGGCTGCTCTTGGACCCAGCTCTACTCAGATTCCTCTGCACCGCACTCGGCCGCCATCGCTCTCTGATAGTCCTTGTCAGACTTGGTAACTCAGGCTACCTTCATGCGGCTTGTTTCTCTTGGTCAACCAGCCACAGACTCATGCTGCTTCCTCCATTTCCCTCATGATACCCACTTTGTACTTCTTCCAAAATTGATCTGAACTCATTGCTGTGCCTCTGAAAGCCATTTCCAAGTGATGGCACAGCTGACCTCTCACCCCTGTGCCTCCTGTGATTCTCCCACCGCTCTTCCATTAAGTTGCTGGGTGGGATTGCAGGCTGTGAAGCATTTATCTTTCATGGTTTCCATCAACCCCTAAGCGACTCCAAACCACCATACATTAAATACCAAATGTTCTTCAAATTCAAGGCAAATTCTCTTGTTGTCCTTTCTTAGCAGATAGCTACCCCTAGCAGCTTTCTTTAAAGCCACTACTGAATTATGTACACACTCCCAATCCAAGTGTTGGTCTATTTTCCCCAAATTCCCCACATTTAAGGAAACTGATGATTGATCAGTGCACAGTCACCACACAAAAGACTAGTTTTAGCAAAGACCACTAAGTTGTGTACTTTGTGGGGGTGGAGGTGGAAACACATACAAATAATCCTTGCCCTTAAGTCTCTGACAGGCACTTCTACAAAGGGAAATCTTTTTATGTGACCTGTGGCCTGCCTTGCTGAGCCCTGTGCTATCATCAATGTTTAGAATGAGAGAATAAAGGTGGCAGTGTGAGAGGTGAGACAGAGGCCTCCTCCTAAAACCGCATATAATACGAAAGTATAATTAATAAAACTAATCCTGAAAGAACATCAAGAAAGAAGGCTGCACCAGACTGCATACACCTGGAGAAAAGAATAGATATCACAGAATAGGATAACATACCAAGCCGTGACCCAGTGGGACCCAAGCCCTTCCCCCACCCCAGCTCACCAGGTGGGAGGAAGAGAAGTGGAGCAGGGAGGGAGTGGAGGCCTGAGAATTCTGAATACCTATATATAAACCTACCTTGCATGGTGCCCTGGTGATTAGTGGGGTTAGAAAGCTAAGACAGGCAGACTACCTGGAGAGACTGAGATTCCAGCCACTTATGGAAAACAGAGATCCATATAAAGCTGCTCTGGGACAAAAGAAAGCTGGGCAGTCTGAAAGACTTCCTAACAGTGAGAAGGCTGCTAAAGGGGCAAGGATTGCACAGAGCTCACTGCTCAGGAGAAAGGACAGGTATTCAATATTGTCCAGGTGCACTCTACCCAGCAGGTTAGGAACTTTCATGATCTTCAGGTGCTCCATCCCCTGGCTGGCTACAAAGCTCCAAGGACCCCCTCAGTGATATGTAGCCTGCTGCGCCTTCCTCCCAGCCAGCCCATACCTGGCTCGCAAACCAGCAAACCCTACCCTGGTGTCAGGCCAGCCAGAGGGAAGCCCAGCCTACAGCTGATACAAATGCAAAGCATAGAGGCTTATACCTGTGTGCTTGGCCCACTGGTTCTGGCAGTAGACAGAGGCATAGCATCTGGGAAGCTGGAAACAGCTCTTTTCTCCCCCCAGGCACACATGCCCCTTCCCTGCAACCCCAGACATTGCTTCATGGGCTGAGCAGCTCCAGAGAGTAGAGCTTCTGGGAACTAGAGGGTGCCTTACACAAATACGAAATGCCAAAGGAACCTGATTCACAGTAAAATTATTAATACAACTCCTGAAAAAGATTTAAATGATATCGACCTCATGAATCTTCCTGAAAGGGAGTACAAAATAAAAATCATTTACGTGCTCATGGAGGTATGGAAAGATATTTAGGAACTCAGGAATGAAATCCCGTCAGAGATTCAATCATTAAAGACACAGTGGGGGGCATTAAAAGCAGATTGGATACAGTGGAGGAGATGATAAATGAAATAGAAACTACAGAAGAGTAATACAAAGAAGCTGAGGCACAGAGAGAAAAAAGGATCTCTAAGAATGAAAGAATATTGGGAGAACTATGTGACCAATCCAAACGGAACAATATTCGCATTATAGGGGTACCAGAAGAAGAGAGAGAAACAGGGATAGAAAGTGTCTTTGAGGAGGTAATTGCTGAAAACTTCCACAGTCTGGGGAAGGAGATAGTCTCTCAGGCCATGGAGGTGCACAGATCTCCCAACACAAGGGACCCAAGGAAGACAACACCAAGATGTGTAATTATTAAAATGGCAAAGATCAAGGATAAGGACAGACTATTAAAAGCAACCAGAGAGTATAATAATATTACATATAAAGGAAAGCCCATCAGGTTATCAACAGATTTCTCACCAGAAACCTTACAGGCCAGAAGGGAGTGGCATGATATATTTAATGCAATGAAACAGAAGGGCCTCGAACCAAGAATACTTTATCCAACAAGATTGTCATTTAAATTTAAAGGAGGTTTTAAGCATTTTTCAGATAAGCAAAAGCTGAGAGAATTTACCTCCCACAAACCATCTCTACAGTGTATTTTGGAGGGACTGCTATAGATGGAAGTGTTCCTAAGGTTTAATAACTGTCACCAGAGGTAATAAAACCATAGTAAAGAAAGGTGAACAGTTAATTACTAAGCAAATGCAAAATTAAATCAACTAAGCCCAAATTCAGTCAAAGGATAGACAAAGAGTACAGAATATGATACCTAATATACAAAGAATGGAGGAGGAAGAAAAAGGAGGAGAAAAAAGAACCTTTAGATTGTGTTTGTAATAACATACTGAGTTAAGTTAAACTCTTAGACAGTAAGGAAGTTAACTTTGAACCTTTGGTAACCATGCATCTAAAGCCTGAAATGCAATGAGTACATGCCTATCAAAAATCAACCTAAATGTAAATGTTTTGAATGCACCAATCAAAAGACATAGAGTCACTGAATGGATAAAAAAGCAAGACCCATCTATATGCTGCCTACAAGAGACTCACTTTAAACCCAAAGACATATGCAGACTTAAAGTGAAGAGATGGAGAAAGATATTTCATGCAAATAATAGGGAGAAAAAAGCAGGAGTTGCAGTACTTGTATCAGACAAAATAGACTTCAAAACAAATAGTCACAAGAGACAAAGAAGGACATTACATAATGATAAAGGGGTCAATCCAACAATAAGACATAACTATTATATCTATGCACCCAACACAGTAACACCTACAAATGTGAAACACATACTAACAGAATTAAAAGAGGAAACTGAATGCAATGCATTCATTCTAAGAGACTTCAACACTCCACTTATTCTAAAGGACAGAACAACCAGACAGAAAATAAGTAAGGAGACAGAGGCACTAAACAACACACTAGAACAGATGGACCTCACAGACATCTACAGAACTCTACACCCAAAAACCGGAAGAATGCACATTCTTCTCAAGTGCACATGGAACATTTTCCAGAATAGACCACATAATAGGCCACAAAAAGAGCCTCAGTAAATTCAAAAAGATTGAAATTGTACCAACCAGCTTCTCAGACCACAAAGGTATGAAACTAGAAATAAATTACACAAACAAAAAAGCCCACAAACACCTAGAGGCTTCACAACATGCTCCTAAATAACCAATGGATCAATGACCAAATAAAAACAGAGATCAAGCAATGACAACAATAATTCAGCATCGCAAAATCTGTGGGACGCAGCGAAGGCCTTACTAAGAGTGAAGTATATTGCAATACAGGCCTACCTCAGGAAAGAAAAATAATCCCATATGAACAGTCTAAACTTACAATTAACAAAACTAGAAAAAGAAGAACAAATAAGACCCAAAGTCAGTAGAAGGAGGAACATAATAAATATTAGAGCAGAAATAAATAAAATCAAGAAGAATAAAACAATAGAAAGAATCAATGAAAGGAAGAGCTGCTGCTTCGAGCAAATAAACAAAAAATTCCTGACCTAGAAATTCCACTTCTAGGAATTTACCCAAAGAAAACAAGATCCCAAATTCAAAAAGACATATGCACCCCTGTGTTTATCACACACTATTTACAATAGCCAAGATATGGAAGCAACCTAAGTGTCCATCAGTAGATGAATGCATAAAGAAGAGGTGGTACATATACACAATGGAATATTATTCAGCCATGAGAAAAAAACAAATCCTACCATTTGCAACAACATGGATGGAGCTGGAGGATATTATGCTCAGTGAAATAAGCCAAGTGAAGAAAGACAAGTATCAAATGAGTTTACTCATCTGTGGAGTATAAGAACAAAGAAAAAACTGAAGGAACAAAACAGCAGCAGATTCACAGACTCCTAGAAGGGATAGCAGTTACCAAAGGGGAGGGGTGGGGAAGGGTGGTTGGGGAGGGAGAAAGAAGGGGATTGAGGGGTATTATGTTTAGTACACATGATGTGGGGGTCATGGGGAAAACAGTGTAGCACAGAGAAGGCAAACAGTGAATCTATGGCATCTTATTACACTGATGGACGGTGACTGCATTGGGGTATGGGTGGGGACTTGATAATATGGGTAAATGTAGTAACCACTGTTTTTTCATGGGAAACTTTCATAAGAGTGTACATCAATAACACCTTAATAAAATAAATAAATAAATAAATGTTTAGATGTTGGCTTTCATTTCTAGAACAATTCCCCTCTCATCTGTCAACTTCCACTCATTCTGCTTTAGGTCAGTGTAGGTGAGTGAAAAATGCACAACTTGCACTCAGGCTTAAGATCAAATCCTAGCTGTTCCACCTATAAAATGTGTGATATTGAGCCAATTATGAAATTTTCTTGTATCTCCCTTTTCTCAACTGTCAAAAATGAAGTAATATGTCATGACTTAGCTGACATTTTGATGTGAGAATTAAAATTTAAATAAGATGATGAATATATTACCTGGCATATTATCAAGTATGCTCAAATATATAACATGTTATTTTTCTGTATTAATAAGAAATCAAAGTTGCACTCATGGAGCTGGCATATTTCACCAAATAATAGAAACCAGGAAACATAGGATTAATCCAGATGAAAAGGAGATGTAGATCAGGGAAGAGGGGTTCCCATCTAGGGCAACTTTGCTGAGACCAAATGAAGGCAAGGGCAAGAAGTTGGGAATTAAAGGGGTTTAGTCTCATGGCTCCGTCTCTCCTCCCTCACTCCAGTGTCTCTCTTAGCTCCCCCCCTGTTCTCACAGCTCCAAACCACAGCTGCCCATCTCTCTCTCACACACTGCTGGGAATTCTCTCTTTCTTGGCACTGTCTCCTCTACCTGCCCTTGCACTGGGAGGAGCTCAGTGGGTAGGTCCCTGGTGACTGGTGGATGCCTAACCAATTACTTACCAGGAACAGAGGAGAGGAGAAAATGGGTGTTTCCTCTCTACTCCTACCATGGGCCAGCAGTCCATTGACTGATCATTAGCTCTGCTCCTGGTAAACGTCCCATACATATCCAGACAGATTCATATATATGGACAATGGGTGCTATTAAGGCCAGGTTGGAATCTTGGTCAGAAATAACCATTTTCCCCACAGGAGATAAAACACACATCCAGCTCAGTGCATCAGTGAGCAAGATAAGTTGGCAAATTCTTCTACTTTCAGGTTGTATATTTCCAGAGTCCAAATTAATTGTTTATTTTAAGTGTTGGTATTCAGGACACCAGGGATACAAGGAATGAAATACTTAAAATCAATAGTGTAACAGCATTTATGAGAACAGAAATTTCCAAAAATAAGCAGAATTTTCTACTTTATCAGACACATTTAGACCTATGTGGCAAATCTTTGGGGAAGATCGCTATTTATCATACCAGCTGATATCCTTGTGTATTATTTTGTTTCATGATTTTAATCTAGCCCCTAAGTAAAATTGGGTTTTTTCTATCTTCTCCATTAGGATACAGATGTTTACTCTGGCATTTCACCTCCCACACCCAATATTTTTCCTAAAAGCAGTGTGTGTCAAAAACACTTTCTGTCTTTGGGTGTGTTTGGGAGCATCATGTCAGAGTAGAAAAATGCCCACTGTCTGTTATTGCTGTTGGGTGTAAGTGAGGCTGTTGTATTTTGGAACCTATCTGTCCAAAGCCACTTCAGTTTGACTAATGGATTTGAACAGTATTGTCAATCTTACTCTCTTCTTTGTTTGAACATTCTAGTAGCAAAATAGTGGTTCATTTTCCTAGGTAAGACATCTCATAAAATGCAGTTGTGTGAAGGAAACTTTACATTGGTGCAATATTCCTTTCTGAGCTTTGGGCACCCCAGGATCTGGGATGAATATATTTTGTAAATTTGTAGTATCGATATTTAGTTTAATTTTTTTGTATATATATCACCAGGTGACTAAACCACTTACCCACCCAGGTGTGAATCACCCATTTAGCCTTGCAAAGTGCATCTATACGTCCCCTGAGCTACTAGCAACGTGAGAGTCTTCCCGGCCCCACTCACCTACTGTCACTTGCTGGGCCCTGCAGGGTCCTGTCAGGCCAGCCCCTGGGGATTTAGTCCATAGCTGTGTGGTTTGTTCTAGCTTATAAATTTGACTCTTTGTTATTGAAGTATCATTGTTATACAATCTTATATTGGTTACAAATGTACAACACAGTGGTTCAACAGTTACCCTTATTACTATATCCTCCCCCCTCCCCCCATTTCAGTTACTATCTGTCAACATAAGAAGATGTTACAGATTTACTGGCTGTATTCTCTGTGCTGTACTACCATCCCTGTGGCCAACTTAAATTGTGATGGGGAATTATTGTGCCCTTTTATCCCCTCACCCTCCCCATCCACTCACCCCAAACCCTCTCCACAGTAGCCACCAGTCACTTCTCAGTGTCTGTGAGTCTACTGCTATTTTGTTTGTTCTGTTTTGTTTTGTTTCTATATACAAATAATTGAAATTATATGGTATTTGTATTTCTTTACCTGGTTTACTTCACTGAGCATTATACCCTCTAGAGCCATCCATATTGTTACAAATGGCAGGATTTCTTTTTTTATGGCTGAATAATATTCCATTGTGTATATGTACCACCTCTTCTTTATCTGTTCATCTATTGATGGACACTTAGGTTGCTTCCATATCTTGGCTATTGCAGATAGTGAGGCAATAAACATAGGGGTGCATATATCTTTTTGAATCAGGGATTTTGTCCTCTTAAGGTAAATTCCTGGAAGTGGAATTACTGGGTCAAATGGCATTTCTATTTTTAGTTTTTTGAAGAGCCTCTATACTGCTTTATACAGTGGCTATACCAATTTACATTCCCACCAACGATGTAGGGGGGCTCCTATTTCTCTGCATCCTTGCCAACATTTGTTATCTCTTGTCTTTTCAATGCTGGCCATTCTTACTGGTGTGAGGCAATATCTCATTGTCTTTTTGATTTACATTTCCCTGATGATTAGCAATGTGGAGCATCTTTTCATGTTCCTGTTGGCCATTTGTATTTCTTCTTTGGAGAAGTGTCTGTTCAGGTCCTCTGCCCATTTTTTAATCAGGTTATTTGTTTTTTGGGTGTTGAGGTATGTGAGTTCTTTATATATTTTGGGTCTTAACCCCTTATCAAATGAATCATTTACAAATATATTCTCCTATACTGTAGGTAGACTTTTTGTTCTGAGGATGGTGTCCTTTGCTGTACAGAAGCTTTTTGTTTTGATGTAGTCCCACTTTTCATTTTTTATTTTGTTTCCCTTGCCCAAGGAGATGTGTCCAGGAAAAACTTGCTCATACTTATGTTCAGGAGATTTTTGCCTATGTTTTCTTCTAAGAGTTTTGGTTTCATGACTTACATTCAGGTCTTTGAACCATTTGCATTTACTTTTGTGTATGGTGTTAGACAATAACCCAGTTTCATTCTCTTGCATGTAGCTGTTCAGTTTTGCTAACACCAGTTATTGAAGAGGCTGTCTCTTCTCCATTGTTTATTCATGGATCCTTTATCATATACCAATTGATGATACATGCATGGGTTTATAACTGGGATCTCTATTCTGTTTCATTGATCTGTGGGTCTGTTCTTGTGCCCATACCATACTGTTTTGATTACTGTAGCTTCATAGTAGAGCTTGACGTCAGCGAGCATAATGTCCCCAGCTTTGTTCTTCCTTCTCAGAATTGGTTTAGCTATTTGGGGTCTTTTGTGGTTCCATTTGAATTTTAGAACTATCTGTTCTAGTTCATTGAAGAATGCTGGTGATATTTTTTGATAGGGATTACACTGAACCTGTAAATTGCTTTGGGCAGGATGGCCATTTTGACAATATTAATTTTTCCTATCCATGAGTATGGGATATATTTCCATTTATTGGTATCATCTTTAATTTCTCTCATGAGGGTTCTATAGTTTTCAGAATAAAGGTCTTTCAATTCCTTGGTTAAGTGTATTCCTAGGTATTTTGTTCTTTTTGATGCAATTGTAAATGGGGTTGTTTTCTTGATTTCTCTTTCTGCTAGTTCATTGTTAGTATATAAGTTTGATTTTTTAATTGTTTTGTTTGCTTAAGTGTTTTACATGTCTTAGATCTGAATCAATTATCATAGCTCAGATTCTAGTATAGGCCAGGAACAGAATACACACTTGTTTTCCTGGGTTGACCCAAATTTTAAAAATCAAATTGGTTGCCAATATATAATAAAGATATTGCTTTGTGTTTAAGGAAAACATCAATATTTCTGACTATTTTTTAAGAAAATCAGAAGCTATAGCAATAGCAATCCAGCCTTCCTGCAAGTCAGTAATTAATTGGCCAGTACAGAGGTATGTTGTCACAAGTGAAGGGCCCATGTTCTCTAGTTCCTGAGTCCTTATAATCCTATCATTTCCTGGAAAATGAGAGTGAGCTTCAGTTGCCATTTATCATTTCACTGGTATTGGTGTTTTCCTTAAAGTTGAGTAATACGTCTCTGGGCAAATATCTCTATCAGAGGTGGAAACTGAAAAAAAAAAGGAATAAACTAAAGAAAAAAATGGATTGGATTATTTCTTTATGGAAGTGAGAGCACCCTTCAGGACTCATCTATTTACATCACTGCTCATTCCCTATAGATACGCTGTGTGCAATTCCAATTCTAAACCTTCTGAACTTAGGGGTACCAGAATGGCCTTTCTGACCCACACGAAACATTGCTGTTGTTGTTGAGATTGTTCCTGACTAAATATTCCACATCTTGTTCCAGTCCCACAAAATATCAGCTTGTACTCAAACAGCTCTTTCAGAACTTCAAATATTAAAGTACATATTTGTACCATGAAAAAAGCAGAGACATATTATAGATTCGCTAATTACTCTTAAAATGATCAACCATCTTACTAACATGGCACGTTTGTTCAAGTTGGTTTCCTTTGGTTGCAAACTATACAAACAAACCCTGGATAATTTCACTAAAAGGAGTTTATCAGAAGGATACGGGATGGTACCACAGCAGGTGAGAGGACAGAGAAGAACCAAGCCCAAAAGGGTGGGAACAGATACAGCTCCGGGAAGTCGGATGGCAGGACTGAGTGAGTTTTATTAATGCTGTTTTTGGCTTCTGTTCTTCTATCCATTAACTGAGTGACAGTTTTAGTAATAAGGTTTTTGGCTTCTGTTTTCTATCCATTAACCCATGACTCAAAGTTCAGATGTCCAGATGGCCTGGAGTGAATGACAATTGTCCTTAAGGGAGGTTGGTATATCGTGACTGACAGTCTCACCAAAATTACAAAGAGTGGAGGAGAAGTAATTTTGCAAAAGGAAAATCCAGATGCCTAGGACCAGAAAAAAAGAAAATACTTGCCAAAAATACAGCGAATCTCATGACAGGATCTGTTTCCTATAATCTAGCATATGACTTCTAATGTCTTTAAATTCTGCAGTGTTTGGATACAAAGAAAAATATGATGACTCACTTTGTGCTTTTGTCACATTGTCTACATAGTTCATGGATATAAAGCCATTATTATGTCAGCCTGACTTCTTATTAAAAAGGTCTAAGGCCCTAGTATGAATAGAAAAGGCTCAGTCTTGCTATTTCCAAGAGGAAATTTTAAGTAATAAATCTCTCAGACTGTGAGCAGAATTAGAAAGTCACTTACACTACCATAAGGCAGATAAATAGATCTAAGTGTTAAACTGTATTTGAGAGTTTTCCCCCGCATGTGGATGGCTCTCTCTACCATCACTCCCAGCTAGATAAAACCTACTGATCTGTGGTGGTGCTTCAGGATAGAAAGTTCGTTTTCCCCGCAGGATTTACTGGGATAACTAAGGATGTCCCTTATTCTTATTTTGATCTGTGTAGGTTCAGCTATCCATAGATTGTCAGAAGCTAAAACAATTGCTTGGCAGAGAGCTGCCAGGGACCATTCGTAGCTCAGGAGATTTTAAAGTGATATCAGAGGATTTCTAAAGCTTGTGAGCTAAAGACCTGCTGAAAAGATTTGTCAAAAGCAGAGGAATTATTTATGATGGAGGGAAGAATTACAATAGAAACACATAGGGATTTGGGTTGATGAATTCAAGATTGAGTTGAATTTAATATATACTATGAACCCCTATTTCTTAATATAATCCAGAAACCTTTAAAAAGCAGTAAACTGGAAATATTCAGTGTGCAGCTTGGGCCTGTGAGGCATAGTTGAGGAGATCTCTGAATTGATTTCAGTTGTGTGTAAAGTGGGAAGGCAGTGAAAAGGGAGGGTGTGGGGAGGGGAATATATTGAGCTATAAATTTAAGCAAATTCTCCAGGCTGGTAGATAAGAACAGCAAAGAGAAATTAGTTACAGGAGCAAAGCAGTGATTTGGCTGTGGGTTGGGTGTAGGACTTTTACATGAACTTTGCTTCCAGTTCTGTCCTTTGACCACACACTTACCTTTCTCTCTCCACCCCTTTTCTACTACACTCCCTGTGGGCTGCCTACCCTCCACTGCTCCTCCCACATCTTGCCATCTTTGTGTTTCAAAAATGAAACAGAGTAAAACTGAACATATGAAGGCAATGTCAACATCTAAATTTGCTGGAGGCTTAACTTTTAATACTAAGTATAAGTATATCTCAAAACTGTTTTTCTTTCTCTAATATGCACCTAAATGCATTGCCTCCAATGTGGCTTCTTCCTGACTGTCTCACACTACTCTGTCTTGTTACAACTTTTTACCCTTATCTCTATTTCTGTATCTTGAGTCAAAAGAGAGTAACAGAAGATGGCTGAGGGATGAAAGATGATAGAGTGAGGAAAAAATTTCTGATGCAGATACCATGTAGGATTTATCTTACGTCTACGGTGATGTCTCCTTGACTTAAGAAATTGCACTCTCAGTGAAGTGTTTTCATTCTTTTAGGAGAGATGTAGGTATGTGAGCCCTAAAGATTATTTAATTGTGGGGAATTTTTATGAAAAATAATATAAAATGGTGAATATAAATTTAAGTTCATAGGAGAATATTTATCTGGCCTCCACTTCCAGTTTACATGAAGAATAACCCCCAAAATATTTCCAAAGCATGGTAAGAATATCAACAAAGTGGATTAGGTGAACATCATTTTCTAAGAGGAAAATAAAGAATAGTAGATATGATAAAGCCTTCATTAAGCAAATTCCAGTGACAAACAAGTACTGTATAGTTGAACAGAGTACCATAGCAGCTTTTCTGCCCAGGGGGCAGTTTTTGGTCTGGATAGGGGCAGATGAAGATGCAGGCCTGCTGTAAACGAGAGCCTCTGCAGGGGCCAAACGAAAACAGCTGAGGTCTCAGTGATGCTGAACACACAGGAGATATTTAATTCTGGAAGGATCCAAACAAAAAATGAATTGCTCAAATAACGTTCTCTATCCAAATATTACCAAGAAATCAGTCATGGATGAGGGGCTGGTAAGCACCGAGAAATCACATCTTCTTGTGTTGCTCAGATCCCAGAGCACTGCCAGAGTTGAATCCAGTGGTGAGACAAAAATATTTGAATTCAAGCCCAGCCTTCCCCCGTTCCAATATGGTCAAGATGAAAAAGGTAGTGGTGATACAGGGAAACTGGGGCAGGGCTGCTCACAGGTGGACTCATTATAACGAGAACTATGACAGAACACCAGTTTAGTCTGACTCTATAAAAATTCAGAATGCCAGCACCCTCACCTTCACTGACAAACAAGGGTAGTGGCTTGTATTCTCTGGCAAAGAAGCAAAATGAATAACAAATTGTATATTGTTATTTTACACACATCAGAATATAATAAAATATCATATGTGATGAAGCAGGAAAATAGGTCTTATTACCAAGAGAAGAAAAACTCAATAAAAAATTTAAAAATGACTCAGATGCTTGAATTAGCAGTTCTGGAATTTAACATAACTGAAAAATATGTTAAGGAATTTACAGGAAAAGATGAAAAAGTATAGTTAAGGAGATGAAATATTTGGGAAGATGTGGAAATTCTAAATAAAAAAGAATCAAATTAAATTTCTAAAATTGGAACTACAATATCTGAAAACCGAATTTCATTGTATAGGCATTAAAGCAAACTGCATAGTGTACAAGAAAGACTTAGTTAACTAAAAGATTCATCAAAGAAAATGTCCAAAAGAAAGAAATCTTATAAGCAGGCAGAGGGGAAAAAACCGACATATTATATACCAAGGAATAACTGTAAGAATGATGGGTGGCTTTTCATCAGAAACACTGCAAGCCAAAAGATAGTGCAATGACTAATTAATCCAAATATTGGTGAAGATGTGGAGCAAAGAGAACCCTCAGACATTGCTGAGATAGCCTGTAAAATAATACACCAGCTATGAAAAATCTTCGAGTTCTTCTTATACAGTAATTTTCATTTATTTATGACCCAGACATTGTACTATTATTATCTACCTTGAGAAATAGAAATTTGTCTACAAAATATCTTGTATGAGAATGTCTACTGACAAAACTGGAAGCAATTGATGAGCAGGGGAATGGGTAAATGGACTTTGATGTAACCATACATGTAGAGCAGAGACATTAGAGGCTGAGCCATCTAAGTAACTCCCACCAAAGCCAGCTGAACCTCAGCTGACCTTTGTATTGTATTTCAGTAACAAAATATTACACAAATTCATAGGAGAATATTTATCTGGCTTCCACTTTCAGTTTATGTGAATAATAACCACAAAAATATTTCTGAATCATGGTAAGAACCATATCAACAAAGTGAATTAGGTGAACGTCATTCAGGGTTGGGTGTAGGACTTTTCCATGAACTTTATTCTACTTGTGGGTATCTTGCTTTTAAGATTCATAATTCACTTTATTGTTGTTTTTGCAAACAAACATGATATTGTAGATATTCTTTCAATAATGAACATTTGTTTCACTAGCATCCAATTTATATCCTGCTGTTCTGTTTCAGTGTCCTCCTGCACACAAGCTAACTTTTGTTTCAGAGCCAAATCATAGTATAATCTTCTGGAAGACATTTTGTATGGCAATGCAGCACTACAGAGCCAAAATGCACACAGACTGAGGGCAGTGGGGCTGGAAGTGAAGACCTGTGGTCAAGGTCAAGTCTGTGTTCTCACAGTCACTGGCAGTCTTGTCACAACTGCTGCTTGGCTGATGGCAATTATAACGTACCATTAGAGGAAACAATCCAGTTTCAAGGTGTTTAAGTGTAAAATAAATGTGCTTCCTAGAATCACTGGAAAATGGCACACCCCTGGTCACTACATTCACAGCCTGAGTTCCTGTCACTAGGGCTGGCCTTCTCTTTCTGGAAGAGGTCCACTGGTTTCAAAATGATGATTCCAAGAAAGACCTCGAAGCTAACCTTCTATGTCACTCCCATTCCTCTATCTCTTGAATATCTTTCAGTCCCTGTTATGTCTTCTTTCTCTTTCAGGGTAGGGATGGTCTCTAACTGTGGATTTGTTCTCTAGTTGGAATTAAGAGTTGAAATCAGTTTCTGTGCACATTGCCACCCACAGATGCAGGCAAGAAGACCTCTTGCTCTGGGCTCCAGATCCAAGTGAATGCTGTTCTGGTCCTCTGGACAAGGTCCTCTTTCAGGGCAAGGACCTGATTGGGCTAAAGGGACATGCCCATCTAGAGCCCATGCCCCTTCCCCAGCCATACCCTGCTTCAGACACCAGGAGGCTGGCCCATGTTGCTGATGTCATCTCCGCCTGGGGAGTGGGCAAGGGGTATCTGCTTACAGGGATGTAGATGGAACTTGATTGTGTGGGCAAGGCTGACAAAATGCAGGTGCATTAGGCCTATTGCAGTGCTGGCCAGAGAGATGGTGGGAAGAGAAGGGGGCAGGTGAGAGGTCAGGGACAATACCTACTTTCCCTGACCCAACAGGTTCCACCATAGAACTCGATGGTAATTCTAAATTTGAGCTTGGCCTACAGTTCATTGTGAAGTATAGATTTCAAAGTAAAAAGACAGGAAGCGTTTTATTTAATAGTTTATTAGCTTGATTTGTATCATCTATAAATATTTATGCAAATAGTATATGCGCCTCTAGTTGTATCCTTCTCCTAGGTCCCACAAATATTTGGTGCATGCACACAGATTAGGAATACTAGAGAATCCCATAAAGAGTGGAATCATAAATTTACTTACACTATACTCAATGTACAAAAACATTTTTACTTTTTTTTTTCTAACTACTAACCTGATGTTTTTTCCTAGCGCATACTCAATTAGGTGGCAAAAAAATAGAAGCTTTAGACTTTCTGTTTGAAATTGGGTGACTTAGTTTCTATAGGCAATGTTGGCAAATGCATATTTGATCACTCTCCTCCCAGGCCCTTTCAATAATAACAGTAATAAAAGTAATAATAATGACTGAATATTTTTTAAAATGATGTGTCAAGTGTTGTGCAAGGATCTTCACAGGAATAAACTCATCTAATCCTCAAACAACAAAACAAAGTAGGCATTATTGTTACTACATCTTTAGAAGTGAAATTAACGCACAGAGAGATTCATTAACCTATTCAAGTTTGCTTAGCTAGAAGGTAGAGCAACCTTGGCAGACCGGCTTCAGCGTCCACGTTCTTTCTTTGCCCTGGTGCTGCTCTGCTTCTCCCAGATGGCATCTATACATACTGGCTGTTCCTTGGGACATTATGTTAGCATCCTTTCTGAAACCCTCTCAAAATACAGGAACTTCTTCACTCCCAGCCTGCCCTACACAGGATGGAGAATGACAAGCTCTGTCTCAGATTCAGCCAGCCCGCCACCTCCCCTGCAAAGTAGCATTCTTTCTCCATGCTGGATGAAAAGGATGCGGAGTTTTCATAAAGGCTTGTGACTTTCCAGTCATTCCCCGGGGCAGCTTGCCCCAATGCCCTCGATTCTTCCCGTACCCACCCTGGATGTTTATATCTGGGCACATCCCCAGAGTGGAAAGACAGACACATGTGTTGGATCTCTCTTCATAGCAGTGTTTGCCTTTTCTCTTTTCCACACTTGTCTGGGGGTTCAATGGGAAGATGTCTGCCTTCTTCATTTTTCTATAAGAGGCATCCTCTTTCTATGATTTTCATCACCCTTTCCCTTTTTACAAATATATTTTATTTTTAAAAATTGTGGTAGAGGACTTCCGGTAAGATGGCGGCATGAGCAGGGCGGCGGAAATCTCCTCCCAAAACCACATATGTTTATGAAAATACAACAAAAACAACTATTCCTAAAAGAGAGACCAGAAGATACAGGACAGCACCCAGCCTGCATCTACACCCAAGAGGACTTGGCACCCCGTGAGGTGGGTAAGATACAGAGCGGCGACCTGGCGGGACCCGAGCACTCACTCACCCCAGCACACAGCCGGAGGAGAGGATTCAGAACCTGGAGGCAGTGGGAGTACAGGCCCATGGAATAACCAGCCCTTGTGATCTGCGCTGGGAGCGGTGACAGACATCACAGGGTGTAGCAGAGATTGGAGAGACAGAGGGTGCAGGATCTGAGCTGGGGAATGCACCCGGATGCCCACAGCCGGCTCCCCGGGACAAAAGAAAAGCGTGTGCTTTTTTAGTGGTCTTAAAGAGACAGGGGCCCAGTGGAGGAGCAGGATCATCCCAGCACACTCAGCCCAGCAGGCTGGGAGTCCTGGGGAGTTTCAGAACCCTTGGCTGGAAACTGGAAAAAAGTAGCCAGACTGAGACTTTCCACAGAGATCAGCAGCCTCCCATTCGTTCCTGCACTGGCCAGAGCTACAAAGGGCCCTGCGGAGAAGCGTGGCAAAGGCTGTGGAATACTGGAGCAACAGCGCCACCTACAGCATCTTCACAGAATCTACTCCTGGTGGGCCTTTTTTTTTTCTTTCTTTCTTTTTTCCCCCCTTTCTTCCTTTTCTTTCTTTCTTTTCTTTTTAAACGTCTTAAAGAGCCCAGCTGACATACGTGGCACCTACCAGCGACCACTTCTATTGCCATGAAAAGACACAGGAATATGGTACGAACAAACCTTATCCAGACACAGACACAAGAGAGGGAGTCTGAAGCAATGGAAATGCACAATCTTACTGAAAAAGAATTGAGAATAAAAGTTTTAACCATACTGATGGATTTACAGAGAAATATGCAAGAGCTGAGGGACGAAGTCAGGGAAGTGAGGAAAGACAATGCAGAAGTGAGACAAGCGATCGAAGGGCTTAGCAGCAAACTGGACGAGATGCAAGAGATTGTTAATGGAATAGAAATCAGAGAACAGGAATACAGAGAAGCTGATGCAGAGAGAAATAAAAGGATCTCTAGGAATGAAAGATTATTAAGAGAACTCTGTGACCAATCCAAATAGAACAATATTCGCATTATAGGAGTACCAGAGGAGGAAGAGAGAGAAAATGGATAGAAAGTATCTTTGAAGAAATAATTGCTGAAAACTTCCCCATGCTGGGGAAGGAAATAGTCGCGCAGTCCATGGAAGCCCACAGATCTCCCAACACAATGGATCCAAGGAAGAAAACACCAAGACACATAATAATTAAAGTGGCAAAGATCAAAGATAAGGACAGAGTATTAAAGGCAGCTAGAGAGAGAAAAAAGATCACCTACAAAGGAAAACCCATCAGACTATCATCAGACTTCTCAACAGAAAGCTTACAGGCCAGAAGTGAATGGCATGATATATTTAACGTAATGAAACACAAGGGCCTCGAATCAAGAATATTGTATCCAGCACGATTATCATTTAAATATGACGGAGAGATTAAACAATTTCCAGACAAGTGAAAGCTGAGAGAGTTTGACTTCCATAAACCACCTCTACAGGATATCTTCAAGGGACTGCTCTAGAGGGAAGCACTCATAAGGCTAAAAAGATGTCACCAGAGAAAATAAAATCATAGCAAAGAAAGCAGACCATCCAAATACTAACTAAAGGGAAAGAATAAAACATCTAGAATATAAAGAACGGAGGAGGAAGAATAATAAGGGAGAGAAATAAAGAAACATCAGATTGTGTTTACAATAACTTAACAAGAAAGTTAAGTTAGATTGTTAGATTGTAAAGAAGCAACCCTTGAACTTTGGTAACCACAAATCTAAAGCCAGCAATGGCAATAAGTACATATCTATTGATAATCACCCTAAATATAAATGGACTGAATGCAGCAATCAAAAGACACAGAGTAATAGAATGGATAAAAAGCAAGACCCATCTATATGCTGCTTAGAAGAGACTCACCTCAAACCCAAAGATATACACAGACTAAAAGTGAAGGGATGGAAAAAGATATTTCACGCAAACAACAAGGAGAAAAAAGCAGGTGTTGCAGTAATTGTATCAGACAAAATAGACTTCAAAACGAAGAAAGTAGCAAGAGATAAAGAAGGACATCACATAATGATAAAGGGGTCAGTCCAACAAGAGGATATAACCATGATAAATATACATGCACCCAAAACAGGAGTGCCGGCATATATGAAACAAATACTAACAGAATTAAAGGAGGAAATAGATAGCAATGCATTCATTTTAGGAGACTTCAACACACCACTCACTCCAAAGGACAGATTAACCAAACAGAAAATAAGTAAAGACACAGAGGCACTGAACATCACACTAGAACAGATGGACCTAACAGACATCTACCGAACTCTACACCCAAAAGCAGCAGGATACACATTCTTCTCAAGTGCACATAGAACATTTTCCAGAATAGACCACATACTAGGCTACAAAAAGAACCTCAGTAATTTCAAAAATGTTGAAATTCTACCAACCAACTATTAGATAACAAAGGTATAAAACTAGAAATAAATTTTAGAAAGAAAACAAAAAAGCTCATAAACACATGGAGACATAACAACATTCTCCTACGTAATCAATAGGTCAATGACCAAACTAAAGGAGATCAAAGAATATTTGGAGACAATGACAGCAATAACACAAAGCCACAAATTCTGTAGAATGCAGCAAAGGCAGTTCTAAGAGGAAAGTATATTGCAATCCAGGCCTATTAAACGAAGGAAGAACAATCCGAAATGAATAGTCTAAAGACACAATTCCTGTAATTGAAAAAATAAAAACAAATGAGGCCCCAAGTCACCACAAGGAGGGACATAATAAGGATCAGAGAAGAAATAAATAAAGTTGAGAAGAATAAAACAATAGAAAAAAATCAATGAAACCAAGAGTTGGTTCTTTGAAAAAATAAACAAAATAGATAAACCCCTAGCCAGACTCATTAAGAGAAAAAGAGAATCTACACACCTAAACACAATCAGAAATGAGAAAGAAAAATTCACGATGGACCCCACAGAAATACAAAGAATTATAAGAGAATATTATGAGAATCTACATGCTAACAAGCTGGAAAACCTAGAAAAAATGGACAACTTCTTAGAAAAATACAACCTTCCAAGACTGACCAAGCAAGAAACAGAAAAACTAAACAGACCAATCACCAGCAACAAAATTGAATCGATAATCAAAAAATTACCCAAGAACAAAACCCCAGGCCAGATGGATTCACCTCTGAATTCTACCAGACATATAGAGAAAAAATAACACCCATTCTCCTTAAAGTTTTCCAAAAAATAGAAGATGAGGGAATACTTCCAAATTCACTCTATGGAGCCAGCATCACTCTAATGCCAAACCTGGCAAAGACCTCACCAAAAAAGAAAATTACAGACCAATATCCCTGATGAACATAGATGCAAAAAAACTCAACAAAATATTAGGAAACCGAATTCAAAAATACATCAAAAGGATCATACACCATGATCAAGTGGGATTCATCTCAGGAATGCAAGGATGGTACAATATTCGAATATCCTTCAACATCATCCACCACATTAACAACAGGGAGGACAAAAACTACATGATCATCTCCATAGATGCTGAAAAAGCATTTGACAGAATTCAACATACATTCATGATAAAAACTCTCAACAAAATGGGTATAGACGGCAAGTACCTCAACATCATAAAGGCCATATATGACAAACCCACAGCTAACATCATACTTAACAGAGAGAAGCTGAAAGCTTTTCATCTAAGATCGGGAACAAGACAAGTATGCCCACTCTGTCTACTGTTATTCAACATAGTACTGGAGGTCCTAGCCACGGCAATCAGACAAAACAAAGAAATACAAGGCATCCATATTGGTAAAGGAGAAGTCAAATTGTTACTATTTGCAGATGACATGATACTGTACATAAAAACTCCTAAATACTCCACTCGAAAACTACTAGAACTAATGTCTGAATTCAGCAAAGTTGCAGGATACAAAATTAACACACAGAAATCTGTTGCTTTCCTATACACTAATGATGAGCAAACAGAAACAGAAATCAGGAAAACAATTCCATTCACAATTGCATCAAAAAGAATAAAATGCCTAGGAATAAACCTAACGAAGGAAGTGAAAGACCTATACCCTGAAAACCACAAAACATTATTAAGAGAAATTAAAGAGGACACTAAGAAATGGAAATTCATCCCATGCTCTTGACTAGGAAGAATAAATATTGTCAAAATGGCTATACTACCTAAAGCAATCTACAGATTCAATGCAATCCCTATCAAAATACCAACAGGTTTCTTCAATGAATTGGAACAAATAGTTCTAAAATTCATATGGAACCACAAAAGACCCCAAATAGCCAAAGCAATCCTGAGAAGGAGGAATAAAACAGGGGGAATTACGCTCCCTGATTTCAAGCTCTACTACAAAGCCACAATAATCAAGACAATTTGGTATTGGCACAAAAACAGACCCACAGACCAGTGGAACAGAATAAAAAATACAAACATTAACTCAAACATATATAGTCTATTAATATATGATAAAGGAGCCTTGGATACACAATGGGGAGATGACAGCCTCTTCAGCAGCTGGTGTTGGCAAAACTGGACACCTACATGTAAGAGAATGAACTGGACTACTGTCTAACCCCATACACGAAAGTAAACTCAAAAGGGATCAAAAACCTGAATGTAAGTCATGAAACCATAAAACTTATAGAGAAAAACATAGGCAAAAATCTCTTGGACATAAACATGAGTGAATTCTTCATGAACATATCCCCTCGGGCAAGGGGAAACAAAAGCAAAAATGAACAAGTGGGACTATATCAAGCTGAAAAGCTTCTGTACAGCAAAGGACACCATCTGTAGTAGAAAAAGACATCCTACAGTGTGGGACAATATATTCATAAAGGACATATCTATAAGCGGTTGACATCCAAAATATATAAAGAACTCATGCACCTTAACAAATAAAAAGCAAATAATCCAGTTAAGAAATGGATAGAGGACATGCATAGACACTTCTCCAAAGAAGAAATTCAGATGGCCAACAGGCACATGTAAAGATGCTCCACATTGCTAATCATCAGAGAAATGCAAATTAAAACCACAATGAGATATCACCTCACACCAGTGAGGATGGCCACCATCCAAAACACAAACAACAACAAATGTTGGCGAAGATGTGGAGAAAAAGGACACCTCCTACACTACTGGTAGGGATGCAAATTAGTTCAACCATTGTGGAAAGCAGTATGGAGGTTCCTCAAAAAACTCAAAATAGAAATACCATCTGATCCAGGAATCCCACTCTAGGAATTTACCCTAAGAATGCAGCAGCCCAGTTTCAAAAGGATATATGCATCCCTATATTTATCGCAGCACTATTTACAATAGCCAAGAAATGGAAGCAACCTAAGTGTCCATCAGAAGATGAATGGATAAAGAAGAGGTGGTACATATACACAATGGAATATTATTCAGCCATAAGAAGAAAACAAATCCTATCATTTGCAATAACATGGATGGGGCCTGAGGGTATTATGCTCAGTGAAGTAAGCCAAGCTGAAAAAGAGAAGTTTCAAATGATTTCACTCATATGTGGAGTATAAGAGCAAAGAACAAAACTGAAGGAACAAAACAGCAGCAGACTCACAGAACCCAAGAACGGACTAATAGTTACCAAAGGGAAAGGAACTGAGGAGGATGGGTGGGAAGGGACGGACAAGGGGGAAAAAGGGGCATTACGATTAGCAGACATAATGTTGGGGGGGCATGGGGAGGGCTGTACAACTCAGAGAAGATAAGCAGTGATTCTATAGCATCTCACTACGCTGATGGACAGTGACTGTAATGGGGTTGGTGGGGGGGACCTGATGAAGGGGGTAGTTTAATAACCATAATATTGCCATGTAATTGTAGATTAAGTATACCAAAAAAATAATAATAATGAAAAAAAATTACAAACAAAATTGTGGTAGAACACTTAACATGAAACTTACTATCTTCATTATTTTAAAGTTACAGTTCAGTAATGTTAAGTATATTCACATTATTGAACCATCTGCAGAACTTTTTCATCTTGCAAATCTAAAACTTTATACCCATTAAGCACTAACTTCCCCCACTCACTGACAACCCCCAGTCTACTTTTTGTATTTAAGAATCTGACTACTCCAGGTACCTCATACAAGTGAAATCATGCAGTATGTGTCTTTTTGTGACTTGCTTATTTCCCTTAGAATAATATCCTCAAGGTTCATCCATATTGTAGCATGTGTCAGAATGACATTCCTTTTTAATGATGAGTAATATTTCATTGTATGTATAAAACAGTTTGTATATACATTCACCCATTAACAGACACTTGAGTTGCTTCCACATTTTTGCTGGTGTGAATAACACAGCTATGAAAATGGGTGTGTCCCTTCCCTTTGAGAATTATAATATTTAAGTGATGATGAAGGAGCACAGTATATGGGGGAAGAATAAAATCCACAATCCATGTTAGTTGAATATTTTCAAAGTATTATTCCTGTTACACTTGGTGTCCCATCTCCTTAGCACGTTGATCTCAGAGTGCTTCAGAGCTTTGATCTCAGAGGCACAGAAACAGGTCGTCAAACAAATTCAGTTACTTTTCAAGGATATTAGTACATGCATGGAAAGAATGGTGTTTGTCAATTCTTCCGAGGAGTATGATTTTAACATTAAAAACACAAGTCAATAGAAGAGCTAATTACATTTGATGCTGGAAACATTGTTTTATCCTGCTTCTTACAGCAGGAAATAATTGGGAATTCAACCCTGAACAATTCCATCTCTTAAAGATATTGTTAGAGCAAAGCTATTGCCAAGTCCAATCAAACCTATTTTCCTTGCCATTGATGTGGCAGGTACAGAGAGAATGAAAACCAATGAAACACCTACACTGTGGGTGGGAACTCCATGGTGCCCCAATTTCAATTTCCTCCTCTCTGCTTGGATTGAAGAAATCATGACTATTGATAAGTCAAGTATATGCCTTTCTTACTGAGAAGAAAAAAAGTCAAGGCCACTATCAGTTTAATAGTGCAAGTAAAGTGGCCAGACTCTCTCTCTCTTTGAGTAGAGCAACAGTAACAAGAAGAACATCCTTCTGTAGCATAAAGTTGGGTGTATTTTTACTTATAACTTACCTTTTTCCAACAAACTTTAAAGACAGCTGAGTCAGTTTTAAGACTTTGTTGTTTGGCATTACTTTTATCAAGTTAGTTTCATATGTTTCATAAATTGCCTTTCATAAATGTTTCAAATCAAAAAATACTTACATCTCCCTTTCTTTATGTTGTAAGTTATCCAAGTTATTTAAGTTGAAATCTGTTCAGCTGCTAAACCACAGTTTTATAACTTGTACAGTTCTTTAAAGAGCACATCAAAGCTTTGGTGAATTAAATATCTTCAAAAGAAAGAAGTCCTTACATTTTTAAGTGTAAATTTCCATGTATTACAGATGAGGCTGAAGTGATTTTATCTGTTTGTTTCATCATCTTCCTACAATAGAAAACCCAAACCCTGAACTTTGGCTTTCATAGTTCTACAGGATCTGACCCACACTTACCTCTCTTATTTCATCTCCTTCCCATCCCTCTGGAAATACTCTTCTCCAGCCCCAAGGGATTTCTTGCTTTTCTTAGAACATACCACACTCACTCCTATCACATGAAGACATGAGGACAGGTGGGCTACTTTGCAGGAATATATTAACTCCAAAACCACAAACTCTAAAAACTGAAAGGTTCTGTCTTCTTCAGTCCATCATTTTTATTAAGGGAACCCAGGGCGAAAGAGGACCCAACATCTTGAACACTGTTAATTATTCTGAAGGGTGAAAAAGTACATACTGTAAGTTTTCAAGACAACAAGTAAATGCTTCAGCTCAGAAGTGACACACATCCAGTTCCTTTCACAATTCCTTGGCCAGAATTCATCATATGACCTACCACAGCACAACAGTACCAGTAAGTGCAATGCTACTATGGGCCTGGAAGGGGGAAGAGCAGACATATTTAACAAAAAGCACCAAATAACTTCCCCAGGCATTGTTTACTTGCAGTTACCTGTGCTTAGAATGCTCTTCCCCCTGAAAGTCAGGTGGCTCACTCTCTCTTCTTTCAAACTTTGCCAAAATTCTTAGAGAGGTCATTCCTGATGAACCCATTGAAATCAGACTTCCATCCCTCTCTCCTCACCTGCTTTATTATTATCCCTCACTTATCTCTATCTGAAATTATATCATATTTTTATTCATTACTTGCTTTATACACAGAGACATGTATACATATAGATACATACTATTTTTAAATATGTAGAATACTATATTTCCTTTCATGTTCAGTGCGTCATTGATATATCCCCAGTGCCTAAAAAAGTATCTGAAACTCAGCAGGCAGTCCATAAATATTAGCTGAATGAATGAAATGAATGCATATATCAGATTGGTGTATAGCTGTTTAGACTATCTAGTTAGCCATCAAGAGCTATGTGTTGATTTCACATATACGTAGCAAGGACACAAATTTAGTATCATACTAAATATATGATTTTAAATATAAAGAGAAAATTTAGTTTCTGAAGTTGTGTTCAACACCGCATCTTCCCCCTGAGGCCTCCCTCTGCTGGTTATACCGGGGCAGGGCAACGATGAAGCTCAGCGAGCTCAGCTGTAAAATGATACAAATCCAGGAAATCAGATCTTTTAAATGTTCATTTGTTTTCTTTGGGATAGCTGCTTGCCTCTCAGATTCCTCTTCCTCCCATTCTCTTTTCCAAGATGGCATTTGAACATGTGGGGGAGAGATAAGGCCAGTGTAAGACAACAGAGGAGAGACTAGCTTCTTAATCCTCCCAATGCCCTCCGGACCATCCCTGGCCTCTGCTGGAGGAGGGATGAACTGGGCACTTCCTGCACTAATGTGCCCTGATGTGAATCTAAGCCTCTTCGGCTATTTGGGCTTAATGTGCTAACGCCAGAGACCTGGCTTCTCATCTCGCCCAGACAACTGTAGGTGTCACTGGAAATGGCACGCATACTACCTCCCCCGACTTACCAGGTCCCCAGTCGTGCAGGGATTAATGCTGCTAGCCCGAGGGGCGCAGGCTCCTTATCTGTGTCCCTTGAGGTAAGGAGTGAAGGTATCAGGCACCCTTGAATCTATCCTTTCTCTTAACTCTCCAGAATTTCTCTGTTTGGAATAGGGTTCCTCAAGACCCACCTTTCCTCTCCTCAGGTCCTTGACTCTCATGAGCCCATGTCCTGTGACGGACCTCTACCGCTTGTGTCATTTAGTCATTGCTTTTGATGGCGACGTCAATTGAAAAATTAGAGCTAGAGATGAACAGGATTCAATACATCTGTATAATATCAAAAAACATGCCAATATTTATAATACCTGTAAAAAATCAACTTTCTGAAGGTTTTAGTAAGCTCACAAAAATAATTTATATGTAAGGAAAAAATATAATGGACCCAGTTTATAACCTGGAGTCACGTAACCTGTGAATGGCATTGCATTCTCTAGATAACCAGGGTGATTCCTCTTTCTCACGGAATTTTCCGCACCCCTGCCTTGACTACTGTATCATAAATACTGGTTTTGACATCAGCAACGATAGGGCTAAACTACATTTTATTCTGCATGTGTTCGGTATGATAGGCAAGCCTTTTGAATTTACAATAGAAATGCAAGACTGTGAACAGATGGTAAGCTCCATGAGAGCCGCTCCCCACCCCATCCACAGCATGACAGTGCGGTGCGCGTCATGAGGGGTGCTCACTCACAACTATTAGAGGAACAAGATTTTTTAATATACATAGAAAGATCTTAGGCATGCTTCAATGTCATACATCTCTCATTCCACTATTATAGAAACATGTTGAACTCTTGCTATGTACTAGACACTCTTTTAAGTTCTAAACAACACATAATTGAGTAAAAATACAAAATATTTGCTCTAAAGAAGGTTACTCTCATTCTCTTCATCCCCCCACCGTCACTATTTTCGATCTTAATTAAACATGCTGATTTAATTGCACACTCACTGGAGCACGGTGCTTAAGAACACAGGCCAGGGAGTCAGATAAGTCGAGTTCAAAAGGCCCCCTTACTAGCTGTGCAATCTTGAGCAAGTTAATGACCTCTCTGAGGCTCACTTCCTCGTCTAGTAGATGGTAATGGTACATACGTCCAGAGTTGTGAAAAGTTAATCATTACATGAGAAGGATTAAATCACACAGTATTCAGCCCACAGTAAGACATAAGTGGGGGTTCAGCACATGGGCTTTTATCACCCTCATCACCTTTGTTATCACCATCAGCATCACCATCCCCAAGTCCACTGCCTGCCTATTGCCCTTCCTCTTTAAAATTGTTGCCATGCTACTCATTAATCTAGCCATTTTAGAAAGGCACGTGAATAGAAAATACAAGCTTTAGAATCATAGGAAAAGTTAGGGAAATAAAAAGACAGCTTTTGTGGATCTAGGTTTTAATACCTATTTCATTTCCCAAATGCTGTTGCTTCAACCCTGGAGGAACAGACAATGCTGCATCTACTGCCTTGGCAGTAATACTCCATTTCACTTTTCACCGTCACATTTAAAACAAAGCCATCGGTGTTCTTGTGAGGTAGGACAGTACTACACTTACCTGCATTATAGTGATGTAGAAGTGGTATGGACCTAACACTAGGAACTGTGAAAGCTGGGCTGGAATCCGAGGTTTGCTTTTTTAATGATCTGGACCTTGTATCTAGCTGCAACTACTACAGAAATCATTTTAAAAACTGACTTTATTCAAGGTTCAAGTACTGTCTAGTTAACAAATACAATATGTCAATGAAACAGAGTCAAGGAATAGGCAAAATACCTCCGTCTGCCTGAAATGAGTGACTGCAGAGGATGCAGAAATGGCAGTCGAAACTTTTTCCCATAGGCTGCCCTCTGCCTCCCACACACAATTCATTCTTTCCAAACCATAATCATAACTGTACAATGGGATGCATGCAGAGTGACCTCTTATTAGTCACTCCTGAATGATTTCTAAAAACAAGCGTGATTCCACATATACTTCATGAACTGTCAAACTTTTTAATACTTTTAACTTTTCAATCCCTTCAAGAGCTCATCTAAAACTGCACAACCCGTTCAATCTTATACACTTATATTTTTACTTCTATACTGTTAGTGTGCATTCATAAATGGCATTGTTTGGACAGATAGAGCCTTAGAATGGTATCATGGTATCACAGGCAGACCAGGGCCCTGGGTAAAATTCCCTATTGCTACTATTTCACCAAATCTCTTAGGGAGTGTAGAGTGGTGCTTAAGAACCCACAGTCCTTCATCCATTAAGTGACATTTTAGCACATTATAGAACTTTTTAAACCTCTGTTTTCTCATGATTCAATGGAAATAATTGTACATACTTCATAATTTTGTTGTATTCAATGAACTAATGGTGATCTCATGTTTAGCTCTGTGAACTGCAGGGGCTCAGTTTTCTCATCTGTGGAATGAGAGCATTAGATTATTAATTCTAAGACCTCTTTTATCACTAACATGTTCTGAGCAATTCCATGTCTCTTCCCATCTGCCTGGTCTCAGGAGGAAGAGCTCTGTGTTGACTCCAAGGGTTATAACTGGCTTTCAAGTTCTTCTTCAGGGGACTTCAAACATGTATT
Organism: Smutsia gigantea; assembly: GCA_032199065.1. Taxonomy (NCBI): domain Eukaryota; kingdom Metazoa; phylum Chordata; class Mammalia; order Pholidota; family Manidae; genus Smutsia; species Smutsia gigantea. Next base: position 26,280 of record JAVSCE010019283.1, on the reverse strand, counting down.
ATTTGGTATCTAAAGACTAACTAGGTTTCAGGCTTTTCACCCTCCTTCCTAAACCAGGTTTGGGGAATGGTTAATCATTGTTTAACTCAGTGGAAAGAAAATTTCTCACCATTATATTTCTCTTTCTTTGGCTTTTAGTGGAATGGGGACCCCCAGGGAGCTACCTGTGGCCAGTCTTCCTGAGGGCTTAGCATTTATTGAAACTCAATTTTCCAATAAAATAAAGTTTTGAATGTCCTTAAAAAGAAACTTCAGAATAAATATTTAAAGCATCACCGGATTGCCAACAGGCTATGTATAAAAAAGTTGCCCTGGTGATTCTGAAGTGCTTAACCATTAATTCAGACTATCTACCTTTTCCAATATTGAGTCAGCTTGAGCAATTTCACTAGAAAATTGGACACCACAAGGATCTTCCAACTAAAAACTGTTTTGAAAGTTTCTTCTTGTTTATTTTCGGCTTTCCAATGAATCAGGAATAAAAAAATAACAAGGCACTAGGTATTATGTAAATAGGCCCCTGAGCTAGAATGACTGGGGGGAAAAAGCGAACTTGAATAACATTAAAGCCAATGATCCTTGAAAGCTCTGTCACTGTGAAAAATGCATGTAGCTCAAAAGTAACCAAATCGTCAACAGAACTTGCAAAACTACATAAATATATGAATTTATGTTATAGAAGATGATAATTTAAAAAGAGTTTTGCCCTAAGTTTCCAAGCACATCCTGCATGTCAGAGGAAATAGCTAGAATTAATACAAGGAGCCTGACAAATACTTGACGTCTCAAGTGGCCAGCCTGCAGCTGAGCAGCAGTGTGGACAGAATTTATTACTAGGCATGTCTTTTCTGTATAGGGGTTGGCAGAGCACGTTTTCATGACTCCTTATCTTCATTTGTATTTAGCCCACAGGGAGGTGATACATACCGTCGGTTAATCACATATAAAACAAATGGGGTGCTTTTGCTCATGTTCCCACCTCCGCAGAGGAGAAGGGCGGAGTGAAGAAGGCACTTCATGACACCTTTAGTGATTTTAAAGAGTCACCAGCTGGCCAAAAGTGAGAGCTCCACATGAAAACATTTGGGCAAAATTTGAAAGCAACACAAAAGCAATCACTAAGAGGTTGAAATTTAGAAGTCAAGTTCAGTGAAGCTAGAGAACATTCTCAAGTGGAAGTGATTTGACCTCCCAGGCTATTGTACTCAGGACTGGCAGGGGTGGGGCTGCTACTGGCATCCTGTGGGTAGACATCAAAGATGCTGCTAAACAGCCAAAAATGCACAGAAATATTCCACACATTAATCATCCAGCTCAGAATGTCAGAAGCATCACTGCTGTGAAACCCTGCTATAGAACTATGTGGTGTGGACACAATGGGATGGTTATGGTGGTATATGGGAAGAACAAACTGTATTTACTACATACACTGTAACTTTCTTTGTATTTATTGATATGAGAAACTCAAAAAAAGTGAGAAAGGCCACTCAAAACCAACTAGTAGAGTTAGAGTCATATGGTCCCAGAGGGGATTTTTACTACTGGTAAGAGAAAAGGAATCAATTACTTGAATTATAATCGCTAACCCTGACCACCCGACCAGAGGCCCTAACTTGCTGGTGTGCATTGCTTTCACCTGTCTAGTAGCTCTGCACGCCTCCGCTCCCACACCCCCTCACCAGTGTCAGAGTAAAGAGCTTGGTGTTGGGTGTTTTGTTCTTTAAGCTTCTCTGTGGCATGCCGCACAGACCTTTGTGAAGCATTTGATTTTCCTTTTTTAAACGGCATTAGAAGAAATGCTTATTTTTATGTTTCTGTTTCTCAAAATTTACTATTTGTTTTTTCCCTCTTTTGTCACCTAATATAGTGCATCTTTTAATTTCCAACACCCTAGTGAAACTAGCTAAAATTCCTACACATTATTTCATTCTCAAAAACATAAAAGGTCTATAAGGTACTTTGTGTGAAAAAAGGAGTTGCTTTGGTGGCTGCTATACAGAAACCTATAGAGAATTCATAACAGGTGACTGTAGGAAGAACTGGGTTTACTCTTTTAAAATGAAAGGTACACAGAAACAAGTTTTAGATAGAAAGGAGATTAGACCTGAGATAGGTTAACTCTTCCGAAGAGCAGAGTGTTTAGAAATGAACAAGAGCTATAGAAGTTTGAATGGACCCCGAGCATCTTGCTTGTTCTCCTTCCTCCTACCAACTTAAGCGGGAAGGCTGGGAAAGTAAATAGGGAAGGCTGAGAAGCTGTAAGAAACAAAAGCAGCCGAAAGAGTCTGTTTGCTGCCCCAACCCAGCCTGACACTCACAGAAGCCTTCGTGAATTTGGGGGCAAAATTGGTAATAAGAGTAAATCACAAAGAGTTCCAGTTGAGTTTGTGTTAAATTTTAAGTACTTTTTGGAAGAATTAAGAGTTCACTGTAAAGACAGATTGTGGTGAAAGTTTCTTTTTAAGCCATTTTCATTAACTTAAGATGATGCCTTCTTCCAAGCATTTTATTATTTTTTTTGGTCCCAGGAAAGCTTGCAGAAAAAGCAGGGAAGAAGGCCTAAAACACAGAGGAAAAGTCAGGGGGTCGGGGGGAGTTAACTTTAATTGCATAGCCTCATATGTCCTAGGCATTGAGCTAAATGTTTTTTCCATTTCTGTAACTAGTCTTTCAGTGCCAAGGCCGCGCTTCTCTTTGCTTTGTCCTGCCAGGACAAGAGCATTCTGGGAAGAGTTCCAGGGCAGGGAGGAAGGAACTGATTCCTGATTGCTTGCTCTTCTTGGCAGTATGTTTCCCAGTGAACAGTTTGTTCCAGCTTCCTTTCTTTATTCTACCCTCCCCAAACTGCTTTACTGTGCCCTGAGATGCACCAGCAACAGCTGGGCGGAGTCACACTGCGAGGTTCCCCTCCATGGTTCTAGATTCTAATAGGCCACCTCTTCTCTCTGATCCCCTGGCCCAGAGGAGGCAGGAGTTCCCTGCAGTTCTGTGCTATTTTGTTTCTCTTTTGTTTTCTCAGTTCTCTAATACCTTTTACAGCAATTCCTTACATTCAATTCTCTGTTAAAATGACTGACATATGTTTCTGTTTTCTTGCTTAGCTTCTGACTGAAACAGTCTTTACATAAATTGTAGCCATTTTACTGAGTAAACTGAAGCTCAGATGGGTTCAGTGATGGGCCCAGTGTTTCACAGCTAGCAGGAGGCATAGCTAGAGTGTGAATCCAGATCTACAAGCCCCAGTCATTGCTAATATTTCAGGATATAAAAGGAAAATCATGGGAGATGTATATTGTTAGATTTTAAGAATTTTAAATAATTATTTAAGAATAAAGGCATAAAGACTCTGATCATCTCTTTCTATTTTATTTCACTTTTGTTTTCTCAGTTCTCTCTATATATGTATACTGTATACATATGTATATATACATATATATGTATATACGTATATAGCGAAAGAGAGAAATACACATATCATATATAAATATATATATGCATATTCTGTTTTTGCTCCTTTCTGAATCCCCATTATGACAGAGAAAGAATTACTTTTTAAAAAAAGACACAAATCCATAAGAAGAAAAGATAATACACACTGGAGATACTAAGAAAAATGTGGAAGTTAGAAAGCAAGTGAGCAAGTGAGAACACAGCAAGCAGGACAGAAGAAGATGAATAAATAAAACTAAGTGTGCAGCCGGGAAGCCTTAGGGCAGACTAGCTCGTGCCTCAGAACGCTCGACTAGTGCAGAAATTGGAAGCACCAGGTTTCTTATGAAAATCATTCTGAAACAGCAGCATCTGGTGAAATTCTCATAAGTAGCAGTTAGGTCTCCAAAGTCCCTTCCCCACAACTTACAATCCAGTTGTTCATCTCTCTACAAACCCAAAGAAAGATCACGATTTGAAAGGGCCGTCAGGGCTTGTAGGGTTGCTGTCACGGAGGGGAGGCCTTAAGGAGAGAGCAGTTGGGATGAAAGGATGGTAGAAAATTGAGACCCCAAGTATCAAGGTGAGAGAAGAGGATCCCAAGGAGGATATGGGTATGGATAGATAGTCAGATGCAGTCAATTTGAAGGGATGGGACTCAGAGAAAAGAGATTTCTTTTCGCATGTGAAGGAAGCAAATATTGATGAAGGTATTTGGAAATGTGCACTGAAAGATATTATTTTTGGGAACTTACATATTTTCTGTGTGAGGCAAGAATGAGACAGCAGGTTTGGGAGGAGCTACACAGATATGAATCAGCTCTATAGGCAATCAAAATAGGAACACTCTTTCCCATCCTATTTTTCTATCATATGTTATGTTATATAAAGTCATATAATATAGGTCACCAACTTGTAACCCATGTGTCAAATTTAACCAAGAATTATGTGATTTTTTAAAATTGTTTGCCAACATTCTTAAATTTACAACTTCTATTTAAAAAAATATATAAATAAAACCCATGTGAGGGCTTCTGGAAAGACTACATGATCCCACAATGCTGAGTATACATTGCAGAAGGCAGCCAAGGGGTGGGACTATTCTTTAGACGGCAGAGGTATTCGGAAGCTCCTTTCACTAATTTATGTTCCTGCCCTGGTAGTCATCTGAGTTTGACAGCTCTAATAAGGTACCTGTCTTTTGAGCATCCCCAGGTCATTTGTGCAAAACTGAGGTGTGGTTATTACCTATATTTTTTAGGAAAGGAGAGTAAGGCATCACAGAAACCCCACCCCATGACTCCCACCCATAGATAGACAGCATTAGGTGAAGCAAAATGCCATTTAAAACATGACTCCTCTTTGGGTGAATCCCTCCAGTAAGTGCTACTGGACCACCCAAGTCAGTCTCATCAATTCACCTAGCAAAGTAAAACTATCACTCAGGAATCTCTTCCGGTATCCATGAAAGATCACTTAATTCTGAGATGGCTGGCCCATCCAGATTTGTTTATATACAGTAATTTATAAATCCAAGCTCCTGACCTATGGCTTGATTTGCCATAGTTTGACAATGAAATATAAATACAAGCAGTTGCCTTACTTCTTTTACTGATATAATAGTTATTATAGGAGTATCAGTTGTCCACATTTAAGAAATAATTCTTAAATGTAACTCATTAATAATTTGCAAGTCATTTCCATCAAGCTGTCCAGTGAATATCAATATTCTGAGAGTCATTGATTAAGCATGCTGTATGATGACAAGATAAGAGTCAATTAGGAAAAGCTGTAGCTGTATTCTTGAAAATGTTTAACTAGTAAAGTCACTTCACTCAAATGTGATTAAGAGCTAACTCTTAATACAAGACTGAGACATGACTATTAAAGAGCCTGCACAGTGTAACAACTCCTTCCTAAGACATGACCTCCAGTTAATTGGAAGAAATTTTCCTAACATATATCTATCCTGGTCTCTTTCATATACTGAATTTCTGGCCCATGGACCTCAATTTTGGGGGGTCATTTTCTTTTCTAATGAGATTACTTCAGTCCTAGCAGGAAGCTCATAGGGTTTGGTGTGCTTGTGTAGTTTCTCTTCTCTTCTCTTCATAATCTGTCTGAAGCGATTTTGTTCCTCTAACTCTTTATCTTTACATTCTTTGGCCTCACATATTGCATCTTCTTCCTGTCTGGTCTTGAGCTCTTTCTGCCACTGTTATAAAGAGAAAGTGTAGTTTACATATGATATTCCATTGAAAATATATATTAGCTTCTCAAAATACAGATCCTTATATCCAATTATCCCCTCAGTTTTTCTCAGATAGTTTTCAAGAATTTATATTTTACCATACTGGAAAAATATGTTATCTATTAGAAAGTATACAAGTCTCACAAAAAAGAGGATTCCCTTTTAACATTTTTAATAATAATAAACCATTCGAAAGAGAGATAAAAGGGTTTACATTTCTATGTACCAAAGGAATTTCCTTTCTTCGTCATATTGGTATGTACATAACAGCATAGAATCATATAATGAAAAACCAAGTCAAAACAAAACAAAAAGAAAATGAAATTAAAGTGAAACACAAAAATTGTGATGCTATTACATATGAAGTTGAAAATGAGGTTAATAGGCAGACAAATGTAAAAGTACTTCTGAGGGATTAACCTCAACTGAGCATGCTAATTCACGACAACAACTCTCTGGAGATGAGTTCCAGGAATAAGTAGTTGGAAGTAATGTTGGCAAGTCAACCAAACATCATCTCAAGGACCATTTTTTCCTTTCTAATATTTTTAAGGAGGGAGATTTGCTTTAAAGGGGTAGTAATCCCTCTCCAAGATGGGTAAAAAGTTAGAGCAGGATGACCCCTAGCATCAAATGCTGGAAATTCCTAAAAACACTACTAATATTGCTCATTTTGTCACTCTCAGCCCATGTGTACTCACAAATGACCAGACTATGCTTACCAAACCATTAATTAACTTAGAAATCACTACATTTCAGTATACATTATGAAATGTATTTGTCCTCTGGGATATATAGATATTAATAATCTGAACTAAACCTAGAATCCACAACACATCACTTAACCTTCCAGAGGTAATAAAAATTTTTTAAATGTCAACATACTGAAAGTAAATATTAAACAAAAAAGGATAATAAAATCATACCCACTTTTTTTTATTCCCTGTTAAACTTTAAAGACATAAGAAGCACAAAAGTTACCTTCACTTAACTTGAGACTGTTTCTACATACAGTTATTCGTCCTATAGGTTTCATGTCTCACAAACCACTTTTACATGAAATATCCATAAAATTGAGGCAAAACATCCAGAACATTCAGACACAGGTTTAAAATCATGCTTTGGTTTAGTCTACAAGTTCTAAGTTACTCATCTGTGACATATTTTTTCATATAATAAGCTAAATAATTATATTGTTTGACAAAACTACCAATTTTAAGTTATAGCATAAAAGTAGTCATTGATATAATGACAGTATCCACACACAGACAACTTACCTACTTTACATGAGAGATTTCAGTGCACTTCATGACTTTGATCTTTATATTGTGAAAAATCAACAGAAGATTAGTTCTAAGAGCTCCCAGTAAAATAGGATTCTTTGGTTTCTCACCCAGCATGTATCAAAGCACTAATGGGGTATCATATCACTAAGGTCCAGCAGGCTGCTCCTTGTCTTTTCCCAGCTTGTTAGAACTTGGCACGTCTGGAATTCACTTTAATATTACGATCCTTCTTTTTGCTATCTCCAGAGGAAAAAAAAGCTTTTCTTTCCCATTTTTGTTTCTATTAATCGTGACAAATTCAATTTGGGTAAGCCATTGTCTCATCTTTACTTTTATCTGCCATCATATCAACTGTGGAGCTAGGAGGGTGTCGATATGCTTGAAGTTGATGGGAAATAGAAGCACCATTTACTGCTTTATTCAACCCATTCACCCAGGGCTTCAACCATCATGCTATGGAATACCAGCAGTGTACAAGGTAACTTAATATCTGCTGAACAATTAGGCATCTGTCCTATTCCTTGCATATTATGGCCATTCGATAAAATTCAGTTGACTTAGCAGGACAATTACACCTGTAGCTGTGTGGTTTTGCTTCTCGTCCATACTACAGATTCCACCTTCCCATTCCCAGCTCAGGTTAGAGATTATAAACAAAGAAATTGAGCAGTTATGGAGAATTGAAAAGAAATGTGGATTTGGAGTCCAGAGATCTGATTCTGTGTGTAGACACAGTCACTTACTAACTTCCAAACCTTAGGCAAATGACTGCATTGTACACCACCATTCTTCTTATGGTAATTGTTTTACCAGGTTGTGGTGAGGATTAAATTAATGAATGTAAGAGCAAATTTAAGTACAAAGCACTACTGCCATAGCCATCTTAAAAGAAATGGTACATGAATATTTTTGACATGTGATATTCAGAGAAACTTCCATAAACCTTCTGCAATCAATAGTACAGACTACTATTTGATTAGACCAGCCACATATCAAACAATGTGGATTCTATCAATTCTCAGACATTATCATCAGAACGGATTCCTTTACCCTTCCGTAGGTGCTTTATAAACAGATCATAGTGGTGATTACTTGGATAATACTTATACCCTTGGAAAGTGGAAAAGAGAATGGTTTTTAGGAGCTATTTCCTAGCTTCCTTTCTAACATTCAAAAGAACATTCTGTGTCTCTTTAACTAGACCTAGGCAGATGTGTTTAAATCACAAAGTCATTAAGTTCTTACTAATCTCTCAAAGGTAAAGAATGGTCAGTGAAAATTGGGTCAAAAGATTTTTGTATTGTTTTATTATGAAAACTACCCTACATATATGTGGGTATGCACATTGGCAGTTTGCTATCTCTTTGCTATTCTAGATTATTTACTTGAAGTCGATAGTAAAATATAGATCCTGCAAGTTATGAACAATTAAGAATTTTTGATATTTCCCTGTATATATGATATATTGTTTTAGCAAAAGCTTTATTAGTGAATAAGAGAATAATATGACAGTTTCCATTTTGTGATTCCAGGGTATCATTCGGTTTCCAAACCCCAATATAGCTATTATATTACAGCTATTGCTAGAGTGGCTTAAATACTATCAATGAGATAAATAACTATTTGATTTAGTCAGTCAATGAAATAATTCTTATTCTTATTCAAAAGATGACAAATTAAAAATAGAACATGATGAAATTAACCGTGAGAATGTAAACATAGATAATACTGAACTACTGGTGATAAAATCAATTTAAACTATTCTATATGCTACTGAGTCTATATTGTATCCAAAGGAAAAAAAAAACAGAAAATAAGGACTTTCCCTTCTATTCCAACTCTACTCATAAAAAGAAACAGTCATAAAATGATTCAGTTCATATAGCTCTATGGATTAAAGTGTCTCATGTGAATGGCTTTGCACTGGTGATGCTTGTGTAACTCATACCACGCACAAAGTGATTAAAATATTTCTAACAATTCAAAGGTGAAGGATCATTACAGAAAATCGAGTCAAAAGACTTTTGTTCTGTTAATAAAACTACACTATAGAAGAAACCAGTGTTAGCTGTTCAATATCAGACTCTTGTCACAAGAAATCAGTACTAATTCAGGAAACAGGATTAGGCTAGTGTTTAACGAATGACAAGAGAGCCAAATTTTCTGTGACCCAATCAAGGCACTGAGGTGTACAGGTAATACATGAGATATACTTAGGTTAGGCAGTGCCCAGTCGTGGCATCACTTTTAAGTTCCACGTGTTACTGTTTCAGTCTCAGAACCATATTTTATAATTCAAAGCACCTTCAAAAACAAAGCTTTTGCTGCTAGTTTAAGAAAGTCAATCTTACGTGATGATCAATTATTCTTGCCAACTCCTCATCAGTCTTGGTGAAGATATCTGGATAAGGGAACATGGGGAGTTCTGATACAGAAGGATATTCCCTGCAAAAAGCAGAAGAACAGATCCAACCTTAGGTATGGATACTCTTCCTCCCAGGAATATATATATATTTGCAAATCATAATTAATTCTATGGTTTTAGTTTCTATAAGTCATTTGGGGTTACAAAAACTGACATTTTTGAGGATAGGGCATGACATACAGGAGGAGAACTAGAAAAATAATAAAAAGGCAATCTTTTCCTAGAAGACATAAATACCACAGCTGGTCAATAACACATGGGATACCAGGATATGAGGGGCTCAAGGAAGCCTGAAGTAAACTATGCCCAATGGGGAGATCGAAGTGCCCACAGCCATATACAACCCCATGACCCTGCAAGTTCTGGTGGGAATAGATGTCTAAGAATTTGATCTAAGATATACTGAGAAAATGCTATGACTTTAACACTTCTCCAAGGTCTTTGTGTAACTAAGGGTGGGACTGTGGCACAGTTCAGCAGCAGCTCAGTAAAATGCTGGCAATGCAGACGGGGACCGAAACTAGCAGAGATTTTTAAACTGTCCACACAATAATTGTGTTATTAAAGTTACTCTGAAGAAATGACTGTGAGTCCAGATATATGTGAAGCAACAAAATGGGGGCAGGGAATATGGATTTGAAGAAGTGACATTGAGTTTAAAGGCAAAGCTTTTGGGCAAGAGCCTAAGGAGAGATGCAGTTGGTGAAAAATTTCCATATTCAAAAAAGTCTGAGCAGTTTTTAAGACTAAAGTTTAGCGTGTATTTTTTCAAGTTGCTGCCTATACCACTTAAGTGAACTTAATTTTTTTGCATTCTATGCCTCCTTCATATCACCAGGTCCTCTTGCTTTAAGCTACACCAAATGCTTCCCCATTCTTTCTATCTCCATCTACACCATCATTTCCCTCCTGTAAACCGTCATCTCTCACCTGGACGAAGGCTTCCATTCTGGGATCCCTTATCCACCACGCCTCACCCTTTTTATTCGTATCTCTATACAGTAGCCAGAATTTTTTTTTTCAAAATACAGAGGGTTTCCTATCAATCCCCTACTTCAAACCATTCAATAATTAACTTTAGGATTAAGGTTACATTTGTTGTTAAGGAAGCCTGAAATAGACTGCATTTGTTAAAATGGCTTTGCGTGTTTGCACCAGACTCATTTCTCTCTCTCCCTTCTTGGCCTGAATCTGTGCATTCCTAGCATGTGGGCCTCCTTGCAGTTGCTGTACTGTGCGTTGCTCTGGCCCAACTGTTGTCTGTCTGTACATGCTGTCATCCCCTTCTCTTCCCCCTGTATCTCTGCGGCCAGGCTGGTTACTGCCTACTTATCTTTCTGTTCTCAGTTCAAGCGCATTATCATAGATCTCAAACTACCAGGGGTCTTGCCTTCATCATGCTTATCTCCATGGTTATTTTACATTTATCTCTGTGCCTGTGTGAGTTTTACGTTTTTCTGGCTAGAATATGAGCTCCATGGCTGTGGAGACCATTTGTTTCATTATCATTGCCTCTTCAGTGTCCAACATAAGGCCACAAGGTACTCAACAAATATTTATATGTTTGGTGAAATACTGAATGCATGAGTAAAAGCTGTGATATGCTCCAAACCCCTCTACATTCCAAGTAAGGGCCTACCACACAACACTTAGGTCAGGAAAACAGTATCCGATAGAGCAAGAGGACGGCACTCTCGGGGGACAAGTCACAGAGTGGAGCTGATGGCAGGAGTTGAAAGGAAAACAACTCAGGTGGCAGGTGACCAGGAAACATACACACGTCACCTCTCCCAACTCGGAAGACTTGGAAGTATTGGGCAGAAAAGCAACAAGCTTCCAACTGCATGTAGAATAGGACCTTAACCATTCTATTAAAATATTGAAGGAAAATATGATTCTAGAATGTTGGGGAATTTGGAGACACCTGGGGGCCAATACGTGAGTTAACTATATTCATTCAACAATATGTGGGCATTTCTAAAATTCAAAGCCTTGTGCTGAATTCTGTGAAAAGACAAGACAGAACTTTTAAGTTATTTAAAGGTTAAAAATATTCAATCAAGTTACCTCAAATTCTTTATTGAATTATAAAATTTTAAATTAAAGAAATGCATAACATTATAAATAATGTTTGAAAACCTCTAAAATGGGAAGATCAGATAGATTTGCTTGTACACCTGTGATTTCTAGTTATCTCATTTGAATAGTTTGTACTAGAAAAAAGCATAGGTATCTATAATACAAGACAACATGAGACATAAGAGAGATAAGCATTCAATGATACAAAAGAGAAAAAGATAGTAAAATGGTAAGCACATGGGCTCTGTACTCAGATCTTGAAGCACATTCTCATTCTGACAGTGTTATTTAATACCTCTGTTCCTCAGTGTCTTCATTTTTAATATATAAAAAAATACCTGCCTTGTTATGTTTTTATAAGGATTAAGTAAGGATAAGACATAAAGCATGTTTGATGGAGCAAACGCTAAACAAATTTCAGCTTATTATCCTTATCATCAGCGTCATCATTATCAAAAGTATTAAGAGGAAGCTGGTACTAAAAGAAAAGAGATAAAAAAGAGAAAAAGGAAAGAAGGACAAAACAATCGAGATGAAGCATAAATGAAATGTACTATTTTGATAATTGGAGTTAAATGAGAAGTGGAGAGAAATCCTTCCAGAGAGAGGGATTACAACCCTAGGTCTCTAACCAATTGCCACACACTGGTAGGCTTACAAAAACAGAAATCCATTCTCTCACAGTTCCAGGGGCCAAAAGACCTCAATCAAAGCAAGTTTCCCTACAGGCTCTGGGGAAAATGCATTCTATGCTTCTCTTGGCTTCTGGTAGCTCTTGGAAATCCTTAGCATTCCTTGGCTTGTAAACACATCACTCTCATCTTTGTCTTCACATGGCCTTCTCCATCTGCGTCTTTGTGTCTTCTCTTTTTCTGTCTCTGTGTTGTCAGGACATTTCTTATAAAAATACAAGAGCATTGTCATTGGATTTAAGACCCACATGACCAAGAGAGCCCTGACTTTCTGCTCAGCTAGACTGAGTCCTAGACAGGCTTCTGTCTGATTTCAGGCTCCTGGACCCCTTTTTCCTAGAGCATTTACTTGCAGTTGTAAATTCTTTCTCATTTCGCCTCCTCTTGCTGGTTTTACAACCCAGGAATATCTCTCTTAAAGACCTGGGAACCATCCCTTTAAAATGCAATCATCAAAGGAGTTAACATCCAAAATATATAAAGACCTCACATGCCTCAACACCCAAAAGTAAAATAACCTGATTAAAAAATGGGTGGAGGATCTTAACAGACACTTCTCCAAAGAATAAATTCAGATGGCCAACAGACACATGAAAAGATGTTCTGCATTGCTCATCATCAGGGAAATGAAAATTAAAACGACAATGAGATATCACCTCACACCAGTTAGGAAGGCCAACATTGAAAAGATGAGGAACAACAAATGCTGGTGAGGATGCAGAGAAAGGGGAACCCTCCTACACTGCTAGTGAGAATGTAAATTAGTTCAACCATTGTGGAAAGCAGTATGGGGGTTTCTCAAAAAACTAAAAATATAAATACCATTTAACCCAGGAATTCCACTCCTAGAAAACAAGATCCCTGACTCAAAAAGACATATGCACCCCTATGTTTATCACAGCACTATTTACAATAGCCAAGAAATGGAAGCAACCTAAGTGTCCATCAGTAGATGAATGGATAAAGAAGATGTGGTACATATACACAATATTATTCAGCCATAGGAAGAAAACAAATCCTACCATTTGCAACAACATGGAGCTAGAGGGTATTATGTTCCGTGAAATAAGTCAGAAGAAGAAAGACAAGTACCAAATGATTTCACTCATTTGTGGGGTATAACAACAAAGCAAAACTGAAGGAACAAAACAGCAACAGACTCACAGACTCCAAGAAGGGACTCGTGGTTACAAAGGGAAGGACTAGGGAGGGTGGCTGGGGAGGGAGGGAGAGGGGCATTGAGAGGCATTATAATTAGCACACATAATGTAGGAGGGGTCACAGGGAAGGCAGTATAGCACAGAGAAGACAATTAGTGACTATAGCATCTTACTATGCTGATGGACAGTGACTGCAATGGGGTGGGGGTGGGGACTTGATAATACGGGTGAATGTAGTAACCACAATGTTGCTCATGTGAAACCTTCATAAGATTGTATATCAATGATAGCTTAATAAAAAAAATGCAATCATCAAGAAACAGTGACCTTATGTTCCAATCTCTGACGGAGGGTGGGAGGCCAACATAGGTTAAGTTGACAATTAGCAAATACAGATGACCTAAGCACACTGACCAGCCTCTCTTCTAACATCCTCCAGGACTTTTCCACCAGCTCACCTCTGCACTCAAAATTCCCCCTGTCTTTTGTTTAGAGGTACTGGGTTCAATCTCTTCTCCCTAGGGCTAAGACTTCCATAAAGCCTTCCTTGCCTGCTTAATTTGTCCAGTGCTATTTTTCTTTGACAGATGCTAATTCAAGATAATCTCCTCTTGAGATCCTTATCTTAGTTACCCAAAGAAGGTCACATTGACAAGTATGGGGTCTTCAAGCTTGGGCAGATGTTTTGGAGGACACCATTCAACCTGCTATGGATGACAAAGCAGGAACAAAGACTTATTTGAAGAAAACAAAGGACTTAATTGCAATGAAGTACATAAACTCAGAAAGATGGAACCTTGAATACATTAAAGAATATGTGACTCATTTTTTCACTTGTTTATTAATTTATTCAAACATTTATTGCAAGACGGATGTTATTATAAGTATTGGGAAGAAAACAAATTTTTTTAACTTAGATACTGTGCTCCAGAAATTCCAAGTTCACATGGGAGGGAGGCATGTGAACAGACATCTACAGTCCACTGGAAAAACTGCTCTAATGTAGTACAATAGGGTTCTGTGGACTACAAAGGTAGGAGGTGGCATCATTTAACTTAGTCAGAGTGAGCAAGAAAAAATTTCCCAAAAGATTTATGCCCATGGCTATTCCAATAGGATGATTATGGATTGATGAAAAGACATATTTAGGACATGTTCAGTTTCTCTAATACATCAAAGATGAGCAATATATAGAGATATTTATAAAAAATTAAATTAAATAAAAATAAACCCCAAAAAACGGAAAATAGTTCTTATATACAGTCATGGTTTTTCAAGTCTCCAAGGACATCTGATGATATATAGTTATGGAGGGAGAATCCCAGACATATTCACCAAGAAACTATTTTAACTAATAAATGGATTTAGTAAAGTTGCAAGATATAAAATCAACATACAAAAATCAGTTGCCCTTCTATACACTGACAATGAACTAAAAAGAAATAAAGAAAACAATCACATTTATGGTAGCATCAAAAACTTACTTAGGAATAAATTTTTTTTTCTGGGATTTCTCTTCTTTTTTTTTAATATAATTTATTTTATTATCATTAATCTACAATTACATGTGCAATATTATGGTTATTAAACTACCCCTTCATCAGGTCCCCCCCACCAACCCCATTACAGTCACTGTCCATCAGCGTAGTGAGATGCTATAGAATCACTACTTGTCTTCTCTGAGTTGTACAGCCCTCCCCATGCCCCCCCAATATTACATCTGCTAATCATAATGCCCCTTTTTTCCACTCTTATCCCTCCCTTCCGCCCATTTTCCCCAGTCCCTTTCCCTTTGGTAACTATTAGTCCGTTCTTGGGTTCTGTGAGTCTGCTGCTGTTTTGTTCCTCAGTATTTTTTCTTTGTTCTTATACTCCACATATGAGTGAAATCATTTGATACTTGTCTTTTTCAGCTTGGCTTATTTCACTGAGCATAATAACCTCTAGCTCCATCCATGTTGTTGCAAATGGTAGGATTTGTTTTCTTCTTATGGCTGTGTATATGTACCACGTCTTCTTTATCCATTCATCTACTGATAGACACTTAGGTTGCTTCCATTTCTTGGCTATTGTAAATAGTGCTGCAATAAACATAGGGGTGCATCTGTCTTTTTCAAATTGGGCTGCTGCATTCTTAGGGTAAATTCCTAGGAGTGGAATTCCTGGGTCAAATGGTATTTCTATTTTGAGTTTTTTGAGGAACCTCCATACTGCTTTCCACAATGGTTGAAGTAATTTGCATTCCCACCAGCAGTGTAGGAGGGTTCCCTTTTCTCCACATCCTCGCCAACATTTGTTGTTGTTTGTGTTTTGGATGTTGGCCATCCTCACTGGTGTGAGGTAATATCTCATTGTGGTTTTAATCTGCATTTCTCTGATGATTAGCGATGTGGAGCATCTTTTCATGTGCCTGTGGGCCATCTGAATTTCTTCTTTAGAGAAGTGTCTATTCATGTCCTCTGCCGATTTCTTAATTGGATTATTTGCTTTCTGTTTGTTAAGGTGCATGAGTTCTTTATATATTTTGGATGTCAATCCTTTATCAGATACGTTTTTTATGAATATATTCTCCCATACTGTAGGATGTCTTTTTGTTCTACTGATGGTGTCCTTTGCTGTACAGAAGCGTTTCAGCTTGATGTAGTCCCACTTGTTCATTTTTGCTTTTGTTTCCCTTGCCCGGCGAGATATGTTCATGAAGAAGTTGCTCATGTTTATGTCCAAGAGATTTTTGCCTATATTTCTTTCTAAGAGTTTTATGGTTTCATGACTTACATTCAGGTCCTTGATCCACCTTGAGTTCACCTTTGTGTATGGGTCTAGACAGTAGTCCAGTTTCATTCTCTTACATGTAGCTGTCCAGTTTTTCCAACACCAACTGCTGAAGAGGCTGTCATGTCCCCATTGTATATCCAAGGCTCCTTTATCAAATATTAACTGACTGTATATGTTTGGGTTAATGTTTGGATTTTCTATTCTGTTCCACTGGTCTGTGGATCTGTTTTTGTGCCAATACCAAATTGTCTTGATTACTGTGGCTTTGTAGTAGAGCTTGAAGTCAGGGAGTGTAATTCCCCCTGTTTTATTCCTCCTTCTCAGGATTGCTTTGGCTATTCGGGGTCTTTTGTGGTTCCATATGAATTTTAGAATTATTTGTTCCAGTTCATTGAAGAAAGCTGTTGATAGTTTGATAGGGATTGCATTGAATCTGTAGATTGCTTTAGGTAGTATAGCCATTTTGACAATATTGATTCTTCCTAGCCAAGAGGATGGGATGCATTTCCATTTGTTAGTGTCCTCTTTAATTTCTCTTAGGAGTGTCTTGTAGTTTTCAGAGTACAGGTCTTTCACTTCCTTCATTAGGTTTATTCACTTAGGAATAAATTTAACCAAGGACGTGAAAGTTCTATACACTGACAACCTTAAGGCACTAATGTCATCTGTCAGATATTTATGAGAAAGTTATCCAAAGTTGAAAAACTAACACCAAATACATCTTCTTAGCTACTTTTTAAATGTAGGCTAATCAAGAAAGGGCAGAACTTGACTATTACTATTACCATTACTTGATCTCACATTTTAAAAGTATCTGGAACCTATTTAACTGCTATGGTTTTGTAGTTTCTGCATTTTAAGACATTCCATGGCCACTCAGTGAGCGTTGAAACTTCTGCTTTCATCCCTCCAACATCTTCAGCCTGGGCAGTGATCCCATTTCTGTCTGGTGTGAAGGGCTGCCTGTGAAGGGAGGCTCCTGGGCCCTTGGGCTTCTGCCGTTCCCAGTGATCCTGCCACAGGGTCTCTGTCTCAGACATCAGCTTCTACACTTTTAGTCTCACTTTTCCTTGCCAGCCAGATTATTGATCCAGTGGTTTCCACATACAGTGCCTGCCAGAAAGTTTCAGGTGTCACATTGGCTAGAGTACAGAGCAACTAAAGAATGCAGAGGCAAATCTTTTCGAGTTTTAATTGCTTTCAGTCCACTGAGTCAAAATTTCCAATGGACATGTTCTACAGCAACAATTCTTCCTGCATTTCCAGATGCAAAATTTTGGAATTCCTGAGCCAAGCAAATATAGTAAAAGGGTGTTAAGTTTCTTTAAAGGCAGCTTATAGAAATGAATGGAGATGGTTTCATAAGGCAGGAGAAAACAATCTACCCCCAGGCAGAGGTATGGCTCTTGGAACACCTCTGAAACAAATCAGGAAGGCTGAGTAGGAGGAGTTAGTGTAGGTTAGTGAAGATAAGGATGCATATAACTCAACTGAGCAGTCCTTTAAGGGATACAGGTTGAGTGGAGAACCAGTGACAGCTTCCGCTTTGAACATGTTGCATTTTAAGTGTCTTCTTACATCAGTTGGGGCTGGGTGCTTTCTAGGCCTGCAGAATTGCTGTCGTCCTGGGAATACACCTCATCACTCTTCTTTTCTGGGGGCACTGTTTTTTGAAAACACTCTGTTCCTTTTTCTCGATTTATTCCCTCATGTGGGTGAAGACATTCTTAAGAAAACATGGTGAATAGAACATAAGTAATTTGAAAACGTCTTTTTTCTACTCTCACATTTAATAAATGGAGGCAGAAAAATATTCAGGTGCCATTTGTTATCTGGACTCTACCCAAATTGAAGAACAGAATAAATTCAGATAAACTTTTATGTGAAATCTTCTTGCCTATTT
This sequence comes from Smutsia gigantea, assembly GCA_032199065.1. Classification (NCBI taxonomy): domain Eukaryota; kingdom Metazoa; phylum Chordata; class Mammalia; order Pholidota; family Manidae; genus Smutsia; species Smutsia gigantea. The sequence continues at coordinate 8,280 of JAVSCE010019283.1, read as the reverse complement.
TTGAAACATTATGAACCAAACATATTTAAATACCAAGAGGAGTCATGATTCTAGAGTGTATATATTGCCTCTCATTGCACTGTGGCAGTCACGCCACCGTCATCTTGCTTCTGAGGCTGCATCTGCCGCTACAGTGATTACCAGGTATTTGTGGCCTGTTTATCCCCTCTGGATCTGTGTTATATAAGAATATTTATTGCTAATTATCTCCATAGACAAACAATGAAATCTCAACCAACAGAGCAAATGCTTATTTCTTGCTCCCATAAAGTCTGACACAGTTCATTAGGAGCTCTCCTTCTCTGGGACCCAGGATCCAGGCTCTTTCTAATACCACCACCTCAACATGTGGCTTTCAAGTTCCCTTTGACAGCAGAAGAGATTTGGAAGGAAAGACACTAGTCCTTAACTGCTTTGGCACAGAAGTGTCACGTCACTGAGACAGGGACCATAGGCCTAGACAGAATAGGGTGAGGGCCTCCAGAAAAAGCAAGGCAGGATATTTACAGTCAGTGCAATGCAACTACATGCAAGGAAACCCCCTAACAAAATTCTGTGTGAAACATTCAGCTCTAGAGTCATTCTTCAGTGAGATCAGTTGATACTCCCCAGATAAAGGAAAGTAGCCCATGCTTTTATTATACTAATTATTTGTAATCAGGTGTAAGATTCACTTTAGCATGCTAAAAGGGACTTAATATCTCATCAAGGACAAAAACCCTAAGGCCACTTTTAACAAGTCCACACCCTAAGCCCTTTATCAGTTCTCCCAAAATCCTCAACTGCCTATAAATCCCCTGGACAATGCACCATCCCCGGCTCTCTTACCCCACTCTGCCTTCACTGCATCTCTCAATAAAATCCTCTACCCTGGCTCTCCTACCTTGGGTGTTTGCTAAGTTCATTCTTTGACTCTGCAAACAAGAATCCTGGCATCATCTTTGGGGGCTTGTCTGGGATACCTTCGGAAGTGAGTATCGGGATCCAAGCCTGCCTTTTCTTTCACTGTCCTTATAGAAGGAAGCCGTCTATGGCACACAACATCGGGCACTCATCAGCCACTTAAATGGGACTAGCCCGGCTGCCATTCTCAAAGTCTTGAGCGACAGGTTCCTGGTTTCCCTCAGTGGATTCCCCGTGTCCCTTGGGAGCTGGGGAAGTCAACTGAGTGGAGTCCAGGATTCCCTTTCAGAGGCATCTCCTTGGATGCGAGGGACTGAGGAAGGCCGTGGGAAACTGCAAGAGTCTAGGCTGAGGCTACACTTCAGCAGCTTCTCAAAGGTGCGTGTGTCTGGAATCAGACCCCGACAGCCCTACTGGGTATTCACGAGGCGTGTCTCTCTCTCTCTCTCTGACTTTCAGCCTGCTTTTTCATGCCGCCCTGACCTCTGAGTGAGCAAGGGTGCTCTTTACTTCCTTTACACACTCTATGTGTGCCTCTAACTTCGTCAATTTCATGGAACCCGATGTTCACCACCGCAAGGTAGGAGATCCATGCTTCGTTTTTATTCATGACTAATTGCTGTACTTTTTATCTCATAAAAATGTGTCTGGGCACCCGTTAGCCACTTAAAAGATGATGTATCGGCTACCAGTCTTAAGTCTCAGGTGAAAGGTTTCCTGGTGTCTGCCACTCCTTGATCCCCTGCCTCAGGACGGATGGGAATGTCGGGGAGTGGCTAAACCAATTTCCTACTTTCCTATCCTAATCTGCAGACTCCGAGGGCAGACCAGACTAGTAGACAGTGGTCCTTGGATCTCGGCTCTGGCTGATGGGTCTGATGGCGCTGAGTGAACCTCGGCTAGGCTGCTGCCTATGGGAGAGTCACAGATGACACCTGACCTTTTGTCTTACAGATCAGATTTCTTACAGTGAGTGACTAGCAGGATAATTACCATGCTGTGGCAGAAACTGGTGTTTTAAGAGTATAGACGCCCCCCCCCAATATGTCCGTGACAGGCTCTGAACAATCTCTGGCCTTGGAAAATGTTCCCCTGCTCCTCATTCAAAGAAGTCCTCTTAGGCCTGCACCACTTTCTCCTGTGTCATGTAAATGAAGTCTGTAAAGTAATCAAGCTGAAACCTTGAGTCCAACATGTAAATGGCTCTATTCTATTGACCTCCATATCTTAGAGGCAGTCATCCTGGGACTAGGCATTTCCTTTCCTGCAGCCCCAGGGAAGTGAAACAGGCTTGTGCCTCTGACCAAGGCTGTGGTAGCAAGAGGTCACACAGTCCCTGCACTTATTGGACAGCCAGGGGGCTCTCCATAAATAACTAAAGCTCGTGCAGAGAAAACTAGGAAAACTCCCAAAAGGGGTAAAGTAAGAGCACACTGGTAAGGTCCCACTAAATCCAGAGCTCTGAGGCAACTCTTGCTTAGTGGGAAGGCAAGAGGGAAATCAAGGCAAGGTGCAGGCCACGCTGGTAAGGAGTGGGTAAGTCCAGTAGCCTGGCAGAGGGGCTGACTGACCTCTGTCACCCAGGCTCCAAGGCGAGCGGACGCCCTCACAGAGAAAAGGTCGACCAGGTGTCACACACGTCCTTCTCCTTCTTCCAGGTGGGAGCATCCTCTTCAAGTTTAAAGCCAGACATGCCTCTGGCATGCAGTCTGAGGGACTGGGAGCAATTTGATCCCCAGACCCTGAAGAAGTGCCTTATCTTCTTCACACAAGCCTGGCCTCAATACAAAGTCTCTGATCAGAGAGGCTTGGCCCCTGAAAGAAGTATACAATATAATAAGGTTATGCAGCTAAATATATTTTTCACAAGGAAGGAAAATAGTCAAAAGTCCCATAGACTACTACAGGATGGTACTAGTTTTCTAAATTTTTTTTGGTGAAAATTTATTCTACTTACTGGGTTCATCATTATCTTCAAAAATTGGGAGGTTTTTAAACTAGACTCCCTGAAATGGAAGAAATTTATCTTCTACAATACAGCCTGCTTTTAAATGACTGGTGCTAGAATTGTACTTGCATTTCATTTCCAGCCCCCTGGACACACACAGTCCCTATCAGTTCAGAGCCTTCATCGGCCCTGTTAGTCTGGGGCCAACTAAACCTTAACCCAGTTATGTAAAATGGTCACCCTTAGAGTGTGTTCTTGAAAACTGAGATACTTCTAATCAAATAAGCTAAAAAGAAAGAAGACAATTGGATATTAGTAACTCAAATCTTTGTATCAGCTTATCTGTCTGCGTGTGTTCTTTTATGAAAAGTATTGCTAACTGTAGTCATCATGTCTCAATCTGTATGTTTGTGCGTTTAAGTGTGTAAATGAAAGATTTTTCTACCTCTGGATGGTGTTAATAAGAATTGATTTAAAGACAAGCACTTGTGAAAATTGGGCATTCTAAAACTGCCAGAAAATTCTAATAAGAGATATTAAGCATTAATGCTAATTTAAGTTGAATTAGAAATGGACATGTCCTTATGGTTATCAGCTGCCTAAGTTTACCTAAAGTCATTTAAGTTGATGTTATCTGTTAAATCTTTCAAGAATAAAATGCTTAAAGGCTTGACTTTGTCTAATGTTCAGTAAAGGTTTTGTAAGAAATCTAGCATAGTTGTTAGGAATGAGTAAACTAAGTGCAGCAAGTGAATACCTTAATAATTGTGTGTTACAGTATACATACCTACAAATGGCCTGAGAATTTTTGTAGTAACCTAAAACCTTAAAGTTTTGCTAAGTAGACATATTTTGTGCTGAGAGATTGTGTTGTAAAGCACATGGTTCCAGAAATTAAAATGTGTTCATAAATTTATCAATCTAAAGAATGCTAGTGTAATGGTTTACAATAGCCTAGTTCTCAGTGTTCACTGAAAATTAAAGTTCCTAATGGTTTTATGTTCTAATTAAAACTACTTAAATTAATAAAGAAAACATCTCTACATGATAGAAAAGATGTGTTTTGGTAAGAGAAACTGTAAGAAATGAAAATTCGTTTTATTGAAAGTAAAAGGTAACTTTGTTCTAAAGTATAGCTGTTTATTTAAAGAGGAAGAACTCTAAATGTAAAGAAAAAATTGTAGAAACTGTGGAAGAATTGATATGGTCATGCTATGTAAAATTAAAGCAAATGAGTCTCGATATCAAGTACACAGCAAAATTAGAATTTTGTTTTCAGTTAAAAAGACAAAGTTTTCTTAAACTGTCTGCTCTTAATGTTGAAAGATTGCAAAGGGTTCTCTAATTGTTTTATCAAAGCAGTTTCTCATGCTTAAAGTCTCAGTGAGTTGTCTGAGTATTTAAGAAAATGAGATCTTAATATTAAAAGGACTAAAAGTTAAACTTTGCTAACAACTCTAACCTTCTGTATTTGCCTTTAATCTTTTATTGTCATTCTGATTAAATAGATAAGTATTGTTTCATAGTGATCTATGATTCTATTTAAGCAGGTGCCAAAGAAACTTTCTTACAGCTTCCAAAATCAAATTCAAAAAGGTGCTTTTACCTCTGGCTAACTCTGATATTTTCCAGAGGGCCCATGGAACATGTCAGAGAAATTTTCTCCTTTTTGGGAGAAATATGTGGCTAATTTGGCTTATTTATCTGATATATAATTACCTGCTTAATTACCTGGAAAGCACTGTTAAAGGGAATGATGCTAAACTTTGTTACTTAATGTTTTGTCCTACAGAAATATCCAAATTTCCTTATGTCAACTGTCTTATAGTAAGCTCTCATCAGATCGTTAGCCAGTGTCATTTGTAAGTCTTTTGTCATTTATAGTCACTGTTTTATTACTCCTAAACTAGTAAAGAACTAGATTTCAGCAGAACAGGTACTGATTACATAGGATTAAGTAAACTATGGGAGATGATTTTGTGGCTTTTTGTTTCAAATGATGCTAATAAAGTGTTTTAACCTTTTTCTCTTAAGCTGACAAAAGTTTAGTAAATGACAATACCTTTGTAAGAAGAACTGAAACATTTATCTTTCTCTCTACCTGATCCCTCCAGAATTTAAAAACTCTCAGTGACTATTGTTATATTTCATGGCAGTATGTTTATTTGCATAAGTTCAATAAGAAACTGCTTTCCTTGTAAGATGACCAATTAAAAAAACACTGGTTATATTACCAAGGCTTTGACTGGAATGTTATACCTGAGAGACACATGCATAAACCATTATGAACAGATAGCTTTTTTTTAATATAATTTATTTTATTATCATTAATTTACAATTACATGTGCAATATTACGATTATTAAACTACCCCTTCATCAGGTCCCCCCCACCAACCCCATTACAGTCACTGTCCATCAGCGTAGTGAGATGCTATAGAATCACTACTTGTCTTCTCTGAGTTGTACTGCCCTCCCCGTGCCCCCCCAACATTACATCTGCTAATCGTAATGCCCTTTTCCCTCTTATCCCTCCCTTCCCGCCCATTTTCCCCAGTCCCTTTCCCTTTGGTAACTATTAGTCCGTTCTTGGGTTCTGTGAGTCTGCTGCTGTTTTGTTCCTTCAGTTTTTTTCTTTGTTCTTGTCCTCCACATATGAGTGAAATCATTTGATACTTGTCTTTTTCGGCTTGGCTTATTTCACTGAGCATAATACCCTCTAGCTCCATCCATGTTGTTGCAAATGGTAGGATTTGTTTTCTTCTTATGGCTGAATAATATTCCATTGTGTATATGTACCACCTCTTCTTTATCAATTCATCTACTCATGGACACTTAGGTTGCTTCCATTTCGTGGCTATTGTAAATGGTGCTGCAATAAACATAGGGGTGCATCTGTCTTTTTCAAATTGGGCTGCTGCATTCTTAGGGTAAATTCCTAGGAGTGGAATTCCTGGGTCAAGTGGTATTTCTATTTTGAGTTTTTTGAGGAACCTCCATACTGCTTTCCACAATGGTTGAACTAATTTGCAGTCCCACCAGCAGTGTAGGAGGGTTCCTTTTTCTTCACATCCTCGCCAACATTTGTTGTTGTTTGTGTTTTGGATGATGGTCATCCTCACTGGTGTGAGGTGATATCTCATTGTGGTTTTAATCTGCATTTCTCTGATGATTAGCGATGTGGAGCATCTTTTCATGTGCCTGTTGGCCATCTGAATTTCTTCTTTGGAGAAGTGTCTATTCATGTCCTCTGCCCATTTCTTAATTGGATTATTTGCTTTCTGTTTGTTAAGGTGCATGAGTTCTTTATATATTTTGGATGTCAATCCTTTATCAGATACGTTTTTTATGAATATATTCTCCCATAGTGTAGGATGTGTTTTTGTTCTACCGATGGTGTCCTCTGCTGTACAGAAGCTTTGCAGCTTGATATAGTCCCACTTGTTCATTTTTGCTTTTGTTTCCCTTGCCCAGGGAGATATGTTCATGAAGAAGTTGCTCATGTTTATGTCCAAGAGATTTTTGCCTATGTTTTTTTCTAAGAGTTTTATGGTTCATGACTTACATTCAGGTCTTTGATCCACCTTGAGTTTACCTTTGTGTATGGGGCTAGACAGTAGTCCAGTTTCATTCTCTTACATGTAGCTGTCCAGTTTTCCAACACCAGCTGCTGAAGAGGCTGTCATCTCCCCATTGTATATCCAAGGCACTTTTATCAAATATTAATTGACTGTATATGTTTGGGTTAATGTTTGGATTTTCTATTCTGTTCCACTGGTCTGCGGGTCTGTTTTTGTGCCAATACCAAATTGTCTTGATTACTGTGGCTTTGTAGTAGAGCTTGAAGTCAGGGAGTATAATTCCCCCTGTTTTATTCCTCCTTCTCAGGATTGCTTTGGCTATTCGGGGTCTTTTGTGGTTCCATATGAATTTTAGAATTATTTGTTCCAGTTCATTGAAGAAAGCTGTTGGTAGTTTGATAGGATTGCATTGAATCTGTAGATTGCTTTAGGTAGTATAGCCATTTTGACAATATTGATTCTTCCTAGCCAAGAGCATGGGATGCATTTCCATTTGTTAGTGTCCTCTTTAATTTCTCTTAGGGTGTCTTGTAGTTTTCAGAGTACAGTTCTTTCACTTCCTTCGTTAGGTTTATTCCTAGGTATTTTATTCTTTTTGATGCAATTGTGAATGGAATTGTTTTTCTGATTTCTCTTTCTGTTAGGTCATCATTAGTGTATAGGAAAGCAACAGATTTCTGTGTGTTAATTTTGTATCCTGCAACTCTGCTGAATTCAGATATTAGTTCTAGTAGTTTTGGAATGGAATCTTTAGGGTTTTTTATGTACAGTATCATGTCATCTGCAAATAGTGACAATTTGACTTCTTCTTTACCAATCTGGATGCCTTGCATGTCTTTGTTTTGTCTGATTGCTGTGGCTAGGACCTCCAGTACTATGTTGAATAACAGTGGAGGGAGTGGGCATCCCTGTCTTGTTCCTGATCTTAGATGAAAAGCTTTCAGTGTCTCGCCATTAAGTATGATGTTAGCTGTGGGTTTGTCATATATAGCCTTTATGATGTTGAGGTATTTGCCATCTATACCCATTTTGTTGAGAGTTTTAATCAGGAATGGATGCGGAATTTTGTCAAATGCTTTTTCAGCATCTATAGAGATGATCATGTGGTTTTGTTCTTCTTTTTGTTGATGTGGTGGATGATGTTGATGGATTTTCGAATGTTGTACCATCCTTGCATCCCTGGGATGAATCCCACTTGATCATGGTGTATGATCCTCTTGATGTATTTTTGAATTTGGTTTGCTAAGATTTTGTTGAGTATTTTTGCATCTACGTTCATCAGGGATATTGGTCTGTATTCTCTTTTGGTGAGGTCTTTGCCTGGTTTTGGTATTAGAGTGATGCTGGCTTCATAGAATGAGTTTGGAAGTATTCCCTCCTCTTCTATTTTTTGGAAAACTTTAAGGGGAATCGGTGTTATTTCTTCTCTATATGTCTGGTAGAATTCAGAGGTGAATCCATCAGGCCCGGGGGTTTTGTTCTTGGGTAGTTTTTGATTACCAATTCGATTTCGTTGCTGGTGATTGGTCTGTTTAGTTTTTCTGTTTCTTGCTTGGTCAGTCTTGGAAGGTTGTATTTTTCTAAGAAGTTGTCCATTTCTTCTTTGTTTTCCAGCTTGTTAGCATATAGATTCTCATAATGTTCTCTTATGATTCTTTGTATTTCTGTGGGGTCCGTCGTGATTTTTCCTTTCTCATTTCTGATTGTGTTTATGTGTGTAGATTCTCTTTTTCTCTTAATGAGTCTGGCTAGGGGTTTATCTATTTTGTTTATTTTTCAAAGAACCAGCTCTTGGTTTCATTGATTTTTTTCTATTGTTTATTCTTCTCAATTTTATTTATTTCTTCTCT
>JAVSCE010019281.1:0-44843 GCA_032199065.1 Smutsia gigantea | reverse complement strand
GGATACTGGGACAAAGTATTTTTCCCTTCACAAAGTAGAAATGAAAAGATTTAAAGGGAGTATCTAATTTTACTCTAAAGTGTGATAAAAATGGTAAGTGATAGATCATTAAGCACCTGTGATTTGGTGAATAAATAAGAGAGGACCAAGAGGTCTTAATAAAGGCTTTCAAATAATTAACAACTACAAGGGTGCTTATAAATTTATGGGTCTGGAACTGAGTAAGTTTCCCTCAGAAGAGGCAGGCTTGAGCCAGCTTGTGAGGGCCTTTTTTGCCCTGCTGACTTAAACAACAGACAGGTAAAAGCAAACAGTCTACCTCATGTTTCTTAACCCGCTCCTAAATTTCGCTCTATATTTACATATTTAAGAATGAAATCTGAATGTCTTGCTAAAAGAATACAGAGACCCAGAGACCACCCAAGGAAACAGAATAACCTCAGAAATGCACTGGATCGTTGCTCTTGATCAGCCTCATTAACAGAATGCAAAAGGAGAGCCGACAAGGAAAATATTAACAAATAGCAGTTCTTGTGCCTACGACACTTGGCACTTCATCATATATTGATTGACCAGTAAACCCCAGGATTTTTGGCGCTTCAGGTCGATTTAACACACAAAGCAGAAAGCATACACAAAGAAGACAAGAAGGAAAACAGCAAGTACATAATTATATAAACAAAACTCAAAGCCTGATTATGATCCTTGTTTCTTTCCACTCTTGATGGAACTTAAACTATTTTAATAGGAGAGTGAATTCTCGTACGGATCAATGACATGATTATGCTTCTGAAACTGCAGAATGTATGTTCCCTCTCTAATCTGGATCCCTTCAGGGCATTACAGTGGCTTATATAGCCTCTCAGGAAAGTGGGCTAAGGACAAATGCAATTATTTTGGTTTGACATATTTATTTCTAAAACTAGAAATACAGTTTTTTTCTTTGCTATGTCAGTTTAGTTTTCCTAGATTTGCCCAGTTTAATCATTGATTCTGTTCTGTTCACGACAGTCACAGCTGTCAAAGATACTCTTAAAATTGTCCATCTTTGGTTAAAATGAAAATCTCAAGATTAGGGAGAAAAGCTAAACTATATTTTTAAGTGGAAGGATGGAAACCATGAATATTCTGGAGTCATGTTGCCAATATAGTTAAAAGACATTATGCTTAGGGGAATCCAACAGAAAGAGGACAATGGCAAGATACCTGACAACTAGGCTGGAAGCTTAAGGAAAAACCAACCCTTTCCATGTTCCACAGAGCTAATACAGCACATACACACTCACACACACAAATCCCCTAATGTGTTAACTTCCTAACAGAGATTAAAAGGAAAATTAGGGTAAAATACTTGGATGAATAAAATGCATAATAATGTTAATGAGAATTCTTTAAAAAAATACAGACTGTCTTTACTGACATTTTACTTATTTTGGCTTCTTAACTCACTGTAGAAATCAAATAAGAATGAAAGGAAATGGGACTGACAATTCTATTGCAGATTAAAATGCTATATTGTTATTTTCTGGGAGCCAGTGATAATAGTTAATTGTCCAGCTTAGCATATTGGTCCGTGGTGTAGCTCACAAGTGGGACATAAATAATCAGTGGTTTATATTTCACATTTCCAGTTATATTAGGACGCTGACATTTCTGGAGTCTTCCAATGGTATCGTTCTTCTGTGAAGACAACAATAAGCCCACCAACTGAACACAAAACATAGTAAGCACGTAACACCAAAACAGATTCTGCCACTAACCTTGCATGTTCAAAAGAACAAATACCTTTCTATTTTGATCAGCATGTTTGATGAGAAAGCTAGTTTTGAGCTGCATTTGCATTTTCAAAGCTTACCCCAAGTAGCACTAATGGCAAATTGATGATTCTGTGTAATGGAAGCTGCCTATAATTATTTTTTAATCAGTAAATAACATTTAACAGCATTTTCTACCCTGAAAAAAGATTTTCAGTTGGGTGAGGAAGTCTTCACAGACAAGCTCGCTGAAAGGGAGCACTTAGCAACAGCAAATCAAACGCAGCCCTTCAATGAAGTTGTTAGACACACAACACCAGCAACTGCTGCCATACCGAGGGCTTGTTAAAAATCGATTCATTCTAGTGATCAAAGCTGAAAAATCGTTTCGTAGCCTGCTTCATATCAATAGACAATTTGTGCAGTACATCACACACACAAAAATGAGGTCTAGTAGCAGTGGAGAGCATCACAGATCTGGCTTCCAAACAATATTTTTAATGGATTTCTGTCAGATCATAAAGGATGAGCTTAAGTGAAACAGTGTCAAATAGAAAGGTTTGGGTTTTTAACAAAATAAAAACAATCAGTGAAGATTCTTTCCTAGTTTCAATATGCAAAAAAATGGGGTGGGGTCTGATATTTCAGAATCAGGACGTGACACACACCTTAAAAAAAATTCTTATCAAGGAATACTTTGCTTCCAATCTCTGTGTATTATTATAAATGTGACTGTGTGTGGATATGTGGATATGTACACACACACACACACACACACATATAATATCAATAAATTAAGTATTGACAGTAAGAAACACACAAGTGTCATTCTTGTTTTTTTAGTGAAACAAACTTCAATTTGTTGGAACTGCCTATACAGAGTCACAGAATAAACAGACAAATTATTTTCCACAGTGCAGTAAGGAGAAATACATCAGGTATCCAAGTCTGTTATCTTAACTGTATAAGGTAAAAATAGGTACCTTATACATTTATATGGAAAAGATTCCCTAGTTATTACTGTAAAAAGCCTCAACTAAAATTAAATCACACCATAGCTATTCCAATAAGAATTGAGCAATCAGTCATAATTACAGCCAAAATAAATGAATTGGAAAATAGCTGATTTAAAGAGGTCTTACATAGTCTGAGTTTTAATTTGAAATTAATAACAGCATGACTTGTGCCTGGTAACAATTCCTTATTAAAAATGAATAAATGCAATGTCTGGAAGTAAATATTTCCTATTTCATGGTTTTATTCTCCTGATCATTAGCAGAGGCCTGAAGAGGATGGGAGACATGGTTACGGTCCACTGTAGCCCCTCTCCTGTTACAGAATAAGATAAATCATATGAGCAGGTAATAGAAAGGAGAGAGGTAGGAAATCCCAAGGCTAGTAACACTGGTATGCTTTGTTTAGCTATCTCTTCCTCCCAGGAGAGTGTGTCTACAGATTGGCACATTCTAAAGTCCCCATTATTTCAAAGCCTGGATATAAGTAGTTATGATCTTTGGGAAAACTAGTAGAGTCTACCCTTGAGAGAACTCATGTTTTCCTCTAAAACAAGGGACACCAGAACCCCCACCCCTGCAAGAGATTTTCTTTGCCTTAAAGTGTATCGCCTCACAGAACACCATCTATGCCTTGGGCTGTTAGAGTTGGTGTGTAAGGATCTCTCATTTCCTTTTGTTTATTGTATTTTCCAAAGTAGTACTGAATTCCAACCATAACTGACTCTCCCTTCTAAAGCTCCACATCTCATATACCTTATGATTAGATCACAAAACATGATTTTTAGAATTCTGTGCCACATACTAATTTTAGATGGGATGTATCATAGAAACAACTCTGTAATAAATAATTTTCAAACACCTGATTAATTTGTACATGTATCATAGAAACTACTCTTTGATGAACATTTTTCAAACTCCCAATTAATTTAAAAATAATTACCATCTACTCTATAAAATATTAACCAGAATATGTGTTACAGGATTTTCCCTTTCAGTTTGGGCAATTAGTTACTTCTAAATTATGATGCCTTCTCTTTAATGCTTCGTGTTTGTGTGATAAAAATGACAGAATTTCCAGAATCTCCCACCTAGTCTAGTTCATTTATATATCAGTAGGTGTTTATCACTACAGAGCCCCCGGCAATCTGGGGTAAGGGGTGGAGAGAGAACAGCCATTCTCTCCTCCCCTCCATTCCTAGTATGTAATTGGTCTGGTGTCTGCCAGTCACCAGGAACCACCAATGGTGTCCCTCCCAATAGGGGTGGGCAGGGAGTAGGGAGCATTCTGTGGCTGGAGAGCTAACCCACGGCTGGAGGAGATGGACAGTGCCCAAGAGCAGTAAGTGAATTTCAGCAAGCTGTGAGCAATAAAAACAGTTTCTCCCAATCTACCCTTTCCCCTTGACTTATTTCAGTTTCACCGTTTCATTGAGGTCTTCACCCCAGGCGCGAACACCCTTTCCCCCAGAAGCTACAGTGTTGTATTTCTGTTGTGTTTTAGCTTCATTCTCACTGTCAAGAGCAAATGGAAGAGGGAAACGGTATCTGTTGGTCCCCACATCATGGGCACCCATGTAATAGGCTATCAGTAAGTTTCTGGTGAGTTAAGGTAAGATATTACCATCTCACTCGGCTGTTCACAGTGCTAAATAAATAAACAAACGAATAGTTTATACTTCTCATGTGGTTCATCTTGACTCCCCCTTCTCTTCTTGATGTTTTTCTAGACATCTGTGGGCCCCTCCTGAGGTAATTTCCTTTGGAACATTCCAGGGACATGATTCATCTTTCACTCCAATTTACTGATAGTCTCCACTCTCCACTTACTTCCCCAAGGCTACAACGTAGTGTACCCCACATGTATTTATCTCCTTTCTGTCCAGAGATGACACTGAAATCTCTGGAAAGATAATATGAAAATAAAACCTACCATAAAGAAAAAGAGTATGAGCCTTCTCTGAATGAGAGCTCTCGTTACAATTCTAGAAATTCTTTTGAGCAGATGGAAAAAACATAAAAGAGAAGTGGAAATCAAAATTTAGACTGGTCACAGAAGGAGGGAAAACCACAAAGGATTCAAGTTGCCAGAAAAAAACAAAAGAAATTTGGTCCTTATAGAATCAGAGAAAAGTGGATGATCAAGGTAAGATCTAAGGTTAATGATTAGAGGATTAATTGAAAACTTGCCAACAGAACTATAGACCCCCATGCCCACTACACACTGTAAAGACAGAGAAAAAAATAAAAGTACAACAACAGGCAGAAAACAGATTGTAGTATCTTGGGGATAATCTGGTACATCTCCCTCACTTTCATAGACGGCCTTTTGGAAATTGGCAAACTGACACACCAAGTTAGCAAGAATGGAAAATACCATCCTTAACTCTGGAATGCTTCTCACACCATCACTGGGCTTCCAGTTCAAGAAGCTACCCAGTCCTCAAGCCCAGGCATTTTTCTGAAGAATGATTAGAATGATTTTGAAAGTGTCCTTGCTACTGGAACAAATCAGGTGAGATAATAAAGAAGTCATTTCCTACTTCCTTGAAGACCTTTTTAAATAGTAGGAGACCACAAAACCATTTTCAAAAGGTCCTTTTAGAAGTTTAAAGAAAAGGAAAAATACTGCTACTTACAGATTTAAGTTATACTTTTTAAATGAACTCATCAGATTTCTAGACATTGGTGTGAGATACTGCAAAGTATACTAGATGAGCTGACTGGGACAATGTGGTATCTTCTCTGAGTTGCAATTTCCTTAAATAAACTGAGAACCATGCCACTCTACCTGACAGCATAATTGAGGAATAACAGTGAAAGGCCACATGAAATATTTAAAGTTGCCCTTAATACATAATGTGCTCTTAAGATATTAGTTTCTCAAAAGAGATTAAAGAAGTCGGCGTGAGAGATGAGACAGAGCCTTCCTCCTAAAACCTCATATAATATGAAAATGAAGCTATTACAACTACTCTTGAAAGATCAACGGGAAAGAGGATGGCACCAAACTGCATATACCTGGAGACAAGAGCAGCCCTCACAGAAAAGGGTAACTTACTAAAGCTGTGGTCCTGCAGGATCCAAGCCCTTCCCCCACCCCAGCTCACCAGCAGGAGGAACAGGAACGGAGCAGGAAGGGAGTGGAGATGTGGCACTGCTGAGTACCTAACTCTGCAGATCTGCTCTGGGAGCACAAACCTACATTTCATGGTCCTTGTAATTAGGGGATTAGAAAGCTAAGACAGGCAGAATTCCTGGAGAGACTAAGATTCCAGCTGCTTGTGAAAGCAGGGATCGATACCCAGCTGCTCGGGGACAAAAGAAAGGTGGGCAGTCTGAGATACTTCCTAACAAAGAAGCCCTTAGCAAGAGGGCTGCTAAATGGGCAAGGATTGCATGGAGCTTACTGCTCAGGAGAAAGGAAAGGCAGACAAAATTGTCCAGGTGCACTCTGCCCAGCAGGTTGGGAGCTTTCATGATCTTCAGGTGCTCCAGCTCCCTGACACCAGCACAGCTCCAAGAACCACTTCTGTGACAGGCAGACTGGTGCGCCTTTCTCCTGGCCAGCCTCACCGGGCTTGCAAACCGGGAAGTCCTTCCCTGGTGTTAGGCCAGCCAGAGGGAAGATCTGTCTACAGCAACTAAAAACACAAAGCGCAGAGGCTTATACCTGTGTGCTCAGCCCACTGGTACAGGCAGTGGAGACAGGCATAGCAGCCAGGAACCAGCAAACAGCCCTTTTCTCCCCGGAGGCACCAATACCACCACTCCCCTACAATCCCTGCATTGCTTCAGGGGCTGAGCAGCTCCAGAGAGTAGAGCTTCTGGGCACTAGAGGGCGCTATACACAAATATGAAATGCCAAAAGAATTTGGTCCAGAATAAAATTATGAATGCAACTCCTGAGAAAGATTTAAATGATATGGACCTTATGACTCTCCATGAAAGGGAGTTCAAAATAAAAATCATTAACATGCTCATGGAGGTATGGAAAGATATTCAAGAACTCAGGAATGAATTCCGGTTGGAGATCCAATCATTGAAGAACACAATGGACGGTATTAAAAGCAGATTGGATATGGTGGAGGAGACAATAAATGAAACAGAAACTAGAGAAGAGGAATACAAAGAAGCTGAGGCACTGAGAGAAAAAAGGATCGCTAAGAATGAAAGAATATTGGAGAACTGTGTGACCAATCCAAACGGAACAATATTCACATTATACGAGTACCAGAAGAAGAAGAGAGAGAAAAAGGGATAGAAAGTGTCCTTGAGGAGGTGATTGCTGAAAACTTACCCAATCTGGGGAAGGAGATAGTCTCTCAGGCCACGGAGGTGCGCAGATCTCCCAAAACAAGGGACCCAAGAAAGACAACAGCAAGACATATAGTTATTAAAATGGCAAAGATCAAGGATAAGGATAAACTATTAAAAGCAGCCAGAGAGACAAATAAGATCACATACAAAGTAAAACCCATCAGGCTATCATCAGACTTCTCAACAGAAACATTACAGGGAAGAAGGGAGTGGCATGATATATTTAATGCAATGAAGCAGAAGGGCCTTGAACCAAGATTACATCATCGGCAAGATTATCATTTAAATTTGAAGGAGGAATTAAACAATTCCCCAATAAGCAAAACCTGAGGGAATATGCCTCCCACAAACCATCTCTACAGTGTATCTTGGAGGGACTGCTATAGATGGAAGTGTTCCGATGGTTTAATAGCTGTCACGAGAGGTAATAAAAGCACAGTAAAGAAAATAGAACAGCTAATTACTAAGCAAATGCAAAATTAAATTAACTATCCCCAAAGTCAATCAAGGGATAGACAAACAGTACAGAATATGACACTTAATATATAAAAAATGGAGTAGAAAGAAACAGGAGGAAACAAACAACCAAAAAAAGAACGTTAGATTGTGTTTGTAATAGCATGTTAAGTGAGTTGTTAGACTTTTAGATAGTAGGGAAGTTGACCTTGAACCTTTCGTAACCACAAATCTGAAGCCTGCAATGCCAGTAAGTACATACCTATCCATAATCACCCTAAATGTAAATGGTCTGAATGCACCAGTCAAAAGACACAGAGTCACTGAATGGAATAAAAAACAAGACCCATCTATATGCTGCCTTCAGGAGACTCACTTTAAACCCAAACACATACACAGACTAAAAGTGAAGGGATGGAAAAAGATATTTCATGCAAACAACAAAGAGAAAAAAGCAGGTGTGGCAGTACTTGTATCAGACAAAATAGACTTCAAAACGAAGAAAGTAGCAAGAGATAAAGAAGGACATTATATACTGATAAAGGGGTCAGTCCAACAAGAAGATATAACCATTATAAATATATATGCACCCAACGCAGGAGCGCCAGCATATGTGAAACAAATACTAACAGAATTAAAGGAGGAAATAGACAGCAATGCATTCATTTTAAGTGACTTCAACACACCACTCACTCCAAAGGACCGATCAACCAGACAGAAAATAAGTAAAGACACAGAGGCACTGAACAACACACTAGAACAGATGGACCTAACAGACATCTACAGAACTCTGTACCCAAAAGCAGCAGGATACACATTCTTCTCAAGTGCACATGGAACATTTTCCAGAATAGACCACATACTAGGCCACAAAAAGAACCTCAGTAAATTCAAAAATACTGAAATCCTACCAACCAACTTCTCAGATCACAAAGGTATAAAACTAGAAATAAATTTTAGAAAGAAATCAAAAAGGCTCACAAATACATGGAGACTTAACAACACTCTCCTAATTAATCAATGGGTTAATGACCAAATCAAAACAGAAATCAAAGAATATGTGGAGACTAATGACAACAACAACACAAAGCCACAACTTCTGTGGGACGCAGCAAAGGCAGTTGTAAGAGGAAAGTATATTGCAATCCAGGCCTATTTAAAGAAGGAAGAACATTCCAAAATGAATAGTCTAAAGACACAATTACTGAAATTGGAAAAAGAAGAACAAATGAGGCCCAAAGTCACCAGAAGGAGGGACATAATAAAGATCAGAGAAGAAATAAATAAAATTGAGAAGAATAAAACAATAGAAAAAAGTCAATGAAACCAAGAGCTGGTTCTTTGAAAAAATAAACAAAATAGATAAACCCCTAGCCAGACTCATTAAGAGAAAAAGAGAATCTACACACATAAACAGAATCAGAAATGAGAAAGGAAAAATCACGACAGACCCCACAGAAATACAAAGAATTATAAGAGAATATTATAAGAATCTACATGCTAACAAGCTGGAAAACATAGAAAAAATGGACAACATCTTAGAAAAATACAACCTTCCAAGACTGACCAAGCAAGAAACAGAAAAACTAAACAGACCAATTACCAGCAATGAAATTGAATCAGTAATCAAAAAACTACCCAAGAACAAAACCCCTGGACCTGATGGATTCACCTCTGAATTCCACCAGACATATAGAGAAGAAATAACACCGATTCTCCTTAAAGTTTTCCAGAAAATAGAAGAGGAGGGAATACTTCCAAACTCATTTTATGAAGCCAGCATCACTCTAATACCAAAACCTGGCAAAGGTCTCTCCAAAAAATAAAATTACAGACCAATATCCCTGATTAACATAGATGCAAAAATACTGAACAAAATATCAGCACACCGAATTCAAAAATACATGAAGAGGATCGTACATCATGATCAAGTGGGATTCATCCCAGGGATCCAAGGATGGTACAACATTCAAAAATCCATCAACATCATCCACCACATCAACAGAAAGAAGAACAAAAACCACATGATCATCTCCATAGATGCTGAAAAAGCATTTGACAAAATTCAGCATCCATTCATGATTAAAACTCTCAACAAAATGGGTATAGATGGCAAGTATCTCAACATCATAAAGGCCATATATGACAAATCCACAGCTAACATCATACTGAACGGCGAGAAGCTGAAAGCTTTTCACCTAAGATCGGGAACAACACAGGGATATCCACTCTCTCCACTGTTATTCAACATACTACTGGAGGTTCTAGCCACGGCAATCAGACAAAACAAAGACATACAAGGCATCCAGATTGGTAAAGAAGAAGTCAAATTGTCACTATTTGCAGATGACATGATACTGTACATAAAAAACCCTAAAGACTCCACTCCAAAACTACTAGAACTAATATCTGAATTCAGCAAAGTTGCAGGATACAAAATTAACACACAGAAATCTGTTGCTTTCCTATACACTAATGATGAACTAACAGAAAGAGAAATCAGAAAAACAATTCCATTCACAATTGCATCAAAAAGAATAAAATACCTAGGAATAAACCTAACGAAGGAAGTGAAAGACCTGTAATCTGAAAACTACAAGACACTCCTAAGAGAAATTAAAGAGGACACTAACAAATGGAAATGCATCCCATGCTCTTGGCTAGGAAGAATAAATATTGTCAAAATGGCTATACTACCTAAAGCAATCTACAGATTCAACGCAATCCCTATCAAACTACCAACAGCTTTCTTCAATGAACTGGAACAAATAATTCTAAAATTCATATGGAACCACAAAAGACCCCGAATAGCCAAAGCAATCCTGAGAAGGAGGAATAAAACAGGGGGAATTACACTCTCTGACTTCAAGCCCTACTACCAAGCCACAGTAATCAAGACAATTTGGTATTGGCACAAAAACAGACCCACAGACCAGTGGAACAGAATAGAAAATCGAAACATTAACCCAAACATATACAGTCAATTAATATTTGATAAAGGAGCCTTGGATATACAATGGAGAGATGACAGCCTCTCCAGCAGCTGGTGTTGGAAAAACTGGACAGCTACATGTAAGAGAATGAAACTGGACTACTGTCTAGCCCCATATACAAAGGTAAACTCAAGGTGGATCAAAGACCTGAATGTAAGTCATGAAATCATAAAACTCTTAGGAAAAAAAAAACATAGGCAAAAATCTCTTGGACATAAACATGAACGACTTCTTCATGAACATATCTCCCTGGGCAAGGGAAAAAAAAGCAAAAATGAACAAGTGGGAGCATATCAAGCTGAAAAGCTTCTGTACAGCAAAAAACACCATCAGTTTGGGAGAATATATTCATAAATGACGTATCTGATAAGGGGTTGACATCCAAAATATATAAAGAACTCATGCACCTTAACAAACAAAAAGCAAATAATCCAATTAAGAAATGGGCAGAGGACATGAATAGACACTTCTCTAAAGGAGAAATTCAGATGGTCAACAGGCACATGAAAAGATGCTCCACATCGCTAATCATGAGAGAAATGCAGATTGAAACCGCAATGAGATGTCGCCTCACACCAGTGAGGATGGCCAACATCCAAAACACAAACAACAACAAATGTTGGCGAGGATGTGGAGAAAAGGGAACCCTCCTACACTGCTGGTGGGAATGCAAATTAGTTCAACCATTGTGGAAAGCAGTATGGAGGTTCCTCAAAAAACTCAAAATAGAAATACCATTTGACCCATGAATCCCACTCCTAGGAATTTACCCTAAGAATGCAGCAGCCCAGTTTGAAAAAGACGTATGCACCCCTATGTTTATCGCAGTGCTATTTACAATACCAAGAAATGGAAGCAACCTAAGTGTCCATCAGTAGATGAATGGATAAAGAAGAAGTGGTACATATACACAATGGAATATTATTCAGCCATAAGAAGAAAACAAATCCTACCATTTGCAACTACATGGATGGAGCTTGAGGATATTATGCTCAGTGAAATAAGCCAAGCCGAAAAAGTCAAGTATCAAATGATTTCACTCATATGTGGAGTATAAGAACAAAGAAAAAAACTGAAGGAACAAAACAGCAGCAGACTCACAGAACCCAAGAACGGACTAATAGTTACCAAAGGGAAAGGGACTGGGGAAGACGGGTGGGAAGGGAGGGATAAGAGGGAAAAAGGGGCATTACAGTTAGCAGATATAATGTTGGGGGGGCACGGGGAGGGCAGTACAACTCAGAGAAGACAAGTAGTGATTCTATAGCATCTCACTACGCTGATGGACAGTGACTGTAATGGGGTTGGGTGGCGGAGACCTGAAGAAGGGGGTAGTTGAATAACCATAATATTGCACATGTAATTATAGATTAATGATATCAAAATAAATTATAAAAAAAAGATATTAGTTTCTGTTTTGAAATGAATATGTATTATTTTATAGTACTCTGGAGCTCCCTATAAAGTGAGTTTATTTGATAGATTTTAGATTCACTTTATTGTGTTTTTCTTTAAAAGACCATAGATCTTTATTTCAATCTTGTTACTGTGAGTTCTTAGATAGGAGCAAGAAATGTTAAATCTTAAAGAAACATTTTACAATATCTTGTGCAACTCTGCTCTATCTTGTACAGAAAATTCCCCGAGAAGGAAAGGGACTTACCTAATGTTATATAGTCAATAAGGCGAAGAGATAGGGCTTGAAGCTAATCTTTTAAATTGAAGTAAATAGCTCAACATTGTCTTAGCTTAATTAACTAGGTCTCAGTTTCTTTAACATTAAAAAAGAAAAACAAAAAAAGGAACATGTCTATGCTCAAGTTTCATTCCAGTATAAAAATTCTAGGATTTAGACAGAAGAAAAGGAACAAACATTTCCTGAGTAGCAGCCCTGTAGTAGATGACCTGGAGGATAACTGTACTCCTGTATATGAATGGTAATCCCACTGCTTAGATATATATCAATATGTAACCACAATTATACCATATTTTCCATGGAAAGCTCTAGCTCTTTTTAAACCCACCATTAAAATGATCATCAGGAAGACAATATGGCAATGCTGGTGATGTAATACTAAGTGGAAAACTAGTCTATAAAATCATGTATTTTCTATAATTACAACTTTAGGTTCTAGTCTAAGGTCTCTCTCACGCAGAAGTCAAGTCTTCATTCTCATTTCTATCTATGTACCTGTGCCTGGTCCAGGAAGCATATTTTAAGTTAAATCACATTAAGTTAAAAAGAAAAAAGAAAAACAACCATGAGGCTGTACCTAGTAAGCCTGTGAACACAAAGCAGACAGAAAGAATGGCTACTGCCAGGTTATCCTAGTAGATCATGAATGAATTTCCCTTCTGTTTCTAGCTTTTCGCTAAATTAGAGGTCTGAGAAAAGATTGCCCTAGACAGGGTGGAGACACTCTGCTTTACTACTGTGCTTGGCGTTCCTTTCCTGTGTTGTGGCTCAGCCTCCACTTTTTTTTCAAGAAACATAACCATTAATCAGGAAAAGGTACAGTCAGCTGAGAAAAGTGCTGTCCTGTACAAAATGGAATGAAACAGTCATTAAAAATGGTCAAAGTGACGGATAATGCATGTTTTAACATTTCTTCACCATTTATTTTTGATTTTTTTTTAAATTTCAAATGTAAGAAAGCAACCACAGAGAAGGACAAGAAATGTGAAAACAAAGGAGAGCTCTAGCCTAGCTCGTGATGCCTACTTCCTCCGTCTATGTTCAGACAATATAAATCACGTTTCTATTAAAAAAAGCTGTTTTACATGGAAAGGCTCTTTGTATTGTTGAGAAAAATTATCTAAAATTTTCAAATAAGGAAAACGGAAGACTATGGGTCCTTTCAATGTCATACTGGGGCACTAACAGGCCTACACAAAGGTTATTTAATTTTCTAGGGCAGAATTTCTCAGTCGGAACACAACTGTGATTTTGGACTGGATAATGCTCTCCTGGGGGGTGTGCGAGGAGGCAGAGGAGGCTGTCCCGCATATCGCAGGGTACTTACCATCATCCCTGGGCTCCAGCCACTCGGTTCCGGGAGCACCTCCAGGTTGCCAAGACCAACAATGTCTCCAGGTTTTGTTAAATATCACCAGCAGATGGAGAAGGGGGCAAAATCACCGGGATTCTCAAGGAGTACTGCTCTTGGGAAATGTATCATTATTTGATTTACTATTCATTGGTAAGTGGTAAGTGCCCAGCATTGGTCAAATTACTTTTAACTTGTGTTTTATGTCTAGTAGAGATAAAATGATTTCTCTCTGATATATCTGATGAAAGACACACTCAAAGGTTATGATTTGACAGCCCTATTGGACATTAATCAGTATTTTCTCAATGTTAATAAAGGTATTCCATTGGACCTTTCTCAACTAACTCTATAATTCTTTTCCTCCAAGGCTCTTTAAACCAGCACTGCCATCCTGAGGGTTCTCTCATTAACTACTTAAATGAACTATGATATATCCTTACTTAGTATTTGTATGAGAGTCATGTTTTTAAGATTTATTAAATTATATGTTAATAGCCCTTTCAACCTTGAAAAGAAACATGCATGACATCTTTTCCTCTTCTAACCATTTCCATAAGCCACAGAATTACCTATGGGCTCCTGACTGCTGCACCATCAACCACAAACTTTTTTTCATTTAATAAATGATAATAATGGTATGTTTGTAGATGGACAGATTATCTATTTAAATTCCATTTAATTAACATTAAAAAACTAAGATTATTTAATTATACACTTACTTTCCCTATAAAATATAATGACCACAAAGAAAACCACTGGTAGCTCAAACAAGCTTTGTTTCAGTCAGGAGAACAAGTCAGAAAACTTCCATAATTATTACACAGTTTGAAAAAGGCACTATCCCTGTGCCTTGATGGATAAGCAAGTTCATGTAGACATGCATGTGTGCTGATGCAGAGCTAAGGGTTCTTGGCGAATCCCTTCATAAGACAATCACAAAACAGCCATTTCAGCAGGGGAGACACTGAGGTATTTGATTACACAATGGAACCTCGTATATCCCACAAGTTTTGGATGTGAAGGAGAGGATTGCTCTTTTACTGATGTGGGACTACTTCTCAAACACTCACTTATCTCCTTCATACGAAAGAGAGCAGGCCCTGGCTTGGGCAAGGTGTCTGCCTGGGAAGTTATAGCATAAGCTTTTATTTTTGAGGCATTTATTTCCCAATTACCCTTTATTCGTGGTAAATGATATTGTTTACCATTTTCCTTGCAATAAACTTAAATTTAAAATAAAGGAAAGATTGAGAGATAATAATACAGTTGGTAGAAGGATACTGCAAAACTTATGAAAGTGTTAAGTGAACAACTGAAGTTTGAGGAACAATCTGCTAGAAGAAACTGATATTTGAAATGGAACTTGCTTTATAATTATTTGATCTCAAGCTTTCTTTTTAATGGATTGTAAAAACAATTTCTTCTAAGAGACAGTTGTAAAGACGGACTAGTGAGGAAAGACCAATAGATGAGGGGTCAGGGGAACCTTAATTCACATCTTGGATGTGTCATTACTGAATGGTGAAATCTTGAATGGGTGAGCCCACTAAACTGCAATTTTTTCATGCCTAAAATTCAGAATAAATGAATTCTAGGGATCCTTGAGATTTTAAAGTGCAGAGATTGGCTACTGTGGTTACACTGATCTTACCCTCATGTACACTCCTATTTTGTACAGTGGCATTTAGCACTGATTGATTTTTAATTATTTCATGCCTGCTAGTTTTGTCTTTCCAGCAATACTGTAATATTGTTACAGTATTGAGAAGAGGAATTGCATCAAATCCCTTTTTTAGAACTTAAGGAGTAGTTTATGCAATACTGTATAGCTCAATTACTGTGCGGTCATTGCTCAGTAATTGGCCAGCTTTTAGCTTTCAGCAGAAATCTGATGAACATTTTTATTAAAAATAAAGTGACATCCACAGAAGTAGTTTAAAATCTGGAATACTGTTTTAGTTCACTCAATTGCAGACAGTTTATTGTGTAATGACATGGTGATGAATTAAAACTGTTCTAAAATATATAAGCTTAAATTACTAATCAAAAGCTACCAAATTCATATAAGTACTGAAAAAGGTGAATTTTTAACCTAGAAGAAACTTTTTAAATGATTAAAGTACTTTAGAACTGTATGGTCCAATACAGTATTCACTAACTACACGTAGCTATATAAATTTAAAATTTAGTTCCTCAATTGCACTAGCCATTTTCAAGTGTCCTGTGGCAGTTGGCTACCGTATTAGATTATAA
Source organism: Smutsia gigantea (assembly GCA_032199065.1). NCBI lineage: Eukaryota > Metazoa > Chordata > Mammalia > Pholidota > Manidae > Smutsia > Smutsia gigantea. The sequence goes on along the minus strand of JAVSCE010019281.1, from coordinate 29,004 downwards.
TATGGTAGTTCACTTCCATCACTACAGAAAACAATCTTTTAGGCAGCACTTCTCTAGGCCGTCAAGGGAAATTCTTTAATTGAGATAACAGTTCAAAGGAAACCAAGTTTTTCTAACTCACGTATCAACAAAGGAAAAGTGTAGGCAAAGAATCTGCTTTAAGTACAGACAAACAAAATGGGATGCATCCTTTATTAATTCCACATGTGTATACATTGAACTATCCAAAGTGGAACAAAGGAATACCATTTACAAATAGAAAATATGTTACAAATATGGAAGTCAATTAAGGAAATACAGAGTAAGTCTCCATGGGAAACAACATTCATCTTTCTCTAAGTAAGCCTACCAAAATCCATGGCCAGGAGGTATCTAATATATACTCAGCAGAACTTGCCTTTCTAGCTTAAATTTTTATGCCAAGAATCGAGGTCTTCAGAATTCTCACTAGAAAAATAAAAAGCAATTTTGAAATGGTTACTCTGGCTTAAGAGATGACAATGTGTATCCATACCACCATTCCCTTCCCAACCCTCCCAGTAAAATGAAACTAAAAAGTATAAGACAAACAAAGACTAATATATACCAGGTCAACAAATACAGTCTACAAATGAATTATCAGCAAAGATACAATGCATGCAGCCAAGTATTTAACAATATATATTTTATTTACCTCAGTTTCTTTACTTCTCATCCTATCAGATGGGTTATTTGAAATAACTACAATCTCCTACACAGAAAAGTGGAATTCAGGCAGATCACTAAGTAAAGATTTTTGCCCCTTTAGGCAAGCAGCTGGGAGTGGCTGGGTGTGTGAAAAAGATGTAGTAAGAAAAAGGGTGGGGAAATGCCAAAGTGTACGTGAGGGCCCAGTGAAGTTCATTCGTCTGTCCTTGTGTCTCCCTCCACCTGTTAGCCCCCAGGAAGCTAGCCCAGGACTGTGGGAAAACTGCCTACCGCAGCTGGAGAGCTGGACAGACAGGAGGTATATTCATAAGGAAGAAGCAGCTTCATATCTGCACAATGTTTTAAAAATCGTTAACAGAGGCATCGAAGCATTGTCTGTCAACCTGGTTCCTGTCATTTAAAGAGTTTGTGGAACAGAAATGTAAACTGATGATGAGCATTTTAGCTCTGTTTCTTATTTGTTTCCTTCTGTATTAAAACAAGGTACCCTGAAGCTTTTGCTCTCTGAAAGGCCTATATGGACATAAATGGCATTCTCTCAAAACCGTAGGTATTCTCACAGCCTCTGAAACCAAGTATGGGTCGCCTTCCTGTTCTGCACCAGGTCTCACCCACACTTGATTTCATGGGCCAGGAGAGCACATCTGGCAGATCTTACAGAGGCCTGAAGTCAGGAGAGAAGAAAGGAAAAGAATAAAGCAAGAGAAGACACAGTAAAATCATTGGCTAAACAACATTTTATGAAAGAGCGGGTAAAAATGGCTCAGAGGAAGACATTTCTGGTGCAATTTTCCATTTAGATGCTCTGTACTGCCTGTAAGATAATTTTTAGTGACAGGTAAACATCCAACAAACTCTTGAATTTTATTTCATATATATTTCTTTACTGCCTATTTTCTATCACTGGGGAGATTCGACTACACAGTCTCCTACAATGTGTTTTACCCTAATCATTCTAGACTTAAATGTCTCACATTCTCCATCATCAAATTGTGATTACAAAGCATGCCCTTCCATGTAGGCCACCTGATACCGGCACATTAGTATGAACTGCCAGAACAAAAAGATGTAAAAACACAATCTACTGTATATTAACATATAAATCCACTGACTTTCTTCATAATATCTAAAGCTTCATCTGATAAATTTGATTTTAGAAAATATAGAGCTTTCAAAAAAAGCCTACTATATAATTTCAAAAAATTCCAACGATGAGTAACCTCTCTTAAGTTAGGATGCTACAAGTGTGTTTCACATTCTTTCAATATTAAAAGGAAAACAGAAACTAACCCAGAAAAACCATGCTGACATGACACTTGTAAATTAGCAAAATGCAATTATTGTCCACACAAGATAATTAAATAAAAATAAAACCACAGATTTATAGCAGTGTAGAGCTGAAAGATACCATAGAAATAAGCTCCTAGTCCCACTGCAATTCCAGTCCTTTAGAGATGGCAAAGCTGGAGTTATTGGCCTTCATTTTAATCTAAATTTGAAAATGGGGCAGTAGAGGCTGCTGAAATTGGTGGCATGTGTCAGGCCAGTGTGCCCAAGCCCCATGCTTTCATGTAGCCCCCAAAAGACAAGCCAAGAACATTTCATGCCTGACTCTGCAAGTGGTCCAGAAACCTCTTTGCTCTAGTCAGTACCTGCTCCTATTCAGTGCCATTTCTAGCTGATTTTACCTCTCAGCTTTATCTCATTGTTATCAACCTTGCACCAACATTTAAACTTAGCATTTGCATTTTCTATCTTAGCTTTGATCTTCAAGGCTCTCTAAAGACTTGGTCTTACACTAGTCTCTTTGGCTTTTACTTTTCTGGCATCCTGAAACAGAAAGGCCCATATTGTCTGGGTCTCCCCACTTCACTTTAACCACCATGACCAGCAGCCCTCAACCCCACACACACATGAGCTGAGACCCTAGTATAGATATATGCCTCGCAAGTATGCCAGCCTTGAGAGCAAGCACCATTGTTAACAGTTTACAGTTCTTTACTAGGTCACTGGACTTCTCAAAGCGCTATGTTTGAATTCCCAACTAGCATTTTACCAACTTCTTTGTAGAAAGTTTCAATGTCAAGGTAGCATTTGTTCAAAGGGCACACGCCTTAGTATAGGGTTATCCCATGGGACCAATACTAATGCCCGATGTTGGACATGGAGTGGTAGAGCAGAATTAATGACACAAAACATGAAAAGAGACTTCCCAGGTGGATAATTAAAATATACAGGGCCTTCCAAGGAGAGAGAGAGGGTGTGTAAAGGCGAGAGATGTTGAAGATTCAGGAGTTCTAGTAGTTCATTTAGCACCAGACAAGTAAGAGGGAGAGCTTGGGGAGAGATGCAAAACACTGGTGAAAGATCACATTGTAAAAGGCCATGAATCCAATGCCAAAGAAGCTGGATGGTTTACCTGTAAGTGGTGAAAAACTAGAGACTAGTTAGAAAGTTGTTGCACTTTTCAAATGAAAAATGAGAAAGGTTTAAATTTAGATTTGTGGCAGTGAAGGTAAAAAGAACATTGAACATGAGTGGAGCTGGAAGACTAGACATTAGACAGAGGGAGAAGGCATGATGACACCTGGGTTTCCAGCTTGATGGAAAAAGGGGGTTGTGATGCCATTTATGGAGAGCAAAACAAGAAAACATAAAGAGGTTTAAAGAAGGTAGATAATGAACTTGATTTAAAATATGATACATTTTAGTTGCCTCCTTAGCACAGTAGGCAGAGCATCAGTCTCATAAAATATGATACATTTGAAAAAACAGATTTGAGAATCCTAGCTTTTAAAAGCAAAAGAATAGTCAAAACAGGACAGCCTGTAGAGAGAGTCATGACTGGAGGACAGAAGAACAGGTACCCCAAATTTAAGGAGAAAGGGAAAAAATCAAGATAAAAAACATACCAACTTTTGCATGGATCATAGGAAGTCATATTTTAATATACATAGTTTTTATAGTTTTACCAAATCTAAGTTTTTAATGGTATTTGATATAGACATAGGAGATTTTGACGTTTTTGTTATTTTGAAAGCACTTCAGCTTAGTGTAAAGACTGCAATAATTTCTAACCATACACATACAGATTCATAACTAAATACTGCAGTATAGTTTTATATTGATTTCCATGTAGTATAATTACTTTGAGGACCTCTGATAATCATTTACTTTACATTAAGTCCTGGTGTAAAAACTGCTTTTCCCATATTCGCTCGATAAGATTCCTCCATGAAATCAATTACAGAAATAAAATAAATTTGTAAAGCTCATTTACACATACACATCACAGAAAAGATAGTTCTTCTTTGTTCTTGTTTACTCACGATCTTTACTTCAGGATATAACATTTTGTCCATAATCAAACTGGGTTTCAGTAGCATTCTTGATAAACACAACTAAGCACGTATCTTACCTCGCCTAGGGCTTCATCCTCCCCACGTCATTGCTATTCGCTGCACTGCACAGTGCATGCACATCAGTCTCATCAGTTTCTGCATTATGCTTTGGACCCCTAAAATCATTTTCAAGAAAGTTTGATACAACCTTTTGTAAGAACAAGGGGCCACTACACAGAAAAACAGAGCTTTAGTATACACACAGAAAAGACACCACGGGAGCTGTCAGTACGCAAAAAGTAATCAGTCACATAGTGTCTATTAGACTCAGCAGATACCTCACCTCAAAAGACTGGGAATCCTCAAACAAAAAAGGCCTTTTGTTGCAGATTACTTTAGATTTAGCTTCAGGATCAAAGGGGTAATTCTATTTTATTTTTAATCCTCAGTCTTAACATAGAGTTTTTTCCTTAGATGGAATTTTTCATCTCAATGTTGAGTTTTCTATCCTAGAGACTCAGGTTGAAGCAAAGAGTCTCAACATACAGACATGGCTTCACTGAACTATTTTTCTGGATCCTCTGGAATAAATCAACTTTTATAACTGTAACTACAAAGGCTTCATGGCATCTTAAATCTTTGAATGACTGAGTGTATTCTTTACTCCACCAATAATTACTTTTTAGGGAAAAAAAGAAAGAACTATTACCTTCTTGATGGCTTCACCCAGTCTGAGACATTAATCTTTCACTTCGGGTACTGTATTAGATTACTCTCCCTACTCACAATCAAACCTTGATTTGGGACAACACTGTGGAGCCATCAAGACACTGTTTTTAATCAGCCTCTTTTGAAGGTCAACAAATGAAAAGTCCAATTATTTTGGTCCTTTGTGAGTAGTTCAGATATAAATACCTATTCTGTTTGCTATGGAAAACATTAGTGAGAAAGGAGTTTTGCTAGCAACAAGCAGAACTGCAGGGGCATTACTATATAAGCTACCTTTCTATCGACCCCAGATTACTCTAGGGCCTTGTAATTTCCCCAACTCCAGTGGCTAATAGTTCTCTCCTATATAAAACAGTGCAACGGGACAAATGGCTTGCTTACTATTTGCAGATATGTTTTTCCATTTCCTGGGAGTAATATATTTAACAAATTTTAAAAGAAGGTAACATAGTCCCTTGCTCCTTGAAAACCCTCAATAACTTTTAAACTATATACTTTAAACTCTAGCTATAAGTGAGCAAAAAATAATCCCACTGGGTAAGAGAGTACAAATTATAAATCTCTAATTCTGAATTTTGTTCTTCCAAATGGAGAACAGAAAAATGTTTTGGGTATATGAAAATCCTTTTATCATTATTTTATCTCTAGCCTTTCCATTAGTAGGGTTTCAATTACTGACATTAGCTCAAATAATGTACTATCACTGATGCTATTTTGTCCTCTATAAATATATTTAAAAATTAGGAACCCTATCAGAAAAGTAGGACATTTTCTCTCCTATCCAATCAAACGGAAAGGTCAACCATTTGTCCACCTTGAGGCACTGCCAATTTATCACCTCTGGCTAGAGGGCCCTGCCCAACCCAACCTTCCTATTTATTTCAAATAATTTCCCCGATCTCCAACACTTAAAAAAGAGAATGGTCCTAAATCCTGGCTGCACATTAGACTCTCCTGAGAAGAATTACCAAATATGGATACCTAGAAATGCGGATGTAACTGTGCTTAAGCATCAACATTTGTCACATATACTCCCAAATATTCAAGTAATTTGCTTTTCCCAACCAAATTTCCACAATCTTCCTTCCAATGCCTACAATTTCCTGCCATCATTCATCACTGATTACAAGAACCCAGAAAGACCCACCTCACCTGGGGAAAGATAAAAAGTAGAGATTGTATACTTCCAAGTTGTGTGGTAGGTGATTCCACTAGTGTCCCCTAATGAACGGTACTACTCTATACCCACATCCTCAGCAAAGTGACTTTACGTCATGCCCACTGAGAAGTACACTCTATTTCTCTACCTCTTAAAAATGGTCTAGTCTTGTGATTTGCTTTTGCCCAGAGAATATGATGGAAGCACCATTGTATGACTTCTCAGGCTTAGCCTTAAGAGAGTTGAGGCTTCTGTTCTTGCTCTCTTGCATGTTTCCTCTATCATTTGAAGAACCTACTGTAGCGTATTAGAAAATAAGAGACAGTACAGAGAAGAACCAGCGAGCCACAGCCAAGAAAGAGCCAGTATCAACTGGCAGGCATATGAATGAGAGTCTTTTGGGTCACTCAGCCTCAGATGAGCCCAGGCGGGACCACCGGCAGGACTGTCAAAAGAACCTGCCAGCTAAGCCAAGCCCAAATTGCAGAATTATGAACAAATAAGTGGTTGCAGTTTTAAGAGAGTAAGTTTTGGGGTGGTTTGTTATGTACAAACGGACACTGATACAGAAGTTTACACAAAATAGTATTCGAAAGAGCTGATGATTATTGTTCTTGCTTATATATATACACATTGTGTGTGTGTGTGTGTATGTGTGTGTGTATAGTATGTGATTTATAAGTAACTAATTTTTGAAGTCACATCTTCACAAAGTGTTTTGCAGTTACATTTCATAAAAACCATACATTTGCTTTTCATTTTCTTCCATGATTACTTGTAGAAAAAAAATAATAACTGCCATAGCCATCTTTAAAAATGTCAGTAAACAAACTAGCTTGACGTTCCTCTAAAATTACTAAGTTATATAATTCACTCATTTCCCTCTAAAGAAGAAGGCATAAAAAGGAAAATTCCAGGAGCGATTAAAACAAAATTGTCCTACTGCTAAACTAAGGATATTTCCAAGCTTGGCCACCTCTGATAACTTTTACAAACCATTTCACTAAATATTCCACTTACTGGAAAACCCTCCCAGAAGCCTAACTACAAAAACAGTGGCAGCTGGAACATTTTGCAAATATTGTACTAGAATATTCCTTCAGCACGGATCTGGGTTATGACTGAAAAGAAATGTAACTTTGTGGATTTTTCTATTTTTGGTTTTGTTTTGTTTTATAGAGATTGGCAGGGGAGTGGGACTGATAACTAGATGTTATTAGTTTCCTACTGCTGCTGTAACAAATTACACTTAAACAATACAAATTTATTCTCTTCCAGTTCTAAAGGTCCGAAGTTTGAAATCAATTTTACTGAGTAAGTTAAGGTGTTGGAAGGTCTACACTTACTCTGGGACTCTGTAGGAGGATCCCTTTTCTCCCTCTTTTTCCAGCCTCTAGAGCTGCACTCCACATGCCATCTTCTCTCTCCGCGGTTTCACAGGTCTCTCACTTTCTCTTCTTCTGTAGTCTAACTGCCTCCGTTTCTCTCTTGTAAGGACACTTGTGATTACATCATCAGCCTTATCTGGATAACCCAGGGTAGTCTTCCCATCTTCAGATCTTTAATAAATACCTCTGCAAAGTCCCTCTTGCCATGTAAGGTGACCTACTCCCAGGGTGAGGGGTCAGCGTGTGGATTTAGGGGGGTGCTATGTAGCCAATCACACCACCTTTGGTTCTGAAATGCTTGGTACTGAAGTTGGGATTCTTCAAATAATTTCTGTGTTGAATAGCTCAATTGAGGAAAAGTAATGAAAATCCTTAGTTTACTCTTCCTACACAGTACACACTAAACTTCCCACTTAAACCAAGCACAATTAAATCTTCAATTAAACTTAGCTACAGCCCAAGTCTGACTGGTTACAAAGAATAGCAAGACTGGTCTTTGAGGTGGAACTCTTCATTTTTCCCAGCAGTTTATTCTACTTAAGAATATGATTGTCATCATTTGTTTGCCGAGTTCCATAAAAACTTCATCTGGAATGGTTGCTTCAGGAAATGCTGGGTAAATATTGCTTTTGTTTCAATTTGAACACAAACACAATTCAGTAGCTTCCTATTTAACTGTAACTATCATTTTTAATATGTTCTTACCTAACACAGTTTCATTTTATTAGCAGTATAAAAACAAATTTGCACCATAATTTTTCCACTGACAATGTTGCCTACTTGAAGACATCATAAACTTATAAGCATGGATTTATAACTCATACACTATTTAATAAGAAAAGACCCTTAATACAAAAGTAGTATATTTCAATTGAAAATTATGTTAGTAGAGAGAATGATTCAAGTATGTATGCAGCAGTATTCTAACCATATAAACTAAAATATTTACATGTATGAAATCTCATTAACTCAGAAAATAAGTAAACTACTTCTAATCTCTTCTAAAGGATACATTTCATAAGGTGAATCAGATAAAGAAAACAAAGAATTAAATACAAATACTTGTGAGAATGATAGAGAATCATATGTACATTAAGGCATCTTATTATAAAATAGAGAAGATAAACTTAAGAACATAATCTAAAGTAAAACATTCAAAAGCAACAGTGTACAAATTAACCATTTCCATTTTATTATAGCTCTTAGACTGCTTATTTTTCAGTTATACAAATAAATGATAAATGATTCTAGTGATTTAAGAGTACTGAATTCAGAAACGTTAATATCCAAAGTCAAAATACTATTAACAAAAGGTCAGAAATAATAAATAGCAGTTACTATACAATACATTTTGTATTTATAAAGCAAATATTGAGCAGTTTCTCTTACTAGTGAAGAAACTCATAATCTTTAACCCATTGCTTCCCCAAATCTCACTAAAATCAAAAAATTTTAAATCAATTATAAACATGCAGAGAAAATGGGAGATAGGACTTCAGCAATCAAGAGATGGGAGCCAGTTTTAGAAGAAGGAAAGTGCTGGAAGTGGGGTTACTGAATTATCCAGAGAAACTACTGCCTGGCAAGGGGAAGTGGATTTACCAGTAGGATGGAAACCAAGTCCAGATGCACAATCCCTGCCAAATTTAATTAGTCCACAGTGCAAAGTGGGTCTAAAAACAGAATTGTTTTTAAGTCTATATAAGGAAATTCAGACTCCCAGATTCCCTTACCCACTCAGAAAGCAAATTAATTGCTCTTTCTCCACCCTCATAAAAGACAAGACTTTACTTCCTGAAAAGATTCAGAGACACCAGCTGAGGGTGAGGTCCGAGTGCCGAACTTATCTGTATACTTGTCCATACTAAATAGAGGAAAGGATTCTTTTTTGAGGCAACTAAATGGCCCAAGAAAAAAAGACCTACAGATTCTGACTAACATTTGGATACCCTCCAAAACAAAACCCCCCAAAACAAGCAAAATAACCTTGGAGGAAAGAGAAAATGCAAGGAGACTCTAAATGTGTATGTATGCATACGTAAATAAAAGAAAAAGGTAATACGGATAGTGTTACTATGTAATTTGATCAAGAAACTATAAACAAAAGCATTTAGAAAACAGAAAAAAAAACCTCTTAGAAATTATGATTGTCAAAAAAAAATCCAATATAATGGTTGAATAAATCTTACAGAGAATATAAAAATAAAACTAATGGATGGAGAACAGGAGCCTAAAAACTTACACATAGTAGAGAATCAATCCAGGGGATAAACATCTGACTAATGTGGGCTCCAGAGAGAGTGAAGAGAAAACAGAGGGTCAGAAACAATGTAAGAAAATAGAGTACAATTTTCCAGAACTAAAGGCATGCAGTGCTGGATAAAGAGAGTTATTCAAATGCAGAGCACAAATGAATGAATAAAGGCTCATACCAAGATACAATATTATGAAATTTCAGAACATCAGGTAGAAAGAAATTTAGAAAAACTTTAAAAATAACCAGTCAGATACAATAAAGGCTATCAGACCTCTCAAAGAGGTAGACAAAAATAAAATGGGTCATTGCCTTTAAAATTCTGAGGCGCAATTTTTTCCAACCTAGAATTCTATAACCAGACATGTGATCAATCACATGAGGGGGTATAAGGAAGATCTTTGGAAACAGTGAAGATTTCAAGGAATTTACTCTTCAGTCAGTCTTTTCCAAGAAGCTGCTGAAAAGCGTTCTCCGTAAGAAATAGTTACACATGAGATTCCGAAAATAGAGGACCTATTACAAGAGAGAGGCAGAGGCAATTCCCAGAGAATTATGAAGAGAAGTCCCAACAACAACTTGCTGCAGCAGAAGGCAGCCAACCCCACTGAAGCAGTGGCTGGAGGGTCCTCGGAGAGCTGTTTCTAGAGAGAAGATAGTACTATTAGATTCCTTTCTGGGTTTGGCCTTCGTGAAGTGAGTCTGTAAGTTTTCTCAGAGAGTTTGCCTTCAATTAGTGTTAGTTACAGAAGAGAATAAACAAATGAGAAAAATGAACCAATCACTGGCTCCACAAAAAAAGTCAGAAAAGATAAAAAAAAGTAATCCTAGTATACTAAATAGCTTATTTACACTCAATATTTGAATAGTTATATAAATAATGAATATTGATTTAATAAAAACACATGACAAGTTTTAGAAGGATGGGGGAGAAAATGCATGTGACAAAAGGGTGAAGATAGATATGAAGTGAGAGAGCGCAATCCTCATTTTCTGTAGTAGAAAGGCAGACCAAAGCTAGAACAGAAATATCAGAAAACAAATACGATCATATTACGTACAAATATAGAAATACATATGAGAAGAAACAGCTATGAAAGAGCTGAAATTAGGTCTGGTCAAAGGAACAGAGACCAAGGAATGAGAGTGGTGGCTCAGTAAATAGCTTTTTAAAAATATAATAATAGTCCTATATCACTCTTTGACTTTTAAAACTATCACCATGTACAACTTTCATAAAATACATATACATGTTCATAAAAAGCTAACATCTAGTAAAAATCCTATAATCCAACAGTGGCAAGATTTTAATGTTTGTGTTTAAAGGAGTAATCCAAACATGTTTTGACATTGCATACCAAATGTCACTTGATGCATTTGATTTCTAGCATTTCCATGACTGCAATTTTAATTTGCAGTAGCTTCAAGATGGCTCTAAGATAATTCCAAAGCTTTCAGCATAAATTGGCACTTTTAAACACTATGCATAAATTTTCTCAGACTCAAGCTGACCAAATGGTAATCAAAATGAAACATAAACAAAATGTTAATATTGCTTTATTGCTCAGTGAGCGTGGGAGAAAACAAAGCAAAATATAAGCACCACTCATTGCCTTAGAGGGAACACTTTCCCATTGGGATGATTATTTATTGTCAAAATGTATTAATTCAAGTGAAGAAGCAAATATGTATGTTTATTATGGGCCAGGCACTGTACTAGTAAACAGGATATAAACAGATGTTTAAGATGCAGTCACTTCATCACTGAGTTTATAATCAAGGAAATTAAAGCACTAGAATTTCTCTTAACTGATCTCCATTTATATGACTTGCCAGACCAGCCCTCACTAGCCATTCACTCCTTTGAACACAATGACTGGTGTCTGTGGCATGCTGAACGCTCGAACTAGTGACTACTCTTTCACCCTTAGCTTCTTCACCCACCAGCTAAGCTGAATGCCTACGTGAGAGGAGAAGTAACTCCCCCTTATCCTCTTAGGCTCAATAGCTGGGCCTGCACAATAAACTGACAAATACAGATTAACAAGAGAAAAACAAACAGAATTTATTAATCGTACATCAAGCATACTTACGGGAGAACACAGTGATGAGTGACTCAAAGAAGTGATTAGAACTTGGGCTTAAATAGGATTTTAACAAAGAACATTAATTTTATAGAGAAATAACAAGACAAAGAAAAGGAGTTTAGGCTTTAAGAGTAGCCAGTGGTAAGAAGGTAAATAAATGGGGAAACAAATGGTAGGTAAGGGCTAGTTAGTAAGATTTGTTTGTATAGACTCTCAGTGTCTTGTCTCCTGTGATGAGACTGTTATCCCCTTCTTGGTATGGAATATGGGGCAGGGGGACATTTCACAAGGACATTTTATGTTCTTATAGAACATATTTTTAGTGATATAAATTTGATTAAATATTGTAAAAATCAATGGAATCTATTAACTTTAAAAGAACTACTTGAAAATTTGGGGAAGAGTTGTTAAAGGTTAGGAGTTGAAAAAATGCTACTGAATTAGGTATGGAAAAAGATCACAAAAACCTAGGAGTTTTCACAGTTAGCTTGGGAAACACCTTTACATTCTCACTTGTTTTACAAATAAATGAAACTGGGTATGGAGAGAATATGAAATGGATGTGGCTTATACTAAAGGTACAATATAAAACATCCAAGAGAGGGCCCACATTCAAAGAAAAAGGTCTTAATTCTATACCAAAAAGTAAATCACTAAAGGTATATTGTATGCCCTAAGTTAAAAATCAATGCTTACGGTTGTACGTACTAGTGACTTTGGGTTTCATACTCTGACCAATGTGTCCCCTAACCAGCCAACTACTGGTTCTGATTATTGAATAAGAGAGCTCCCTCTGTTTGCAGAAGTGACCTGGGCCCCCAGGGGATATTTATAATAGATACCCTTATATGGAGTGGTGATGGGAATGCTGTTCTAGTCACATTCTTTCACCTTATGTCCCCACAGTTGTGTTCAGCAAAATTAATAATGTGCATTTCTAAGGTAGCTGACTATGCCTAGCAAAAAACTGACCCAATTTTAGGGATTTCACATAAGATCTCATTCTTTTGACGACTATTTTCTAAACCATTGAGCTAACTATTAACATAGAAAAAAGTAAATTCTATTAAAGAAAAAAAAATGATGCACATCCTCAAGGAAAGAAACATAAAATAGCATAGAATATTAGAATATCAGATTGGAAAGGGCTTTAAATGTCATAAATTACCCATTCATTAAGAACAGAGACATAACGGAAGCTTAAGAGGAAAGGAGGGACACAGGTCTAGGCACTCATGGCAGCAGCGATTATTTTCTGATGGCAGAGTACAAAATATGCCATCTCAAAATCTTTGCTATCAGGCCAAAGGCTTTGATTTCAGTCATCACGAGAAGAGGTTTTCAAGCTACAATATATTCTATGGGACAAGCTGATTTTCTTGAAATGATTCAAAAGTGAAAATGAGAAGCTGTATTATGACAGCTTATATTTTACTTTCTTTGAGTCTCATTTAATTACGTTTAATTGAATTAGGATATGTTGATTCATATAACTCTGATTAACTATGTTTAAGGAATGTCACAATCCAGTCCTGCAACATAAAACAAAGATCCTTCGATTTTATATGTCTCAGCAAACTTGTTTATGATTCTCATTTTCTGTTATACAATCAAAGGCATTCTCCCACTTGGTTAAATACATAATAGATTGGCTTAAAAGTTGGATAAATTCTGGGTGGAACCTGAAATGTTATGACAATTGTCGTATAAGAATATGTTTGGCCTCATGAGAACTGGAACATTGGCCTAACAGTTTACTTTCACTTTCTGCCTATCCTTTTAACTAGCATTTGAAAATTCACCTTCCCCATCAGTCATTCTGCTGGGAGTTTCAGTCCCCTCCCCACCCTACTCCATGGTTCCAGATTTCACTCTCTACTTTTGTCCTCCTGAGAGCGGACTGACAGAGATAACCTGCAGTATCAGAATTCCCCAGTGTGGAGGTCACATGATATAGTACTCTCTAAAAATTCTTACACTTTAGATGATGTTATATAAAATATGGGCTTCCCTTTAACTCTATAAATATAAAATTTTGTGCACTATATTAAAATACAGGAGATATAACTGTATTCTTTTCAAAAGAGAGAAATTTATATTTATGTCCTTTAACCTTAGGGACAAGGACCTAGGTTAACTGTTCCGGTGTTTTATAAAATTACACCCTTGTGAAAAACATTTTTAAAAATATAGAACAATTAACAAAATCATAAAATCTCAAATTATAAGGGCATTTAAAGATCATCTAGTTGTCACATATGCTGGTACCCTCTTTACAGTGTTCTCACCAATAAGTTATTCATTGGTGTCAAAATTCACCAGAAATAAGGAATTCCCCCTTTTGATGTAGCCCCATTCCATTTTTAGAAAAAATGTTATAGATCAGAAATCTGTCTCCCCATTCTTTTATTCCCTATCTGGAGACCACATGTGTCTTAAGCCAAGGCTCAAAAATTTAAAGCCAACCATTTGTTTCCCAACCCTTCCTTTATCTTCCATTGTCCCAGCCATTTATTGAAAAAAGCACGAGTTCTCAAGGCATGCTCCCCAAATCTTGTTTTCTGTCTACATCTTTAGAAACACTGAAAATGTTTTCTTAGTATTTTTATATGTTAAGTGCTATTAGCCCCACTACCTAAATATGCATTTCAGCAAATTTTACCTCATAATGTTACCTATTTTCTTTTGCATGTAATTATCACAAGCCAGTTTTGTTCTATGTACAGTTGCATCTATGTCTGTCACTCAAAAGAGAATCTTCCATTACAACAACTTGTTACCATTTTGAGAAGAAAGAAGATGTCACAAGGACAAGTTTTGAGTCCTGGAGCATGCCACTAATAATTTAGTAGTTGGTTTTTCATGAAGAGATACAAGTGGAAAGCAAATAAGTACATCTATGTTCTTTACCATGCAATCAATACAGATGTTTACCAGGGTAAGTGATTACTAATAAACAGAAAACATTCTAACAAACTGAAATGGAGAGTAACAAAAGGTAGGATCTAGTTCATTTTTAATAGAATTTCTCTTCTTCATCAACAGAACAGTTTTGCATTGAAACTTGTCAAAGTATTTGTGTGAAAAATTAAGTCTTAAGTATTATGATATTACCAAACATTAGCATTTCATTTTAGTGGAATCCTATTTATTTAAATAGGGGGCAACAAAGTTGTTTTCTAAGAAAGAGAAATGTCTGCCACATTTCTCATCTTAAAATAATAATGTTTTAGTAAATGTTCTCTTTAGACTATAAAATACTTAACAAAGTATTTAACTATTACTATTATGTTCTCTCAAAATCAACCTGTTTGAAAGACTTGGTTTCACATCTAGTATCAGTTTATATTTATGTTTTCCATCCTAGTGAAATTCAAAATGAATTTGTTTATTGAAGGTTCAAGGTGCAGCAACTTGTTCTCCAGATTTTATATAGATTTTGTCATGACTAATTTTCCCCTGGCTTTTTGTTTTGCTGATTTGGCTTCATTTCCTTATCCCTACCCCTGCAGAGCACACTCCATTCTGTCCTTTGCAGATCGATCTACAGAAATGTCGAAACTGCTTGAGTTTTCTATCTGCTGTTGCCCGAGTTTTTGAAGCAAAACATGTACAGGTTAGAAATTTGATGGAAACAAATAATCTTATATTTTCCCTTCTCTCACCCATAAAATAAGAGAAGCTGTATTCAACCAGAAGTACTCCAAACTAACAATATCAAGTAGAGGCACATGCACACACAAATGCCCCCCTACAAGGAAAGTGGGCAGATGTGTCAGTGGCACAGACAGCAAGAAGCAGAGTGCACGACTGTGGTCAGGAGGAACACCTGAACTATGTCCAAAGACAGATAACTCAAGTCGATTGATCAGCAAAGTGTTTGCTTATCCCTTAACTTTCTACTGTTCTATCTGAGATCTTCATTCAGTGACCTAAAACATTAAACCATGATAACATTTCCCAACTGCACTTGAGCATAAAAAGCCAATCACCGTAAGATATTTCACATTTTAGAGAGTTGCAGAAAGTAGTTACCACCTAAAAATATTTTCATCTCTTTTTTTTATGAAAATTATTTCCTTACCTGAGTGATATGACATTTTCAGCTTAGGATTAAGAGTACAATTCAACAACTCCTTTTTATGAGGTTTTAAGAAAAATGATTATGCAGATGTGGTTCTGTTTCCACGTTAAGATGTGGGGAGGAGAATCTACTTCAAATTATATGGATCATATGCTTATTCTGGGTAGCACATAGAGGAAAAATGATGCATTATTCTATTAACGTATGGACCAAGCTACTAGAAGTAAGTGGTGAAATTTGTACGACACAAGCAGACAGCATGCCTTAGTGTCCAAAGAAGGAATTTGCATTCATATCAACCTGAATTAGAATTACATTTCTGCCTCACACTAGCCTGATAAATTTAGACACATCACCCAACACCCCCTAAGACTTAGTTTTCCCATTGTGAACTTGGGATAATAATGTATACATCATCAAATTATTATGAAGACTAAATTATATCACTTTATTCAGTCAATTTTCATTCAATATGTGTTAGGACATGTCAGGCAGTATTCTAGGCACTAAGGGTATGCAACGAATAAAAGACAAACACAGAGGAGATGACATTTGTGCTGAGACAATGAAGGATAAATAAGAATAATTCAAACAAAGAACTTTCTAGCTGGAGAGAGCATAAATGCAAAAGCCCAGTCTCAGAGGAGTTTGATAAGATGGAATAATAGAAAGGAGGACAATGTGGCTGGCAGACCATAGGGAATGAAGAACTTATGAAAAGTTTGGGGAGACAGGCAGGGTGAATCCTGTAGGAACTTGTTGCTCACTTGGGTCAGTTTACTAGGGCCTATAAGCTTACTGGCAAACAATAAATTTAATACCTGTCAAGTATGATAATTAATGTAATTTTTAAAATCAGATGATCTATTTTATTCAGCTCACTTTTCTCTCTTCACAGCATCTTTTCTCTCTCCATGCTACTTGACCCCTAGCATCAATTCCACCTCAATAACCAAAATCAGTCTTGAAATCAAACAAGGAGTGTAAAACGTCTACAGAACACAGAACATCAACATTAGTGACAATTTGCTGGGCTGTAGATTCCAATCGTGGGGGCCAGCATTCCACTCAAATGTCCAGATGGGACCAGTCACACCTCACAGGTGCTAGTCCCATGAGTAGACCAGACCATCCACACTAGTGCTAGATAAGATACACCCCTGTCACAAGAAACAAAGCCACACATGCCCAACTGGAGAGAAGCAGGATTGGGGTAGGGAGTATCTAAAAGACTGAATATTTTCCTAAAATGTACTGAGTTATCCAAAAGAGATCATTAAAAGTCAAAGCATCCGTGATGCTCTATTTACAAATTTAAAGTTTGTTTCCTAGTCACAAAGTGGTTTAAAGTATATCACCCCAAAATGTACTATGCTAGCATAAGGATTATTTTGAACTAAAGGTAGAAAAAGCCGACACAGGTAAGTTCTCTGCGTGTCCCACCCATCTGCCTGAAAGCAGAATATAAATACATAAATTCCCCTTGTGAAGATGCCCCCTTCACCACTTTCTGTACCAAGAAGGGGATAACAACCTTATTACTAGAGATAAGAGGGCACGGGGAGACTACATAAACAAACCTGGCTGACTGGTCCTTATCTACAGTTTGTTTCCTCATACATTTACCTTCTCACAATTACCCACCCCTAAAAACTTAAAGACCTTTCCTTTGTTTTGTCACTTCTCCTCAAACTTATTGTTCTGTTATGAAGATGCTATATAACCTAAGTTCTAACAATCCTTTTGAGTTAGTCATCACTGAGTTCACAAAATGCGCACATTAATAAAGTGTGTTTCTTTTTTTAATTTATCTTTGGTCCATCTAATATGCAGGGTCCCAGCAAATGAATCTAAGATGGAAAAAAAGTCAAGTTTTTCCTTCCCTACACCCATTTACTTTATGTTCAGCAGGTTGAGAGCTCATTAGTTCTTGAAAATAAAATCAGAAATGGAATTCTAAGTCTGCTAATAATTTCTTTCTAATGCATAAGTAAAACTTCCAGTCATTTCACACTGCATACACTTTATAACAAAATGAAAATATCATATATGTGTGTTTAAGAAGAATTCTGTGTCGAGAATCCAAAAACAAATAAGGCAGAACATATTAACAATGTACAGCAAATAGATGATATGTATTAAAATTTTCAAATTTTAATTTCAGCTGATTTGTAAAAAAAAAACTGACTAAAAATCACTTAGATTTAAAATCAACAGAAAGAACTGATGATCTAATCACATTTCAGACATGTAAACTTAATATACAAAAATGGGGTAAAACGCTTAAAGAATAAATATTTCAGTTGATATCTCTAGCCAATCCAAGACATCCTTTCCTTCCTCATCTTTAATGTTGATATTATAATTGCTTCAGTTATTATTTTTCATTTTCTTAGCTTCTTTTCTCTGAAGTAATCCTTTTCTGGGAGAGGAAAGATAACCTAATAGATTTTTCTATCTTTAATTTCATGTGTTCTGTGAATTTTTAATGCTAATGCTTTCAAGAAGTCCTCTTATTTAAAAAAGATATCTTATAAAAAAGTATTCCAGATAATCTTCCCACGAAATCTTTAACAGCAAAGCTTAAAAAAAAAAGTTATTACCGTATGTTCTTTAATGCCTAAAGCAAAGATGTAGTATGGAATTGAGAACCATAATGAGGTCAATCTCAATTCCATCAATGTTATGTTCTATTACAATCAGATCCAATCACATTCCTCATTTCAACCCAGCATGGCTTGGCTTTGAGGTATGTTCAAGAAACCCACTTAAATTAGAAGAGAAACATTAACATTTTATCATATGAATACCACTAATGGCTGAGAAGATTAGTAGTAACACATTCTGGAGACTTCCTCTACTGAAAATGTACTCTTAATAATATTAACACATACCTAACTTCAACTGAAGGAGGTGTGGTTTCAGCTAATGATGTTCCTTGACTAAAAGGAAGAAAGAAAGAAAAAATAACTAGCAATGAAAACCCCTTAACCAAAAATCCAGTTCCTTTTCCCATTTCACCAGAAAATGATTCCTCCTTTTACATCATTCCCAAGTAAGTGAAATAAAGTGGTAGAATCCTCAGATGAGTTATGGATCATGTTGGGTAGATTATCTATGAGTTATAACTAAGTTTGCTATTTTTCAGGAGGGTTTTTGGTGGTTGAGAGGAGGGGCTTAGATTTCCTTTGCTGTCAAGGAATTTATTAGGATTCCACTACTCTTCCCTATACTTTATCTGTACAGACATATGGCCCACAGGCTCAAAACATCCAGGTATGCGTTCTCTCAATATGAAGTCTGAAGAAGGCTGGTCTTCATCATAAGCAGTTTCATAGTTAACACTATTCCATATGCCAACATACATCCCCAAAATAAAGAAATATGATAGGTAGTCTTTAATGTACAACAGGAATGTATTCCTTAATATTTTATTTCCTTTGAAAGAATTCAATTTCTTGAGTGCCTAAATTATAACCAACACTATTCTAGGTATGTCAGATATAGAAGCTATGGCCTCATGGAGATAGTATTAAATACCTAAAGACCAGAAATGCATGGAATTAAAGACCTTTTAAACTATAAATTCTCTCAGAGGTCATGGAAGAGTCATTTTACATTTGTAGACACTAAAACCCAGAAAGTGCCTTTGCACAAACCACAAAACTAATTAATATTCTACTGGGACTAGAATCCAGAAGGCTGAATCTCAGCTGTTGCTCATCCTGAATATGAACAGAGAAAAGCTGCAGAGAGTGGATGTTATGATACAAAGTATGTAGACATCAATTCTATGAAAACTCAAAGTGTGGAAAAGACTCAGGGAAGGGCCACCTTTTCTCTCTGAATTCAATTAGTGCTGAAATCACCTATTCCTAGAGTCTTAATCCCTAACAATTTAAGACAGAGCAGATGTCCAATATTCCAAAAGATGTTAAAATAGGAGTTCTCCTCATGCACATGAAGGAAAACAAAATATGCTTCTCTGACATAAAACTTATTTTGAGCTGAATTATTTATTATTAAGAGGCAGCAAAAACAGGGTATGCTTTCTCTACCCTCCCCCTGTTCTGCCTAAAGGCAGGATATAAATTTTCCTTTCATTGGAGACAGACTCTTATCAGCCCAGAGAAGGCACCAGAGGAATCTGTAAACAAACCAGACTCCATTAGTTCCCTTCCATATATTTACCTGCCCACTGTTCACTGCTTGGGGAAGCCTCAAAGTGCTTTCCTTTGTCCTGTCATTTCTCCACAAATTTATTGTTGTTTGTTGAAGATGATATATAAGCCAGAGTTTTCAGTCGTCATTTTGATTTACTCTTCATAAAGGTTTCTTCTGCATGATGTGTGCTGCATGCGTTAATAAACTGTTTTTCCTTCGTTAATCTGCCTTGTTCAAGGGTCCCAGCTAAAAACTTAAGATGAGTAAAGTTTTAACTCCCCTACACACATACATTTCACAAGCTTGAAAATGTCCTCACCATCCTTAAGCTCTGTAGACCTGTGAGCTAAAAGGCTAAGCACCGAACCGGACCCTTCTGGAACACATCAGACACCATTTCAGCTGAAGCTAAGGACTCTCTGTGAATCGATTCTGAGAACTTTTTAGGATTGTCTTCTCAGAGGAGTCATAGCTGCTGGTGGCCACACATTGGCCATGAAGCTCCAACCTGCTCTGTGCACTGAAACAAGTGGAAGCATGGAAAGAGAAGGCAATAGGAAGAGGGGAAGCAAGAAAGTATTAGGGAATTCTAAAGACGGAAACAATTTCGGGTGTGAACTCCTAAATTTTGACATGAGCAACAAAATTTAAAACATTTCTTTTTAAACAATTGATTCCTTGCTAGGTTGTTCTTCAGTGTTTAAAAATGTGTAACGTACTGTTCCTAGCACAATTAAAAATTTTCTAAAACTGTCATTTTTAAGAGCTCTAGAGAGTAAATAAGGTTTGCTTATTTGTTTTAGTATACAAGTGCTATGCTAAATCTTTTGTCTACCAGTTTTTATTCTAAATTCAAGTACTGTATATGTGAATTTATTCTTAAATATTTGGTCAGTAACTATGAAAATGGTTCAAATATGCTCAGATGACCAGACTTTACAATTGGGGATAATTAAAATGAGAGCTCTGGGCCCTCATTTTAAAAACCTGACAAAAGGAAAAATAAAAGGCTTTCTTCCCTGACTACCCCCACCCCTATGAAGTCTTGGGAAATGTATATATTTCCCAGAGAGACAGAGATAGAGAGTAAGAGAGAAAGAGAAGAGTAGAAGAGGAGACAGACCCAGAGGGCCTGGGACAAAGGGTTGGTAACTCTGCATAATTCAATTAGAACTCATTAAATGTTAGGACAGTGGCTGGAAGAGCCATAACTACATAATGAAATAAAGCACAGCACATTTTAAAGTATTTTCTTAAGACAATGGATGAATATGTTAAAATATTTACTATGGAAAGGGATTAGTAGATGGAAATTCTTATATATAGTAAAAACTTTTATTAATTTTAAGGCCTACAAATTACATTAATATGATGTATATTTAGTGTGCTGCCTTAATTACTATATTTTAATGATCATAAAACATTTATATAAGAACTTTCAAGGAGTTACTCCTTACCTCTATCCTACAATCCTATTTTTTATTTTTTTCTCATTAGATCTAAAATAACCCAAACTCTAAGTTGTCTACTTTAGAGTTTTTCAGGAACCTAATCATTGTGACAAATACATCTCACATATTTTCTGCTTTGTAATTTATCATTGTTGCTTTTGTTAAATTGTTTCTGAAATCCAAATGTTGTATTAAATTTTCCATGACATATTAATAAATTATTTCCCACACCAATTATGAAATTTCTATGATTCACCTTTCACTTGCCACTATCTGAAAGACTCATTTGTTTTAGTCTTACCAAGCAGACCTTTTATAACCTGTGTTAATATTTCTATAATTTCATATACAGCCTGTACATATTTTTGAAATGCCACTATTTTTTTGTTGTTGTTTTATTCAGGATAGCTCTTGCTAACCTGATCATATTGACAATGTCCTAATTAATACCACAAAGCTTATGGTACCTAATAGCAGATTGTAATGCCAATTAGTAGCTTTCTATCCATTAATGTGACAAAGCTACAGTGCTCTGTATTATTTCCTTCCTATTCTGTTTGTAGTTCAGTATTATCTATTGTAATAGCACCTTACAAAATCTTTTAAGACCAAAAGTGAAATCATTTGTTAAGGACCTCATGTGTTTCAATGCTTCCAAAGGCTTATGCCTTGCTATTACCCATAATCCTCTAATCTAGACTTTCATAATCTAAAAAAAAGTGTTTATAGGGCAAGATAAAAGAAACAGACAACCTTTCATGATAAATTATTAACAAATCATACCTAAGATGGATCTTTTAAGATTAATTTATAGATATATATGTTCAATTGCCAAAGGATAAAGATTTATTCAAGGACATGGAAGCAACTAATAGAAATTAAAATATAAATGAAAGCAAAGGGGAAAACAACCACGACATTTTCTAAATCTCTAAATGCATGTTCCACACAAAAACATGTCAGAAAGACACACATGTATACACTTTATACACTTCTATATCCCTTCATGTTAATTAGATGCCCCTTAAATTAATGTTGTAATACAGTATGTATGAGATGGAAGATGGAATGGAACCTTTCAATATAGTAAGCCACTCTTTGCTGGCATTTTAATACCACCTAAGTCTTCAGAGAGCCGCAGAACTTTGCAAATTTTATTGATTTCTTTGATTGATGTAAATTGAAAGTGACTGTATTGTCAGGCAACTCAAATGGTTCCAGCTGACTCTGTAATGAGCCTCTACATGGTCCAGAGCCACTATAAGGAACATAGCACATCTTTAACCTCAAGCAATTGAGCTCAATCTGCCTTGTTTTAAATTAAACACCCCCTAAGTAATTGTGCTCAAGATTTGAAAAGTTTTTGGTTCCTTAAACAGCAAGAGCATGAACTAATAGCATTGCCTTTTCATAATTTTGAGAATAAAAACCATTTGGGGGACCTGAGAAGAAAGGTAGTCTTCAAGGTGTAGGCCTCAAAGCAAGGAATGAAAACATAAAAGCTGTGATGGTCTGTTTTAGACATCTTAGAATTGAGAATAATGGTCTCAGCTCCTGTCCTCATTCCCCCTGTGATCAGAGCCCCATTTGCAGTTAATGGCGACTCCTTCTATAGGAGGCCTTTTAGAGGATGTGTGGATTCTGAACAAAATCACAGAACTGAAAAGCGCCACTGAATGTAGCCTCTGGGCTGCACACCACTTGCAGGTTCATAGACAAAGAAGAAAAGAGAAGCGATACAATCAGCAGGTATTCCAAGTAGCAAGCGACCTGAGATGGTATCCAAGTGGCACAAGGCAACACACAAACATACAGTCCTCATGCTAAGAGGTTCAAATCCTGGACACCCTGCTTACTAACTTCTGGAACTTAAGAAAAGTTCTTAGTCTCTCAGAACCTGACTTTTTCACCAGAAAAAGTATGATGATAACAATTCTTATATTGCATAGCTATTGTGATTACTGTGTGAGGTAAAGTCTGTAAGACTACTGGACAGTGCCAGGAATCTATGAAGTGCTCTGAAAAATGCAACTATGAGATAACAATGGTAGTGATGATGATGAAGAAGAGGCTGGCCTGTGATGGTCTCAGACTATTATGCAGACTATTCACAGTCCACTTATACACCCTCTCCACTCCATTCTAGCTGCTTCACCAAAGGAACACTTCATCATTCTGAAAAATGAGGCAAAAGCACCAATGCCTTCAGAGAGACCCCTGAACCCACCTGATTTGGATGCTCCAGTTCTACTCTTCACATCAACCAGAGCAAAGTATAGATGGCTCAGTGAAAGCCACTTGAAGAAGCTGAGTCCTGAAATGGGATTTAAAGATGCTTGGCTTTCTACATATTCGAGACACTGTGCTAAGGAATGAGGATAGATGAGTAAATAAGATATGGTTATAGACCATATAGATGCTTCCAGTCTAGACTTAGAGATACACCAAAATTGTGGCAAGAGATGTAACAGAAGTATGTATAAAATTCTGTGAGAACACAGGAGGAAAAATATTAATCAAATCATGGGAAGACAGAAGGACAAGTTTTATGGAACATGTCAGTTATAAAATAACATCTATGTTGGACCTCAAAGGGCGAGTACACAAAGTTCCCTAAAAGGACCTAACTACAACTACTTGTCTTCATAGTCATACAGACAAACCATCTCTAAGGAGTATGGGGGATGCAGACAACTCTTACTGAAACGGCAATAGATTATTCCACTTTATGAGCAAATAAAGTACAAAGAAGTAGAGAATAGCTTATATTTAGCCTTTCATTTGTTCCAAGGGTGATTTTTAATCAAAGCAAGGCTCAATGATGTGAGCACAGAGGCAATTTGGGGCACTAATACCAGCTCAGGTGGTGATCAGGATACATACGCTTCTCAGTGCTGCGGTTGCTGGGTGGTTAAATGAATTGATGATTGCAAATTGCTTTGAAAATACATAATGCTGGATAAATGTCACAAATTACTCTTGTTCAATATCCTCGGGAGACAAACTTGTCTCCAAACAGAAGGTCTCCAAAAGATAGACTATGTTTAAAGACACTTAGGAGCTTTCTTCTCACAACAAAGATGAAATTTTTTGCTAGATTTATTCTAAAGCCATCATAATGCCTATGGATAATCTTTTCAAAATGTCATTATAACAAAATAAATCTGAAATTGCTCATAAACGCTACTTACAGGGAACTTGAAGAAAAAAATGCATTTAACTAAAACAGTTTTGCTATCTCACTTAAAAATAAATTATAAGACAAAGAAAGCCTCCCATGGGATGGTAGCTGTGATAGCTGAGAGCAAATACAAAGAAACAAATTAGGGCTACCTAAGCCATATAAACATATAGAGACAGTGGTTTTAGAAAGATGATGGAAGAAAATGCTGGAAGAAATAATCACTCAAATTTAATTCAAATAATCATTCCTTACTTCAAATGGTTTTCAGCAATGTTTATGTCTCCACCAACTCTATCCCACATTTACAAAAGATTAAATGGAAGTCAGATTAGTCATATGATAATGGTAGTAATATTGCTAATTCCCTACATTGCTATTATACTTTCTAGTTTAGACAGTATAAAATTTAATTATCTAACTTAATACTCAAAACACCATGAAGTAGATAGGACAGATGTACCTTTTTTTTTTTCTTAAAGAAGCAATTGAGGCAAAGACAGGTTACATGACTAAAGCTGGAACCACAGTGCTGGCAGGTGTCAGAATCTAGGCTATTTAAGTTCTAATTTCTAGATTAATGACCTTGGAACTTTATTTTCCAAACACCGAAAAGATCTTTTATCCAAAATCTCTATCCAAAGCTCAGACAAAGCTTGTGACAAGCTTTAAAATAAACTAACCAGACAGATCTCTTTTGATATCAAAGTAGAATTCGTATTTATATTACTTAAGAAAAAAATGCATAAAATGGAGAGGTAACAATGAATTAAAGAGCTTTCCTCAAACTAGGTTTCTTGGGCTACTCATTCCAGAAGATTCCAGGAAACGATCTGTGTGGAAAGGGCCTTGCAGTAAAACAGAGTCGGAAAATGTTGCTTAGTAGGTTTCTTCTTTTTTAGTCTCAATCTATGTTAATACACAAAAGAGCTCCAAGAAGATCTGCAGCCTAGAACCTGTGCATCCTAACTCTGTGGCCTCCAAAATTAACATATTCTGTGAATTCACATATCTCTGTGCTTCTTAAACTGGGATATGCATTTACCTGAGTCAAGGGCTGTCTTGCAAATGAGTTTCAGCCCCAGGCAAGTTCGCTATAGGTTCACTGTGACCAGAGATATTTACAGCAAAGGGTTCTTGGGGTGAAAAGGTTATACCCAACTTTATTTCCAGGTGGCAGGTCAGACACTAAAATCCCGCTCACTCAGAGGAAGTCTGTGTTATCACTGCTGCTTCGGATGCAGCAGGCTGGTCTCTACCTTTGGGCCTCTCTGCACAGCCGTCCCGCACAGCCGTCCTCTGGGAATCTCTGCACAGCCGTCCCGCACAGCCGTCCTCTGGGCCTCTCTGCGCGGCCGTCCCGCACAGCCGTCCTCTGGGCCTCTGTCCTTGGCGCTGCCACCACTTCAGCCTCTACACCGCTCACCTACTGCCTTGCAGCCCCGCCACCCCATCTCACACAGAGCGCTGGGCAGAACTCCTTACATTAACACAATAATGGCTTATTGCCTAAAGGTGTGGAAGTGGTAGCATAGCAACAGGCCAGTTACATTAAAGTTCAGTGAGGATCCTGGCCATAGGAACCCCAACTTCCCACACTCCACCCCTCCAGGATTCTCGCCTTACAATCTACACACTTTCCATCTTCCACAATGGTCCCTGTGTGAGAAAGCTGGAGCACTGTAACCAGATTCCACAACAGCAGCAGAGGATAACAACAACTCAGAGATAATAAAAATTAAGATACAGGTAAAAATTATAATAATCCTCAAGCCAGAGGATTCAGTTAGGTTCAAAGCACCATGCAGATCAAATCCAAAGCATGTCCATTCCAGCCATCATGTGGTCTCCGGTTCCCCCCTGGTCCCTCAGGGCAGATACCTTGAACTTCCCCTTAGTCAAACCGTGTTCTCCAATCATCTTCCTGTGTGGGTTCGAGTGAGGTTGGCTCGCTTTCCAGCAGGAAGTCTTGCAAATACACAGGCCGGACTCGTGGCTCTGTCTCTGATCTCTGCCTCTTTGGTCTTAATGGCTGGAACTGCTGCTCTGGTTTCAGCTGTTGCCATAGCTCTAGTAAGATCCTATTTGACTTCCCATCTAGTTCTTTCCATCTGCTCCTGCCCATATTAAATCAAACCCACATCTGGGTCCTTGTAACCTTCATGGGGCCCTGTAAATTCTTCTTGTGAGCAACAGGTCTTACCTTCTTTCCGAATTCTTGTGGCTTCAGCCTCTCCTAAGTCTGCTACTGTATATGTCACCTCACTTATGGGATGCCCTAAGTGAGGGGAAAGAATGGCCACTAGAGACTGGAAGAGGGATGTAGGAGCTGTTTGAAGTACAATATTCCTCATCCCAGTAGTGAAAATCTCTTCATCTAGGCTGTAATTCTCCGGACTATAGATGGCATTTCTCATGCCTAGCTCTCGTAGCACCTGCTGGAGTTCAGCATGTCTGCCATCTAACAGGAGAGGATGGTAGATCACCCGGATTGGGCCACACAGCACAAAGTGCAGCCATGAGCCAGTCAAGGAGGGTGTGACTCCCTGGGGTCTGATGTGCATTTTTTAATTGCTGCCTGAAGGCAGGCTGCACTGTCAGGGAAGACAGTTTTCCCATCTCTGACCCCACAGAACAATTCCATCCACCCCTAAGTCCCACAGACGCAGGAGCCAAGCTGATATTGACTCCGAGGGCTTCTGCCTTAAACCGGGAGCCCAAATCCACCAGCTCAGCCTGAGTATAGGGGCGGACCATAGAGTGCTCCACGACCTGGGGAGGGGGCTGCTCCTCTCCTTGGGAAACCTTCAGCTGCTGGGTCTTTATTTTCTTTACCACCACTGGGCGTGCTTTCAATACAGGAGGTGCCAGTGCCTCTGATACCACCCCTTCATCCTTCCCCAGCTCCTCCATTACTGAGGCTGATGGCACCTTTCTCTCACCTCCCCCGAGTACCTCTACTGTACCTCATAGCAATGCTACCTGTCTTCAGAAGGTCTCTTACCTTCAGCTCAATGCTTCCCAGCTAACATTTTCAGACTACCTCCACCGGTGCTTCCCTCAGGAGTTTGTCTTTTTCCTTGATGGCCTCTTCCTCCTTCAGAACACCTGGCAGCACTGCCATGTCATCTCCAATGGCTCCTTGCTGCTGGCGCTCTCGTGCTGCTTCCTCTCGCATCAAAGCCATCTCCTTCCTCAGGGAATCCACAGAATTTTGCAGTTTGCATTTTCGTGCCACCTCCTCTTGCATCAATGCCATGTCTCTCCTCAGAGAATCCACAGAAGTTTGCAGCTCACGTTCTTGTGCTGCCTCTTGCATCAATGCCATTTCCCTCCTCAGGAAATCCACAGAAGTTTGCAGCTCACGTTCTCGTGCCGCCATTTCTTGGGTCTCTTCTGTAGACCTTTTTAATACTGTGAGAAGCAGCCAACCCATAGTCCCTGCTGCCTCACGGGCACTCTGCTTCTCAAAGGACCTGCTTACCATACCAAGGGCCACCCCTACTGCCTCAGGTGTCACCTCCACTTGCCTCCAGTCCTGGGGTGGGGCCCAGTCCTCTAGGAGGCCAGACACCTCAGACCACATACCCACTGGGGGACAATCCACTGTCTCCCCATTCATTGGGGCAGCTGGCTGAAGCCTCACCCCCCCATAAGGGCAGCTTGTCTTTTTCCATGGTCAACAATGAATCCTGCCGACTACGCCAATTGTCTTGCAAATGAGTTTCAGCCCCAGGCAAGTTCGCTATAGGTTCACTGTGACCAAAGAAATTTACAGCAAAGGGTTCTTAGGGTGAAAAGGTTATACCCAACTTTATTACTGGGTAGCAGGTCAGTCTCTAAAATCCCGTTCACTCAGAGCGAGTCTGTGTTATCACTGCTGCTTCGGATGCAGCAAGCCAGTCTCTGCCTCTGGGCCTCTCGGCACAGCCGTCCCGCACAGCCGTCCTCCGGGCCTCTCTGCACAGTCATCCCGCACAGCCGTCCTCCGGGCCTCTCTGCACAGCCATCCCGCACAGCTGTCCCGCACAGCAGTCCTCTGGGCCTCTGCCCTCGGTGCTGCCACCACTCCAGCTTCCACTCCGCTCTCCTAAAACCTTGCAGCCCTGCCACCCAGTTGTGCACAGAACACTGGGCGGAACTCCTTACATTAACACAATAATGACTTATTGCCTAAAGGTGTGGAAGTGGTAGCATAGCAACAGGCCAGTTACATTTAAGGTCAGTGAGGATCCTGGCCATAGGAACCCCACTTTACCCACAAGGACAGATTACCATGTGACAGAAATACCCAAAATCACAAAATAAGTATACGGTACTTACCTCTTGAAACAACAATTTTAATTATTTTTTTACTAATGGATAAAAAATGTAAAACATTATTTTATTTTTTTTTCCTTCTTTTTTTTTTGCCTTTTTATTTTTTATTTTATTTTCTATTTTTTAAAATATAACTTATTTTATTATCATTAATTTACA
>JAVSCE010019280.1:0-13395 GCA_032199065.1 Smutsia gigantea | reverse complement strand
GAATACTATTCAGCCATAAGAAGGAAACAAATCCTGCCATTTGCAACAACATGGATGGAGCTGGAGGATATTATGCTCAGTGAAAGAAGCCAGGCAGAGAAAGACAAGTGCCAGATGGTTTCCCTCACTTGTGGAGTGTAACAATGAACCAAAACTGAAGGAACAAAATAGTAGCAGACTCAGAGACTCCAAGAAGGAACTAGTGGTTACCAAAGGGGAGGGGTGTGGGAGAGTGGGTGGGGAGGGAAGGAGAAGGGGATTGAGGGGTATTATGTTTAGTACACATGGTGTGGGGGATCACAGGGAAAACAGTGTAGCAAGGAGAAGGCAAACAGTGAATCTGTGTCATCTTACTACACTGATGGACAGTGACTGAATTGGGGTTGGGGTATGAGTGGGGACTTGCTAATGTGGGTAAATGTAGTAACCACATTGTTTTTTCATGTGAAACCTTCATAAGAGTGTATATAAATAATACCTTAATAAAAAAAAAAAAGAGAGAGACACTGGTGGGCAGCCACAGCCATATGACTCTCTCCCTCTGAGGGTACTATTCTCCAGTGTGCACAAGACAGAGTAGCTGAAACTCAAATAGAAAGCCATCTTCTTGGCCTGAAGAGTTTGTGTTTGACAAAATGACCAGAAATTGAAAGGGAAAACCCTAAAAGAGGGGAACAACAGAATCTGTGTATAAGCAATCCTCAGTTATTTGGGTGACCTCTGAATTATATGTAGAATGAGGGAGAGTGTCTGGACCCAAGGAGGAAACAAGAGCTTAAAGAAACTATGATAAATTATGTGAGTGTCCACAGCAAAAAATGTAGATAATAGGTGAATAGATGGGAAATTTCAGTAGAGATTTGGAAATTGGGGGTTGGGGGGCACAAGGGGACGTGGAAATTCTAGAACTAAAGAATACAGTATGAAATAAAAATTGGTTCAATTAACAGAACATTGAAGAAAAAAGACAGGAGCAGGCAACATGACATGACATGAAGAGAACCTATTTAAACCAATGCACAGGAAGAAATATTGAAAAGAAAATGAAAAGCTCAGTGACTTGTGGTATAGTCCCAAGAAATGTAACATATGTGTAAGTGGTGTTCCAGAAGAAGGGAAGGGAAAAGGAGGGGAGAAATGTGCAGAAAAAGTATTTGAAGGAATATTAGCTGCAATTTTGCCAAATTTGACCACAAACAGCCACTGACAGATCTTAGAAGCTCAGCTAATTCCAAGCAGGATAAACAAAGAGGAAAGCATACTTAGGCATATCATGGCCAAACCACTGAAAAACAAAGATTTAAAGAAAATCTTAAAAGCAGCCAGAGGGGATGGACACATACACACACTGCCAGAATGACAGCCAACTTTTGTCAGAAACAATGGATGCCAGAAGATACTGTAATACTATCTCCACAGCCGTGAAGAAGAAAACTATCATCCTAGAATCTATATACAATGAAATTTTCTTCTTTATATATAAGGGCAAAATAAAGGCCTTGTCATATTAAAAACAAAAGCAGAATAGTGTTACCAGAAAATTTAATCCACAATATAAGAAATGCTATAAGAAATCATTCAGGCTATAGTAAATTGATACCAAATGAAAAGTTAATTTTATAGGAAGGGAGAACGGTGGGCATAGGAAATGATAAATATGTGACTAAATCTATAATTAAAGTTCATTGACTTTTTATACTAAAAATTACAATGTAGTGTTTATAACATGGAAGCAAAATGTGTGTGTATGTGTGTATATATGTATATGTATATGTACATGTATTACAAATGATGGAATGGGGTCTAAATGTATTTGAAGTTTCTTGCATTATAATTTAAAGTAATATAGTATTAATTCAAGATATACTATGATAAATTCAGGATGTGTATTATAATCCCCAAAACAGACACTAAAGAAGGAAAGAAGGAGGGAGGGAACAAGGAAAAGAGGGGAAGACAATGAAAGCCTAAAAAAAATAAGAAAAAGAAGAAAGAAAAGAAACAAAACAAAAACTTGATTAACTGAAAGAAGACAGGAGAAACAAATGAAGTCTACTCAGAGCCAACCGTACCAATAAATATATTGACTATAAATGAGCTAAACAGTAATTGAATGACAGGTTGTCACGTTAGATTAAAATGCAGGACAACTATAGTTGTTTCCTCAATTTAAAAAATATGTAAGAATGTAGCTACTTTATTCATAATTGCCAATTTAGAAACACCCAAATGGGCACTATATTCCACAACTGCAGAATTCATATTCTTTTCAAATGTTCAGGTAACACGTGTTCAGGTAATACATGTGAATTGCAGCTAAAGCTTATTTAATCATTTTATCAGTCTGGTTGAGATAGATTGTGGCACCTTCGTTTTCATAAGCCCGGAAGTGTAGCTCAGAGGAAGATGGGCCTTGTTCAAGATGGCAGTCATGACAAGAAGTGGGACATCTCTCACCATGAAGGTAAACAGTGAACATCTGTTCAACTTTAAAATCCAGGTTCTTTTTACTTAAGAACTTAAGAGTGAGTGAGTTTGAACACTGGATCTAGAAGCCAGTGTTCTCCTGAATCCCAGCCCAGAGCTAGAAATCTGTATCTTCTTATTACATTCTAACATAAATTTATATAAAAAAAACATTTGTTCACCATTGTCAATCCAACCAGTGGGATATTTGCCTTGTTGGTCAACTGTGTAATGAAACCCTTTCCTAAAGGAATGCCTTGCCTTTTAAATCTTCCCATTATTTTGAGTTTATGCTTACTAAAGAGGAAGGCAGGACAAGAGACAGCCAGGACATTTTAATTGAATCAGGTGGGACGTGCTTCTAATCAGGCCTTTAGTGTTATAGCTTCTGGAAAGGGCCTTGAGATATCTTAATATTAAATCTTGCCAAATCAGCATTTCAGTTTGGTACTCGTGAATGTGTAGAGAGTCATAGATAACTAACTAGCTTCCCTGTGGAGAATAGCTGAAGCCTCTGGAGGATAAATCTTAAATTAGACTGAGGAAGTGTGAGATCTCAATATAAAATAATGTGAACAGAAGGAGTTATTGATCAATGGTCTAGAAAACTAGGATATCTTAAAAACTTGTTTATTCCAATTTGCCTTTTGAGTAGGTAATGAACTCTTGTTGATTGTTTCCCCTAAATCTATTCGCCCTTTTGTCCTTCCTAGCAGGGCCTCGATTTCTGTTAAGGTATCTGGGTGGTCCTGCGGAAGCTGGCTCCATATACCCTTGAGATTTGGACAGTCAGCACAGCACATCCGTCCGCCTGGCCATCACGATTATTTTGCACTAGGCATGTGACCTAAGCAGGTCCAATCTGAGTAACCTCTAGTTGGTGTGGTATGCGGATGTGATTTGGTTAATGCAAGAAGTGACTATCAATCCTGTACTCTGACCCTAGGCTTTATAAAGAGTTCACACTATGGTAGATATGTAGTTGGAGTAAAGGGGGGAAAAGAACCAGGGCCTTTCCATCAGGGCTGCTGTGAAGATTGAATGGGATCTCGTCTATAAAGTACCCTGTGGGAAGTCTGGAATAAAATATATCATGTTTTAAGTATTTTTTTTGAATTATTAATGACAAACTACCTTAGACAAACTTAAGCAAAAAACAGAAATATAGTAGAATAACACTAAGGAAGCTCAGAAAATTGAAGGGAATATTTTAGATACTTGAGCAACTCTGGGGACTTTGGACACCAGAATCATAATTTCAGTGCCCCAGTACTCTCCTTGTATCTCCTTGCTGCTTGTCGGTGACTGCATTTTTTTCCTGTAGATGATAGGAAAGCAGGTTACTAGCAGCCTCCTGGTCACTACCAGTCCTCCCATCTCTGTGACCTAAAAGGTCCCTACTCCTGCAACTCCAGATTGAAAACTCTCGGGGAAAGATGCTGACAGCTTGGGTCATACTTACCCCCACTGAACCAATGGCTGTGGTCTGGGATTGGAGAATGTGGTAGGTCAGACGAGGGCCACAAGTGTTCCACCTGACACTCCCTTGGTAGGCGTGGAGATATGTAAGTGGCAAGCCCACCCAGCATCATGTTTGCATTGCAGGAAGAATATTTCCCCCCCAAACGATGCTGAACAGTAAAATAAGTGTCTGTAGTTATTCAGCATTATTTTTCTCCAAAGATTCATTCTCTTTATCTCCCTAATGGGAATTGGGGTGCAGAAGGGATTGTGAATTTTTTTGTTCAGTTACTATGTGGTAAGTGACTTTTGCATTTATTAGCCCATTATACCTCATTTAATCATTGCCATGGTATATGAGGTAGATAATACTGCCATTTCAGCCAGAAACAAGCTCAGGCTGAGAAACATGCCCAGGTCCACAAAACATACAAGTGTTAGAGCTAAGAGCAGAAGCTGGGTCCACTTGTCTCCAAAGCATACGGTGCTCCTCAGAATGAAGTAAGCTACGTTTAGCTGGTCAACACGCCACTCCACCTGCCTCCTCTAGTCACTCCCACCATCTCTCCCTGGTAATGAGCCTTGGAACTTGAAACCTAGGTTTTTCCAGACCTTTAAGACATTCTGTCTCATCCATAGTAGACAAAGGATATGTTCCCCATGTTATAAACAGAAGCATTTGTGTGTTGGCCTAAAACTGGAGAACGCATTTCTGAACACAGCCTTTAACTTAAAGTAGTGGAAAAATTGTAGCAAGAACTGGATGGCCTGTATTTGAATCCCATTACTTACTAACTAGGCAGTGTATTCTGTGCCTTGATTTATTCATCCATACACTGAGGCTAGTGATAGAACCTGCCTGATAGGATTTGTTATGAGGATTAAATGAGTTAGTGAAGTGCTTAGAACAGAGTTTAGTACACAGCAAATAATGTGTCAATGTTAGCTCTCCCTTAGGAGTATTATTGTTATTCATCATTAATGGCTCTGCTAGTTAACACCAAGACAGGCAGACGTTTTGCTTAAGGAATCTTCATTTTACTTCTGGGGTTCACATCTGGGATATATGCGCTTAGCTCTCAAAGGAGTTAACCCATCTTACTGCAAGACAGAAATAAACTACTCATGATCCAGGGAGCACAGTTCTAAGAGGCATACAGTCTCCCTGCCTGCCAGGTTCTGTTCACACATCTACAATTAACATTTTCCCCATTTACCCCCTTATCATACCTGTGTACTAGCATTGGATCTGAATGTCATTTGTAATTGATAAGTCTCAAGATTTTGCCTCTACATCAGTGGCCACACAGGGACCTGTACCTCCATATGTTGTTAAACTGTTTAGTGATTGCCAGTCTGTTTATCCATCTGTCTTTGTAGCTTTACCATGTATTTGCTATACAGTTAAGTGCTTTGTCCACGTTAACATATTACAACAAAAACTTCTCCCATGCCTATATGACTAAACATTTTATGCAACAGAAGAGAATTCGGGCTTTTCCAATTGTATCTGAATCAAAAGACAAAAGTAAAAAATGCAGCATAGGAGATATTGTCTGTAGTACTGTAATATCTTTGTATGTTGACAGATGGTAACTACACTTATGGAGAGCACTTAGTAGTGTAGGTAACTGTTGAATCACTGTTACACACTTGAAACCAGTGTAGTACTGTAAATCAACTGTATTTCAGTTTAAAAAAATGGAAATCAGACTACAGAGTCATAGTGAATACTTTTAGCCTTTGATTTTAAAAGCTCATATGATGGATAACAGCATTTTGTAATATTGTTTGGCTCGAATACCTGCATATTGCACAGTGTGCAGTTTGCAGTCTTCCCTGTGTTACCAGTGTCCCTGTGTGTGAAATGCAATTTTCATTACGTGCTGTGATTAAAACAGTATTTGGATAGATTTGATGCTGTTCTTGATATGAGATCCAGCTTAACAACTGTATTCTGGCATTTTTCCTCTCCTCTGCCTTGTCATATGCATGCATGTTCTTTCATAGTTCTTAATTCCCGGATGTGTCTGTCACACACTCAGAATGGTGGGTCTCACCTTTATACTTCATAGAGCTGCACATATCCTCCCATTTTAGTACTTACCACATTGTACTATAGATGCAGACGATCTCTCTTTGCCTTTAATAGAATATCAAAACCTTGAAGATAAGGATATTCCTATTTATCTTAGGCATTGTGTTGAATGCTAAAAATACAAAAAATAATAGGCATTCAGCAAATATTTGAATGAGTCGTCATTTCATATATTAAGAAAGAGATGATTAGTGAGGTATAATGACTAACTTAGTCAGTGGCAGAACTGGGACTTCTGCATCTGTGTCCCCCCTGTTGCCCAGCTCTCGGTCTTTCCATCATAGTAGGTGTTTGTTGACATGGACAGTAAGGTCCTACACAGACATGATTGTGTAATGACTTCAGAAGTAGAACAAAAGCCAACCTGTGGTAAATACACAATTTTCAATTGTAGGGTCTGGTCTTTAAATTTTTTTCTTTGAGAGTTGATGACAAGATCATGAGAGCAGAAAGACACATACAATGTTCAAATGTATAGAAGATCTTTATTGAGAAATTGCTATTTCTGAATTACAAAACTAAATTTGGATCAACTTGACTTTTTAAGTCACTTATTGTGACTAAAGTTGGTCTGTTAATTGTGTGTTATAATATAATATTAGTTCAATCAAGCCTTCTGATATATCAAATCCTTTTCAGGGAGTCCCATGGAAGGTAAAGTGGGACTGGAACGTTTCACTTAACAAATGAAGGCCCTTCAACAAGGATGTGTTGATACCAACTGTGTGTTAGGCACTGTGCTAGGCTGGAGTAAAAAAGATGCATAAAAGAACCATGCCTCAGGGGAGCTGTTAAATCAGCTTCCCTCCCTAAATTTAACTACTACACAACATAGTAAATTCTGTTACAGAGCTTTGTATACCTAATCTAACAACAAAGGTGCTGGGGATGGAGACGGTCTGGTCAATAATAATAGTAATAACAGCTGTGTAGTAATTGAGTACCATGCCAGATACTATTCTAAGCAATTTATATGTATTCTTAAATATTTACTTAAGTTTTTGGAAGTTTTCCTTGTCTTGGGCCCCTTCAATATATTAAAGGACTTTTATATCCACATTTAGAACCTTTGACTTTTTTTGTTTTATGACTTGGACTCCCTTATTTGGTTAGAGGGATTTTGATTACAACCACCTGGCAGCTTTAGATCTGGTTTGAGAAAGGTTATTCACATCGCTAGTCAGTTTCCGCCCTACTTTCTCCCTGACTTCTTAGGCGGGCAGACTCTTGCTTTCTGGGCCTTCTCCCAGGACTCCTCTGTGCTAATAGGCTGAATAGAGGGAAAATGTAAAAATCAGGAAGACACACTGAACCTCCCTAATGGAGAATTGAAAGATGAAGAGGAGAGGAGAATGGGAATTAACAACTGTGTTTTGAAGGTTGGGGGTGGGGTAGGTTGGTGAGTGAGAGACCCTTGAATAACATAACTGGTGAGGAGAAGGTAACAAGTGTGGATCATAAGTTTGATTCCTTTTGGTACCATGGAGAAATGTAAGTAAAGGCTGGAATTACTCTTTTTCTACCTTTGGTTGCTGGAACGTCTTTAAATGCCATTCTGCCCAGGACTAAGGTCCTTCGATTGCTGGGTTTATTCCGGTTACACATACCATGTGTCTCCACTTCAGCTGGCATTTTATCCTTGGTTAATAGTTTTTCTCTCCACAAGTAACTGGTCAATGAGAAATTACCACATCCTTTTTAAGAGTTTTTCTGAAAGAAACGTTTTAGAGAAGTAGAGTGGGCCTAAGAAATAACACCAGCCTTAAATACTCACCATCGAACATTAAGGGGCTGGTCAAATTTATTTGAAACACTTATTTTTTACACTATTGTCTAGCACTTGGATATCTTTATTGCCTCTGTGGATGCAGCTACAGTGCACATCTTTAACAGCAGTCACAGAAGCTCTTAATTTCTCAGCACCTCTAGTGGGCACCCCTGGCAGATCTTAAGCAAAGGTAGGAGAGTAGGGGCTGAAAGAGGCTAATGTGAAAGCACTCTGTCAACTTACAGAGGGTGGTATTTTATACAAAGTTTGGCATACAGCTGACATTTGGTAAAAATGTGTTTAAAGAAAACAGAATAAAAGCAGATACCTTTTATTCATGTCAGAAATCTCTTTTCTTTCGTGATCCTCCCACCACCACTACACACACACACACACACACACACACACACACACGCACAAAAGCCTTTCTGTTACAACTTGGGACATTAGCCAAAGAGTTGCCCAAATCACCCATAACTAGTGATTTTCCCATGTATATGTTGCCACATTGTGGACCACCATTCTGTAAGTTAGAGTTGTGTTTTTGCTAGTAATAGAAACCCAGCTATAGTGGCTCAAATGTACAAGGTCATTCTCTCATGTAAAAGAAATTCAGAGATTGAAATCCAGGTTGGTATAACGGACCCATGGAGTCTTCATGGACCTAGCTGGGCTCCTTCTGTCTTTGCTACTGTGACTCTCATCCTTAATCAGCTAAGAAAGCTCTGTTCCCGAATTCTGCTGCTATCTGGAATGTAGAAATAACACTGGTGCTCCAAAAATCAACATGTTCCAAAAGTTCCAAAACACAGAGTAAACTATTGCTGAACCTGTTCTGTTTCTGCTGTATACAAAATATTTAACAACAACACTAACAATGAACAGAATGAGTATTCTGGAAGTATCCTAGTAGTGTTTCAAAGTAGTTTCTTCTTCCTAGACAGGAGAATGGGTCATTTGGTCTCTCTGGCTGTCAGTTCTTAGAGAAGAAGGAAGAAGCAAGTCAAAGGACGCTGCTTACAGGGCTCCTCCTGTGAGTGTCCTCCCCTTGGAGCCTTCCAGGTTGTGTGTGTACCTCTCATGAGTAAGAGAATCTTCTACGCCAGTGGAAAAACTGTGCCATTAATATGGTTTCATAAACCACTCCCTTTCCTGGGTTCACAGCGTCTCCCTCCTGCAGAAAAGTACCATTAGAGATCCAGAAAATGAGACCTTTCAAGTCAGAGGAGCTGTGGGACTGAACAGCCTTGGTCAGGGTAAGAGTGGAGGGGAATAAGAGTTCCCTGTGGCATGGATTAACACCATGCCAGTCATAGTTTATGTTATCTAACTTCAGTCCTTGCACTAGCCTATAGAATAGAGTAGGATTCCCATTTCATATGTAAGGGAACTAAAGTTTAGAGGGTTGTGTCACTTGCCCAGATGGCATCCTTGTATCAAGGGGTAGACCTGGGATTGGAGTGCAAAACTGTCTAGCTTCAAAGCCTTTGGTTTTTTTTTTCTACCTTTCTGGCCACAACAGATGTCAGGCTATGTTGAGGAAGTCTCATGGGTCCCTCATGAGACTTTACTAATAGTCATATGAAAAGTTACCTCCCCTAAGGATTGGTGTTTGGAGTTCTGGTTTCATTGAGCAAACATGCTCTCAGCCCTAGCTATGTCAGTCAGTAAGCTGTGCTGGGCACCAAAAGGACATGAAAGAATCAAATAATAACCCTTTCCTCAAGAAGTTCCCAGGGTAGCAAGTGATGATACATATAAATACTGCTAGGCAGAATGAAGTTAGTAGTGTAATCTGAGATCTCCTGGAGGAGCAGGGAGGAGGGATCAAATGAGGGAAGGAAAAGAATCAGCCTTTCTTATGTAAAAGGCAGAGACATGTTTGTCAGAGCCTCACATGTCTTTCAGTCACCTGAGCTCATTTAATCGTCACAATAACCATGTAATACCCTGAGTATATGGTTGAGCAAACCACCCAGTTTCCCAGCAAATACTAGGTGGAGAAGATTCTAAAGAACTGTCTGTTTGCAGGTCCCTGCCCTTTCCATTAGGCCACTGAGTATAGACTAAGTATAGTTTTTTCTAATGCTTTAAAAAATGAGATATATGTGGTGATGAAAGTACCATTCTATACATACGTGTTGAATGGGACTCAGTTAATTTATCTACCTAGATTCCCTCGGTTCTGTCTGCCCTCCAGTTCCTAGTAGGGTCCCTCAGTGGCCAGTTTTAGCTGCTGCTACTTTCGCCTCATTTCCTAACACTGCTGGCTGCTGAGGCCTTTCTCTAGGTGAGGGCTGGGCTCTGGTGTGGTCTGTGTTGTGCCCACTGTGGAGAGAGCCACAACAGCTCAGAGGCCTAAGGGCCACCTGACCAGACCCAAGAAGGCTCTAGCTTCTCCTGCTTCTTCCAGATTCAGATATAGGGTGCGTTCTTCCCCAGTGAATGTCCAGAGGGTAACAGCCTGGATGTGGGGAGGTGGGCTGGCTAATACCTCTGACCCATGCCTTGGGAAGCTGGGGAAGGGAAGGTGCCAACAGAGAAGTAGCTTGCTGTCTGCCTTTCTCCCCCACCCATCCTCATCCCTCACATATGCTTTTCTTAGGTATAGTAATTGTATATAGTCTATCTTGAAACATTCTGAATGTTCTTGCAGTTGGCTATGTTTTCATGTTAAGCTGTAGCCGGTTTATTAATGCACAGCCATCTATTTGCTTTCCTTCTCCACCCCCCCCCCCCCCGTCCCCACTCACTGCTCTGAGATTTCAACACCTGATAAAACTGGGAAGTTTTGCCCCAGCCTCTGTTTTCTAGGGAATCTGAGCAGGGTAGTATTCAAAAATAAATATCTTTCCCACCCAGATCCTTGCCCGGTTTTCCCTGTTTTGTACCTTGTTATTTTTCACTTCACAATGTAATAATAGGTGATATTTGAATGCTTATGTGCTAGCTGCTGTTCTAAGTCCTTATGATTAATATGCACCACAGCCCTATGAGAGCAAATAAACCATGGAGATAGTCCTGTATTAGAATGTACAGAGGAATTGCATTTGTTTTATTTTTTAAAGAAATGATTATCACTTTGTTATAATAATACACACTTATTATAAACAAAAAAATGATGAAATATTCAAAGAAGAAAGCAAAAATTCACCCCAAATCTCATCATCTGAGAATAACCGTTAGGCAAATAACATTCTACACAGTTTTCACGAATCTCACATTTCACAACAATGGTATAGTATTGTGTAAGTATAAATACCTTTGTTATTTCCATAATTTGCTGGCATTTAAGACATGTTTCTCCGCCAACCCCAAAACTTTATCCAGGTAATACCTTGTGTCAAATGCATCTGTTTTGCAGATGAAAGTCTGTGGGCCAAAGCAAAAGGTGTTTGTTTAACAGCAAGATGATCTGCCCTGATACGATTCTTCTGAGGAGAATGGGAGCATAAAAGGGGACAGAGACCCAAGCTTCACATCCTAGTTTTAGTAACCAAAAGAAGCCATAGGCCACACAGCTGATCAGAGGTACATTCTGGTTATTGCATTACCATCTAGATTTAAATTTTGCTGCACAAGTCATGGTTCAAAAGTAGCAGAGGCACTGATTTATCATTAAGTTCATATACACTACAAACCAAACCAGTTGAAAGACAGCTGAATCCTATTTTGAAGGCAGGAGTGACTAAGTTTCTAGTGCAGTGAGTGCCAGGGATTAAGAGAATAAGCTGAAGACCAGTAGGGATCATGAGTTTTCCTGGCCCTGGGTTGATTTGACCTGACTTTGAAGATGAATTTTCCAGGGTCTGATGTTGAAGATAAAAATGTATATAATTTTTTTCTTTTTTAAAAATTTGTTCTCATACTAATATAGTTCTTTATATAGGTATGCAGTCATAGTCATTGAAATACCAGCTTCTATTAGAGCCCATTGTTTCTTAACTTGCTATGTACAAATAGTGAAATTCTTGCTTTACATTATGCTTTGTTCCAATTTTTATTAAAATATTTCCTTATTCTCTGAGTACCTGTATAGCAGTTTGTGTGGATTTATTTTAGAATGTAGCATGCTTTTTAACCCTCACTACCATATTTCAGTGACTTCTGAGCAAACATGAAATAGCTATAGGATCAATTTCTAGTAGAATTTCTTGGTCAAAGAGAATGTACTTTTAAATTTTGATAGACATTGTCAAATTACATTTGAAAGAGTTATGAGAAATAAAGGAGGACTGACTGGGTTTTTTTTTTCTCATATACTTTTTTAAGGTCATTTTTTTTACCTAGACTAATCATAAAATTCTTGCTTTGAGAATTTGAGGTGACAGAATTTTTCTGAATATCTTCTGTGATTAGCAAGCCTGTTATGGAGCAGATGGGAATTAATCATATTAATGAGCAGTGTTAATCTCTTGATTGACCAGACAAAGCAGCAATGCAGCTACTTTTATTCTGTCTCTGTTTTACGGACTTTCTGGTTGAAGAAAAAGGTCTAGCCATTCTTGGCAAGGAAGCACCTGAGCAAGTGTCAACTTACCAATGTAGCCAACAAGTGCTGTGACAATGGGGGAAAAAATGAGAATATTAAGAACTGAAGTATTTTAGGATATTTTCTAAAGGAGGTGAAACTCCAAACTTCAGGCCAGATGCCTTCACCTCCTTGATCTTGCCCAGACGTCCTTAGCTGTAACTGTTTCCCACCCCTCAAGTCCAGTCACACTTAGTATGTCGTGATGAGGGATCATGAGATGGCCCATTTGAGTTTCTCCTACAGCTGTATTTTCACCATAGTCTCACCCCCAACTATATTCTGTTCACCATCAAGACTGAAGAAGGCTTTTTAAAATCCTAATCCCTATTTGTTAGTAGCAGGATAAATTACTCCCCCTCCTCTCTTTGTGCATACTCACAGTACTTATATACTATTGAAGATCTGATCTCCTTCACTAGCCTGTGGTTTACACATACATAAGAATTCTGTTTGATGTATTTTATGTATCTAACAGCTAATGTTACAACATTTGTACACCAGCTCTGTAGGAACTCAATAAATGTTTGAATTTAATTGAATTTGTATTAGGAGTTGTATTACAGCTTTTATACCACTTTATAGTTTATAAAACATTTTTATATTCATTGGCTCATTTGATCTTGAAGTCAGCTCTGAGAGCTGCAAATGAGAAAAATCAAAGCCAGACAAACTGACTGGTGTAAAGTCACATGGCAGTTAATGACTGAACATTCATGCAGCACTTTGCCAGTTTAGTGGCTAAACATTCACTACACTATGATGCCTAGGTAGAGGGGGATAGAATTGTGGAGGATTTGTCATTCCTGGCTGAGCCATCCTGGGACCTGTGTCTTGAAACAAGAGAAAGGGACATCTTTCTTGATAACTTATTTTTGGATGATGGCTCTTTGCTATCCAAGGCTTTATCCCGTCAATCTGGGTGGTGGTAGCATTCCTTTGGGGGGTGAGAAGGATGAGTAGTCATTAGTTTGCTTGCCTCACCCAGATTCCACTTCTACCTCCCAGATTTTTTCCGTTTCCTCCCAGCTCTTCAGTAACAATCCCAATCAGTGGCTCTGCTTCACTTTT
>JAVSCE010019279.1:0-88557 GCA_032199065.1 Smutsia gigantea | reverse complement strand
CCCTTGAGATTCTGTGATAAATTGTGGTATCTGAAACCCATATTTCTATGGGAAAAAAAGTCTAGGCCATGGCCAAATATTTTATCAGTTTAACATTATCTTGAGATAATGGCAGTATTAATGCTGGTCACAGTTGTCTGCTTCCCAGGGCTTGTGTTGACTCTTTCTTGTTTCGAACAGGTGCTGAAAGTTTTAGCGCTTTGAGCTCTACTAGCAATAAACAACCCAGATAGGACCCCTTTGGTCTAGGCTTTCTGGAATATAATCATGTACAATGAGTTCATCTATTATTTCCCCCTCACTGATACTGAGCCTGACTACCAATTATGCCAATTATGCTACATGGGATGGGATTGCTATGTACTACTGTTCAGCTGTGATGGGCTAGTTGTTCAGTTTCAAGTGATGGCAGCAAGCTGTGAGCTCTTACTGCTGGTTGGCTGCAAGAGGGGAAAGAGTGTCAAGAAAATGCAGAATACATAACACAAAGACTCCGCAAAGTTAAATTAGAAACCCTGGTATCATCAAATTACCAGCTAGGAAATATCATAAACTCCCAAATTAAATAGGGATGGGCAGCTAGAGGTAAATTTTTCATTGATTTACTTAGTGCCATTTAATAACAAGGAGCATACAGTAAGCAGTGCCAGTAACTATACAAATACACTTATATTGACTCTTTTGACTTCTCTATCCATCTTCACTCTATTCTAGGTATTTGCCCAGGAGTTGAGTACCTCCAGGTGGAAGGTTGTTTTGACTTCTCAATTACATCAGTCTTTTTTTTGTCCCACATTTTCCCAAGATAGGACTTGTGTCTGGGCAGAGTACATTGCTCCCTAAGGATTCAAAAAGTGATACCTCAGTACACATTTCTACTTTGCCCTTGTGTTTAAATTCCGGTGCTTTACTCATCACCAGCTAACTTCCATCAGTAGGCTGTGCTCTACATGGTAACTGAAAACCAAAAATTAACTTTCACTTTTAGTAATATTCCAAACACAATCCAAACTGTAGCTGCCTTGGCAGGGCAGTGTTTGTGTGTGGTGAGAGTGTGCTATCACTCCTATCACTCTCACAGAACAACAGCGTGAAAGAGCTGAAATGAAGGAGTTGTTAGATTCACATGCAATGACTTAAAGATTGTTTTTATAATTTGAATGTGAAAGGCAAAAGTTAAAATTTAGTCATGTGCAAAAATAAAAACATTAAAATGTGGTATCTAGTTTTAATCATGTATCATCAGGATTGGAGTAGGACCAATGTGAGTATATCTTGTAACTGTGGTGAGTCAACCCAATTTCCCTCATGTCTCCTGCATAGTGTCAGATTAT
Organism: Smutsia gigantea; assembly: GCA_032199065.1. NCBI lineage: Eukaryota > Metazoa > Chordata > Mammalia > Pholidota > Manidae > Smutsia > Smutsia gigantea. Next base: position 87,223 of record JAVSCE010019279.1, on the reverse strand, counting down.
TAGGGCAAAATCATACAGTCACATTCTGAAAAAAAAATTTGCTCAGAAATGCTGTCAACCATAATATTGTACACCTTACATGAATCTAAGGGGGTTACTTTATGGGAGGGGACAACAAAGTCAATGCTGCCCTGTTTATGGTGAGAATTTTTTTGCCTGGAATTGGAAACAAGGAGGGAGGAAACTACAGTAATAGTAACACCTTTCGGCATACTTTAGCATTCATGGTATGCACGAGAACTCTTTCGGAAAGAATTTTTAGTTTGCTTCATGAGTAACAGATGAGAATACTTCACACTCTTCCATTCACCATCTGGCTTGAGAAGTGATGCTGGTTGCACGTCAGGTATTTGGGAAGCAGCAATGGGCATGAGAGAAGGTTATCAAGGGGAGTTACTGGGATGAACCTAGGGCATGACATAGTGAAAAAGCAGGATTGCATACAGGAGAAGTTTGACCTTTAGTGTGGACCCAGCCTTAGCTGGCCCTGCTGACAGCTCTGCACTGGGAGTGCCACTCAGGGCAGCCTCAGCATGGACCAGTTGCTGCATGTGGACTCCCCCTGGAAAGGGGCATCACCTACAGTGAGGCTCTTCTCTTCACCAGAGTGCCCACCCCCGAGGGACATGGCTGATGCTCTCAACCACCACTCCCCGCTTCTGGGACACTGAGCACCTCAGGCCAGGGGGCAACCTGGGTGATGCAGCACAGTCTCCACTACAGGATGTGTGTAAAATAAGAAGGTGGGGTGGTGGATTGGGAAACACATGGGCTTTCAATTCTGACAGATGCAGGTTCCAAGACTATCAGAGTGTGAGAAATTATGATAATTATTTCAAAATTATTTACCCTCTAGTCACTTTGCTTCCTTATCCAAAAACTGGGAAATAAAAATATCTCCTTCATTCTGCTTTTGTGATTAAAATATCTAATATATATGAAATATTAGCTTGCAACATATAGATGTGCATTAAGAGTTCTTTCTGTGCTTCGCCAAACTCCTTCCAAACAAAAGAAAAATTAGGGAAGGAATAAGTGGTCATTGAGCATCTACTACCCTCTATTCTACTAGTAATATCAGAGGATAAGAATAAATATAAGACATGGTCAGTGCCCTAACGAGTACATACCACCTAGTAAAAACAAACAAGACTAACACACATAAAACAATTACAAATAATAACATAAGAAATTCACTGAATATTACATTACATATGTGGTCATAGAAGAAGATCAGAGACAAGCAGACCAATCGGGAAATAAACACCAAACATGGTAGAAGTCATTCTTGAGCTGGACCTTAAAGATCAGGTTAAATTTAAGTACTTGGCAGAAGTAAAGGGTTCTAAATGAGGAAATCCTTACTGAAGACAGATGAGGAAGAGCAGGGCTCTTTCTGACTTGTGGGTCATTGTATATGTAGAGCTACACAATTTTGAATAACCGTCATAAACTGTCACCTCTCCAGTTCAACCTCATTCCTCTAGATCTGTTGCAAAACTGTCTCTTTTTAACTTATTCAAGTAACATTGGGTTAATAAAAACTGAGATTTTGTGTGAGAAAGAGGGAACCCAAGGTTTATTCCTATGTTCACACATTGATTCCTTGCTTCTAATAAACTTCGTATTACATCCTACTCTCCCATCAAATAAGTCACTTGCTATCTAAAACTGGGTTATACAACTACTAAAACACATAGTCACTGGCTAAACTGTACTATTATGAGTTGTGTTAAATTCTCCACTTAGTTCTGCATGTGTAATACTGATCTGCTTTTGTGAGTATTGAAAGGCAGGGACCATTTATTTTTCATTTTCATACACCCAGCATCCAGTACAAAAAATTACCTACCTGGGAGTGGATGAAATGAATTTGACAACAGTGAATAGATTTGCCTAATCAGTGCATGTTATAAAATAAAATGGTAAAAGACCACACAGTTGGCAAAATTATGAAAGGCCTTGGAATGTAGGAAGAGTGGCTTACAATTAAAGTAATAGAGACTGTGATTTTGGATCAGAAAATGTATATAATGAAAATTGTTTAATACAGAATAGTCTGGTAGCAGATTACAAGATAGAGGAGATAGCCAGAAACCAAAAGGAAAAAGTGAGATAATTTTATTAATAACTGGGTGAAAGTATAATAGTGCAAAAACATCTCATACATAAGAATTCATGACATAAGAAAACTCAGAAGTCATGGATATGAACCTGAGAGTTGAAACCAGGATAGTAAATTATCTTTCTACGAAAGAGAATTAGGAGAACCCAAAACTGAGAACTAAGTGTTGGGGTATGGTCACAGATCACCAAATATTCAGGAGGAAAGATGATCTAATGTTGTGCAGAAATAAAAGGAAATGAGTGGTTCCATGAGGGTGGAGGTGACCAAGCACACCAGATGTTACCAAAAGGTCCAACACAGTTAAAATGCCATGGGGACTTACTAATAAGGAAATATTTCATGCCTGTTGAGAAAGCTGGATTTCAGGCTAGTGATGATATTGGAGGGTAGGTTGCTAGAGGCCGAGCAAGGGAGCAGGTGGAGAAGATATGGAGGTAACATACACTCACTGTGATAGTTCATTTTATATGTCAACGTATTAGGTAGGAAGCTAAACTTAGCAGGAGGAGAAGTTCACTGACCATAGGTGTCTCTTCCAGTAAAAAGCCACCTGACAAAGGAAATAAAGCCACAAGGGACAGTCCCCAATCCAGAGTCAAAGAGGGCATATGCTACAGCTAACCTGAAGTAACTAGTTTCATTGTAATACTCTTAGCATAAATCTGCATTGTTGTTTGGCCCCTTTTGGTGAGTAATCAGAGAGAATTCTGGGAACAAGCATGCACAGTACAGACTGTGGTCCTTCAACAATCAAGGACCAAAGTTTATTTCACCCAATGAGGTCAGATTATCCCCAAACTACTAAACTGTCAATCAGTTCTTGTTATGATAGATCATCCCACCAAAAACCCTTGCAAACCACATAGAAAAAGCCCTCCCTGAGCACTCAAGGCCTATCAGATATTGGTCGGCCCCACTCTGTTGCAGAGCATAATAAACTTGCTTGCTTACTCAACTTTGGTTTCACGCTGCTTGGCTTCCCTGTGACACCAAACTGAGCCATTTCCCAACACATTTTGCTAGGCTATGGTACCCAGTTGTTTGGTCAAACACTAATCTAGGTGCGTCTGTGAAGGTGTTTTTTAGGTGTAATTAATGTTTACATCGGTAGACTTTGAGTCAAGCGGTGACCCTCCTTAATGTGCATAAGCCTCAACTAATCAGTCAAGGGCCTTAAGAGGAAAGACTAAGGTCCCTTAAGAAAGAAGGAATTCTGTCTCCAGTGTGCCTTCAGACTCAAGACTGAAACATTAATTCTTCCTGGGACTGCAGCCTGCAAGTCTGCCCTACAAATTATGGATTTGCCAGCTGCCCCACATCCCTACCCACCCAATCATATGAGTGAGATAATTCCATAAAATAAAAATCTATATCTATATCCTATTGGTTCTATTTCTCTGTAAAACCATAATACAGGCATTAACCATTCATTTAAGAAAATTTAAAGTAAAAAAAACAATGGTAGAGAAGTAGGAAATAAAAATATTATTGTTTCTGAAGTATAGAAGATAAATTTGAGAGCAAGATGATTTCCAGTTACATTCTGCAACTACAATTACTGCCCAGATTCCCCCATACAACAGTTAAGGACCAAAGTTTATTTCATCCAATGAGGTCAGATTATCTCCAAATCTACCAAAACAAGGACTATATCCAGATTAGTCCAGACCAAGGTTAGGGACCACTCTCACCACATGTCTTCCATGACTAATCTTTAGACAAAATGTGTATAGCTAGATTCATCATGTTTTATCTCTGTTACCCATGGTTCCTTTAAGATCAGGAACAAGAAAAGGATGCCCATGCTTTCCACTTGTATTTAATATAGTATTGGAGGCCTTAGCCAGAGCAGTTAGGCAATGAAAAGAAATAAAAGACGTGGAATAAACATGGTGGTGTGAGAGGTGAGACAGACGCTTCCTCCTAAAACCACATATAATATGAAAATATAACTAGTAGAACTACTCTTGATATAACAACAGGAAAGAGGACTGCAACAAACTGCAAACACCTGGAGACAAGAGCAGACATCAAGAAAAAGGGTAATGTACTATACCTGTTGTCCTGTGGGATCCAAGGCCTTCCCCCACACGAGCTCACCAGCAGAAGGAAGAATGGATCAGGGAGGGAGTGGAGACCTGGGACTCCTGAAACCTAATTCTGGAGATCTGCTTTGGGAGCACAAAACTACATTTCATTGTGCTTGCATGATACTCTTGTAATTAGGGGGTTGGAAAGCTAAGACAGCCAGAATTCCTGGAGAGACTAAGATTCCAGCTGCTTGTGGAAAGCAGGGATCCATATCGGGCTGCTCTGGGAAAAAGAAAGGCAGTCAGTCTGAGAGACTTCCTAACAAAGAAGCCCTTAGCAAGAGGGCTGCTAAAGGGGCATGGAATGCACAGAGCTTATGGCTCAGGAGAAAGGACAGCTAGACAAAATTGTCTGGGTGCACTCTGCCCAGGAGATTGGGAGCTTTCACGATCTTCAGGTGCTCCAGCTCCCTGCCTGCCTGCACAGCTCAAGGAACCCCATCTGTGATGGGCAGACCACTGTGCCTTTCTCAAGGCCAGTCCCACCAGGCTTGGAAACTGGGAAACGCTACCCTGATGTAAGGCCAGCCATAGGGAAGTTCTGTCTACAGCAACTAAAAACGCAAAGCACAGAGGCTTACACCTGTGTGCTCGGCCCACTGGTTCAGGCAGTGGAGACAGGCATAGCAGCCAGGAAGCAGTAAACAGCTCTTTCCTTCCCCCAGGCACCAATACCATTCCCGTGCAACCACTAACAGTGTTTCAGGTGCTGAGCAGCTCCAGAGAGTACAGCTTCTGGGCACTAGAGGGCGAAATACACAAATATGAAATGCCAAACGAACCTGGTCAAGAGTAAAATTATTAATACAACTAATGAGAAAGATTTAAATGATAATGACCTCATGACTCTCCCTGAAACGGAGTTCAAAATAAAAATCATCAACATGCTCACGGAGGTACGGAAAGATATTCAAGAACTCAGGAATGAATTACGGCCAGAGATGCAATCATTGAAGAGCACAATGGTTTGTATTAAAAGCAGACTAGATATGGTGGAGGAGACGATCAATTAAAAAGAAACAAGAGAAGGGGAATACAAAGAAGATGAGGCATAGGGATAAAAAAGGATCTCTAAGAATGAAAAAATACTGAGAGAACTGTGTGACCAATCCAAACAACAATATTCGCATGATAGTGGTACCAGAAGAAGAAGAGAGAGAAAAAGGGAAAGAAAGTAACTTTGAGGAGGTGATTGCTGAAAACTTCCCCAAACTGGGGAAGGAGATAGTCTCTCTTGCAATGGAGGTGTGCACAACTCCCAACACAAGGAACCCAAGGAAGACAACACCAAGATATATATTAATTAAAATGGCAAAGACAAAGAATAAGGACAGACTGTAAAAGCAACCAGAGGGAGAAATATGATCACATACGAAGGAAAGCCCATCAGGCTATCTTCAGACTTCTCAGCAAAATCCTTACAGGTGAGAAAGGAGTGACATGACATATTTAATGCAATGAAGCAGAATGGCCTTGAACAAAGAATACTTTATGCTGCAAGATTATCATTTAAATTTGAAGGAGGGATTAAACAATTTCCAGATAAGCAAAAGCTGAGAGAATTTACCTCCCACAAACTATCTCTACAGTGTATTTTGGAGGGACTGCTATAGATGGAAGTGTTCCTAAGGTTTAATAGTTGTCAACACAGGTAATAAAACAACAGTAAAGAAAGTAGAACAGCTAATTACTAAGAAAATGCAAAAATTAATTTAACTATCCCCAAAGTCAATCAAGGGATATACAAACAGTACAGAATATGATACCTAGTATATAAAGAATGAAGAAGAAGGAAAAAGGAGAAGGGAAAAAAAAACAAAAAAAAACCTTTAGATTGTATTTGCAATAGCATATTAAGTGAGTTAAGTTAGACTCTTAGATAGTAAGGAAGTTAACCTTGAACTTTGGTAACCACAAATCTGAACGTTGCAATGCCAATAAGTACAAACTTATTCATAAACACCCTAAATGTAAATGGACTGAATGCATCAATCAAAAGATATAGAGTTACTGAATGAATAAATAAACAAGACTCATCTATATGCTGCCTTCAAGAGACTCACTTTAAACCCAAAGACATACACGGACTAAAAGTGAAGGGATGGAGAATGACTTTCATGCAACTAATAGGGAGAAAAAAGCAGAAGTTGCAGTACTTATATCTGACAAAATAGACTTCAAAACAAAGAAAGTCAAAAGAGAGAAAGAAGGGCATTACATAATGATAAAAGGGTAAATCCAACAAGAAGACATAACCATTATAAATATCTATGCACGCAACACAGGAGCTCCTACATATGTGAAACAAATACTAACAGAATTGAAGTAGGAAATAGAAGGCAATGCATTCATTCTTGGAGACTTCAACACACGACTCACCCTGAAGGACAGATCAACCAGACAGAAAATAACTAAGGAGACAGAGGCACTGAACAAGAGATGGACCTAACACATCTACAGAACTCTAAACCCAAAAGCAGCAGAATACACATTCTTTTCAAGTGCACATGGAACATTTTCAAAAATAGATCGTATACTAAGCCACAAAAAGAGCCTCCTTAAATTCAAAAAGATTGAAATTGTACCAACCAGCTTCTCAGACCACAGGGAAATGAAACTAGAAATGAATTATGCCAAGAAAATGAAAAATCCCACAAACACATTGAGGCTTAATAACATGCTCCAAATAATCAATGGATAAATGACCAAGAAGAAACAGAAATCAAAAAATACATGGAGACAAATGACAACAATAATTCAACATCACAAACTGTGTGGGACGCAGCGAAGGCTGTGCTAAGAGGAAAGTATACTGCAATACAGGCCTAACTCAGTAAAGAAGAACATTCCCATATGAGCAGTCTAAACTCACAATTAACCAAACTAGAAAAAGAAGAACAAATGAGACCCAAAGTCAGAAGAAGGAGGGACATAAGAAAGATTAGAGAAGAAATAAATAAAACTGAGAATAATAAAACAATAGAAAGGATCAGTGAAAGCAAGAAATGGTTCTTCGAGAAAATAAACAAAATAGATAAACCCCTAGCCAGACTTCTCAAGAAAAAAAGACTCCACTCACATCAACAGAATCAGAAATGAGAAAGGAAAAATCACTACAGACACCACAGAAATACAAAGAATTATTAGAGAATACTATGAAAAATTATATGCTAACAAACTGGATGACCTAGAAGAAATGGACAACTTTCTAGAAAAATACAACCGTCCAAGGCTGACCCAGAAAGAAGAAGAAAATCTCAACAGACCAATTACCAACAACGAAATTGAACTGGTAATCAAAAACCTACGTAAGAACAAAACACCTGGGCCAGATGGCTTCAATGCTGAATTTTACGAAACATTTAGTGAAGACCTAAGACCCATCCTCCTTAAAGTTTTCCAAGGTGTAGAAGAAGAGGGAATATGTCCAAACTCATTCTATGAGGCCAGCATCACTCTAATACCAAAACCGGTCAAAGACACCACAAAAAAAGAAAACTACAGACCAATATCCCTGATGAACATAGATGCAAAATACTCAACAAAATATTAGCAAACTGAATGAAAAAATGCATCAAAAGGATCATCCATCATGATCAAGCAGGATTTATTCCAGGGATGCAAGGATGGTGCAACATTCGAAAATCCATCAGCATCATCCACCACAACAAAAAGAAGGACAAAAACCACACGATCATCTCCATAGATGCTGAAAAAGCGTTTGACAAAATTCAACATCCATTCATGACAAAAACTTTCAACAATATGGGAATAGAGGCCAAGTACCTCAACATAATAAAGGCCATATAAGCCAAACCCACAGCCTGCATTATACTTAACAGCAAGAAGATGAAAGCTTTTCCTTTAAGATTAGGAACAAGACAAGGATGCCCACTCTCCCCAGTTCTATTCAACATAGTACCGGAAGTCCTAGCCACGGCAATCAGACAAGACAAAGAAATACAAGGCATCCAGGTCGGCAAGGAAGAAGTTAAATTGTCCCTGTTTGCAGATGACATGATATTGTACATAAGAAACCCTAAAGAATCCACTCCCAAACAATTCGATCTAATATCTGAATTCAGCAAGTTGTGGGATACAAAATTAATACATAGAAATCTGTTCCATTCCTATACATTAACAATGAACTAGCAGAGAGAGAAATCAGGAAAACAACTCCATTCACCTTTGAATCAAAAAGAATAAAATACCTAGGAATAAACCTAATGAAGGAAGTCATAGACCTATATCCTGAAAACTATAAGACATTCATGAGAGAAATTAAAGAAGATACCAATAAATGGATATACATCATATGCTCATGGTTAGGAACAATTAATATTTTCAAAATGGCCATCCTGCCTAAAGCAATCTACAGAGTCAATGCAAACCCCATCAAAATACCAGCAGCATTCTTAAATGAACTGGAACCAATAGTTCTAAAATTCATATGGAAACACAAAAGACCCTGAATGACCAAAGCAGTCCTGAGAAGGGAGAATTATGCTGGGGGGATTACAGTCCCTGACTTTAAGCTCTACAGTACTCAAGACAATTTGGTACTGGTACAAGAAAAGACCCATAGACCAATGGAAGAAACTAGAGAGTCCAGATATAAACCCAGGCATATATAGTCAATTAGTATATGATAAAGGAGCCATGGACATACAATGGGGAAATGAGAACCTCTTCAACAGCAGGTGTTGGCAAAACTGGAGAGTTGCATGCAAGAGAATGAAACTGGATTATTGTTTAACCCCATACACAAAAGTAAACTTGAAATGGATCAAGGACCTGAATGTAAGTTATGAAACCATAACACTCTTAGAAGATAACATAGGCAAAAATCTCCTGAATATAAATAAGCATGAGCGACTTCTTCCTGAACGCATTTCCTCGAGCAAGGGAAACAAAAGCAAAAATGAACACATGGGACTACATCAAACTAAAAAGTTTCTGTACGGCAAGGGCACCATCAACAGAAAAAAAGGCATCCTACAGTATGGCAGAATGTATTTGTAAATGAGATATCCGACAAGGGGTTAACATCCAAAATACATAAAGAACTTACATTCCTCTACACCCAAAAAGCAAATAACCCAATTAAAAAATGGGGAGAGGATATGAAGAGACAGTTCTCCAAAGAAGAAATTCACATGTCCAGCAGACAAATGAAAAGATGCTACACATCACTAATCATCAGGGAAATGCAAATTAAAACCACAATGAGATATCACCTCACACCAGTAAGGATGGCCAGCATCTAAAAGACTAAAAACAACAAATGCTGCCGGGGATGCTGAGAAAGGGGAACCCTCCTACACTGCTGGTGGGAATGTCAGCTAGTTCAACCATTGTGGAAAGCAATATGGAGGTTCCTCAAAAAACTCAAAATAGAAATACCATTTGACCTGGGAATCCCACTCCTTGGAATTTACCCAAAGAATGCAACATGTCAGATTCAAAAAGATACATGCACCTTTATGTTTACTGTAGCACTTTTTACAATAGCCAAGATATGGAAGCAACCTAAGTGTCCATCAGTAGATGAATGGATAAAGAAGATGTGGTACCTATATGCAATGGAATACTATTCAGCCATAAGAAGGAAACAAATCCTGCCATTTGCAATAACATGGATGGAGCTGGATGATATTATGCTCAGTGAAATAAGCCAGGCGGAGAAAGACAAGTGCCAAATGATTTCCCTCATTTGTGGAGTATAACAAGGAAGGAAAACTGAAGGACAAAATAGTAGCAGACTCAGAGACTCCAAGAAGGAACTAGTAGTTACCAAAGGGGAGGGGTGTGCGAGGGTGGGTGGGAAGGGTTGGAGAAGTGGATTGTGGGCTATTATGTTTATTACACCTGGTGTGGGGAATCACAGGGAAAACAGTGTAGCCCAGAGAAGGCAAACAATGAATCTGTGGCATCTTACTACACTGATGGACAGTGACTGAATTGGGGTATGAGTGGGGACTTGATAATATGGGTAAATGTAGTAACCACATTGATTTTTCATGTGACACCTTCATAAGAGTGTATATTTGAATAATATCTTAATGAAAAAAACCAGAAATAAGAAAAAGAAGCCCAGGATGCTCCCACAGAAGCCTCATCTAGCTTATTATTGGGGTGGGGATATTACAGGATGCCACCTTTCAGATGCAGCTCCTCAGCAGAGGACGGCATAAGAAGCAGGCGTTCACAAGGTGCAGAGGCCAGGACATGGGCCTAGGCAGAAGGTAAAGCTGTGGAAACCCTCTGGGACAGGACAGTCTGGAAAGCCTAGGGGCCAACATCAGCAGAGATAGGCTGGTGAGGCAAGCAGGGCCACAGAGGGACTGTCTATTCCCCTTAGTAAAAGGATGGATTTTAAGCCGCAGAGTGAAAGGATCTGATTTACATTTTTAAAATATCAGACTGAATACTGGATAGAAAATGAACTGCAATGGGGCAAGAATGGAAGGCATTCAGCGATGATGACAGTGTGCGGCTCATTCACTGAGCATTTTGCTGTGCACCAGGCAGCATTCTAAGCACTTCCCACTGATAAACTCAATTACTTCTCACTGGATTGGAAGATGCTACAAGCATCCCCCCTTTTCAGATGCACAAACTGAGGTTCAGACAAGTCCCACAAGCTGCCCGAGGGTCGGGGATGAGTGGCCATGGAGTGGGCTCTCATGGCCCTAGCATCTGCAGGCAGCCTAGTGACTGGTGTGAGGGAAAAGCACTGATAACCTAGTAGTACTTCACTGACCTTTAATGTCTGTGCATGTGAAAAAAAAAGAAATAAAAGGCATCTAAATTGGAAAGGAAGAGTAAAACTGTCATTATTTACAGATGATATGATATTAAATATAGAAAACCTTAAAGACTCCACCAAAAAACTATTAGAACAAAGAATTCAGTAAACTCACAGGATGCAAAATTAGAATACAGAAGTCAGTTGTGTTTCTTTGCACTAATAACAAACTATCAGAAAGAGAAATAAATAAAATATTTCCACTTACCATTACATCAAAAGTATATCTAGGAATAAATTTTACCAAGGATGTAAAATATCTTCATTAAAAACTATAAGACATTGATGAAAGAAATTAAAGAAGACCAAAATAAATGGAAAGATATCTCATGCTCACAGAGTAGAAGAATTCATATTGTTAAAATGTCCATACTGCCCAAAGCAATCTAGAGATTCAATGCAAATCTTATCAAAATTCCAATAGCATTTTTTAAAGAAATAGAACCACCAATTCTAAAATTTTTATGGAACCACAAAAGACCCCATACAGCCAAAGCAAATTTGAGAGAAAAAAAAAAGCTTGAAGCATCACACTGATTTAAAACTATAATACAAAGGTATAGTAATAAAAACAGTATGGTACAGACATAAAAACAGATATATAAATCAATGGAACAGATTAGAGAACCAAGAAATAAGCCTACACATATATGGTCAATTAATTTATGACAAATGGAACAAGAATATTCAATGGGGAAAAGACTGTCTCTTCAATAAGTGGTGTTGAGAAAACTGGACAGCCACATGCAAAAGAATGAAACTGGACCACTGTACATAAAAATTAACTTGAAATGGATTAAAGACTTGAATGTAAGACTTGAAATCATAGAAATTATATAAGAAAATATAGGTCGTTAGCTTGGTGACATCAATCTTGGCAATCTTGATTTTTTAGATTAGACACCAAAAGCAAAGGCAACAAAAGCACAAATAAATAAGTGGGACTCCAATTAAAAAGCTTCTGCACAAAAAAATGAAAAAAGAGCCTACGGAATGGGAGAAAATATTTGCAAATTATATATCTGATAAGAGGTATATCCAAAATATATAAAAAACTCACACAACTCAATAGCAATAAAACAAACAACCCAATTAAAAAATAGGCATGGAATCTGAACAGTTATCCAAAGACCTCACACCTCTTAGAATGGCTATTATAAAAAAGATAAGAAATAACAAGTGTTGACAAGGATATGGAGAAAAGGGAATCGTTGTGCACTGTTGTTGGGAACATGAATTGATACTATCACTATGGCAAACAGCATGAAGAGTCCTCAAAAAAATCAAAGTAGAACTATCTTAAAATCTAGCAATTCCAATTTTGGATATTTATCTGAAGAAAATGAAAACACATGTCAAAAAGAAATATGCACCCCCATGTTTGTTGCAGCATTATTTACAGGAGCCAAGATACAGAGCCGCCTAAATGTCCATCAACAGATAAATGGATAAATAAAATGTAATGGATATGTACAATGGAATATTATTCAGTCATAAAAAAGGATGAAGTCTTGCCATTCGGAACAACATAGATGAACTTTTAGGGCATTATGCTAAGTGGAATAAGTCAGACAGGGAAAGACAAAATTAATGAGCTCACCTAAATGTGGAACCAAAAAGAAAAGACAAGCTCTTAGATGTAGAAAACAGATTAGTGGTTGCCAGAAGTGGGGTGCAGGTAGGTAATGGGTGAAGGTAGTCAAAAGATACGAACTTCTATTATAAAATAAATAAGTCATGGGGGTTTTCTGTACAGTATAGTGATTATAGTTAATAATACTGTATTGCATATTTGAAAGTTGCTAAAAGTAAATCTTAAAAATTCTCTTCACAAGAAAAAAGTTCTGTAACTTTGTATAGTGATGGATGTTAACTACACTTATGTTGGTGATCATTTCATAATATATACAAATTTCAAATCATGATATTGTACACCAGAAACTAATATAATGTGTGTTAATTATACTTCAATTAAAAAAAATACAATCAAAATTGACTTCATCTAATGAGTCATATTATTCCCAAATCCACCTAAAACAAAACTACATCCAGATCAATCCAGGCCAAGCCTGTGAACCACTCTCACCTTAGGGTTTCTGTGATTAATTCTTTAGACTAAATGTATACAGCTAGATCTACCACATTTCACTCCCTGTCATCCACTGTCATTTATAGTGTATTACCATCTTGTTATGTACTAAATTTCTGTATTTATACATGGTAATATACATTGCATACCTCTTAATCATGTCCAGATCAGGTATCATTGCTATGTAGATTTAAGCCTTTTATACTTTCTTTATTGTAACATATACTATGTTGTTATTGCTATTTACTCATATAGACCCTGTACCAGACTTCAAACTCCATGAAACCAGAGACAGTGTTTAGCAGTAACTTTATGATCAATCAACAGATGTTTAACTATGGTATAATAAATGAATGAGTAAAGTCTTAATACAGCCATCAATACTCATCAATAAATTCTAGCAGGAGTCAGAGATTATACTTGAATCAAGAAAACTCTAGTAGAGTTTATTTACAAAAGAATGAATTACCGTGGTATAGACAGGACATAGAGGACTACAAAGCAACAGTACAGGATCCTAGAACATTAATGGGAAGATTTCTTGCTACCCTTTGGACCAAAGCAACAAGCTAAGGGAGAGCTTACTAGAACCTAGAAAGAAAGAGACTCAGAGGCAGAACAGGTCAATTTATGTTTAGTAGTCATCACTCATCAATGGACATAGCTAGTCCAAGACTACCTCCCAGAGAGGGAACAAGGGGAATAAATAATTTTGAACTTTCCTCCACTTCCTCTGATATTTTCTTGGAGTTTTCTATCAGCTGGACTCAACTGGAAGCCTGAAGAAATAATAACCTCTAATTACAGTGGATACAGGTCAACTCATGAGGCAGAGAACAAGATAGAAAAGGGCAGAAAACAGAGCTAGAAGGAAACCAGCATCCACCTAGCCTAATGTCATTTACAGCTGCAATATGGATCTTTCCAAAAATGTCTTCTAGCATTCAGTTTACTGAATGAAATCTCACAAATATGTTTCCTTGTATATTTTGCTAAACAACTTTGCCTTCCTCCCCACACAGAAACGGGATTAATCCATCAAGACCTGTGTCAAAAATATTCTTCCCAGTATCTCCTCCAGTCCTAGCCAGGTTATATTAACTATAATGTATGTAAATAATGTCATAGCATTTTTCTTATATTCACTGAGTAAATACAGTGGTAATAACAGTGGAAGTAGTCACAGTAGTTAACCACTTATTAAGAATGTATCAGATACTAGGCACTTTCTTCTTTTTTCGGCTTTACTTATATGCATACATAGTATTAGTCATCTTGGACTACCATACGAAATATCACAGACTGGTTGGCTTAAACAGACATTTCTTTTCTCACAGTTCTGGAGGCCAGAAATTCAAGACCAAAGTTCCAGTGGGGTTGATTTCTGGTGAGACCTGTCTTCTTGGCTTGTAGATGGCTGTTTTCTCACTGTGACCTTTCCTGTATGTGCATGCACAGAGAGAGAACTCTGGTGTCTCCTCCTCTTCATATAAGAGCACCCATTCAATTATATTAGGGCTCCATCCTTAAAATCTCATTTTATCTTAATTACCCACTTAAAGGCCTTATCTTCAAACACAGTAACATTGGGAATTAGAGGTGCAACATATATACTTGCTGGGGACCCAATTCAGTCCATAACATACATAATCTCATTTAATTTTCACAACAACCCATGAGAAATATTCACATTTCACAAATAAGGGAACTGAAACTTAGAATTTATTTTACTTACCTTAGTCCTTATAAATCAAAAATGACAGAATCATAATTTAAATCCCAACTTGTTTTATTCCAAAATCTCTGCCTTTTAAACACGCCTTGCTATTACCATGAATTGTGTGTATATCTACAAGGTTCCCATTTGGAAAGGGACCAGGTCCTACTCATTTTTAAACTGCAGCCCCTTACACAGTCTGCTCCACAATAGATTTCATAAATGTTCCTAGAATTAAATATGAATGATACAGAAGAAACAAACAAAAAAGACTTATAGACTCAAAGCACATTTATCAACAATAAATGATAGAAAAAATAGAAAACATAAAACAAAGGAAAGCAGACAAGAGCTAAGTACAAGAAATAGTCATTTCTTTTCCTAGACATGCACTAGGCTTACTTTGATGCACTTCATTCAGCTGGATTCAGGTTAATATTTCTTTTCTACTATTTTGTGAAGAGCCATGAGATCAGCTTTTCTTTTTTTTATTTTGCAACAGCCAGTCTCTTTTTTTCTCTTTTGGAGGAAAACAGCAAAAACCTCTTTTGGAGCAAAGCCTCCCTCCTGGGGTTCTTTATTCTGCCAGTGCTGAGTCTGTCTGTCTCTGGAGCGGGTCTGGAACTAGTACTTCTCCCTTCCTCGGAACCACTGAGCAAGCATTTGGGTTGCCCTTTCTGTGCTGGAGGCCCGAGTACTCAGGTCTCTTTGTCTCAGCTCATTTCAACAAACCCTCTCCGGCAAAAGCTGGCTGAATATCTCAGCAGGTTGACCTTTTTCAAAGGTAAGATTATTTTGATGTAGAACTAATATCTTACTAAAAGGCAAATCCCTTTACTATAAGCACTTCAACTTCTTTACATACAATGCAGACTTCAGAGTGAACTTCAGTTGTAAGGAGAAAGTGAATCCAATGACCATAAACTGTAAAACTGGCAAAGGATTTTACGTATCTTCAGACCTATCTAATGAAGGAATCCTGCTACAATAAACTGGGAGTTAGCTGTCCAGAATGAGACCTTTCATACTCTGAAAGAAGTCCGGTTTTGGACAGCTCTTTTAACAGCCCTGCCTTAAACCAAAAGCTAGTCCTCTTGTAATTTTATTACACATTATTTTAAATAGCATTTACTGACTATGCTCAGTTCACAGGCACTATATCCTAGATGCTAGAATCTTTGGTCATTTATCTACTAAAACAATGTGCAATAAATCCACCCAATTGTCTGTGTCATCAGCTGAGAGGTATGAAAAGTTGGGAGTGGGAGAAGGAAGAGAGACCATTGGTGAGAAAGTGGAATAATTTTCACATGATAGAAAGAGAAAGCCACAGAAGAGTATATCAAAAAAGCTAGATGTGGAAAAAGCATTTGGGTATGGGTGGCAATGGCTTGGGTTGGGTATGAATTGGATGGTGAGATGAGAGGCAGATGCAGTAAGCAAAATAAAGTTTCCCCAAAGTAACAGATAAAACTACAAAAGTAGATATATGTTGGAATGGAAAGCAAAATAAGTATCTACATAATTATAGATGTTGAAATAGAAACATTTCATAACTTTTCTCCACCTCTCTTTTTCACAAGATAACCATTTTCCATTTGTTTTGTAGGGCTGGACCTTACAGGATGCCAGTCACTCCCTCATCCCCTGACTTTCCCCAGTCAGCACACACTATGGACATTGATGCAGTGTCAAAATAGCAAGAATACCACAGAGTCAGCCCAACCATGACTGCCTTTTCCCATGGTCATGCAGCTATGTTGGATCTATTCAATTATCCTCCCCGCCCCCTTTCATTATAGAAATACAGATAAAATGTTCTTCTTACCACCAAAGGAGAGTGGCCTTCATAGATAGCAAGTACTTTTATCTAATTTCTATCAGAAAACAAACAACAACAAGAACCTAATGTTTTATACGTCATTATTTTTGGTGAAATGTGTACCCTAGATAATGGATTATCTCCCTGCAACATGAAAACATATTGGAGAATCACCTGTCTTTATCCATTATCTATCTTTATTCATCTTATTGTCTATCTTTATTATTACCTAATTAAAAACATCTCCTGACCTATTGCCCTTATCTGTGACCTCAAGCACAAACATATTAAAGTTATGTCTATGTTTCTTTAATTATGTTTTATTGTACTTTCCCAATTTGTCACCCCATTTTCCTATCAACCTATTCCATTCAAACCATTTCAGAGAACCCTTTTCATTGAGGTCGTGAATGATACAACTGAATACTCCTTGCTTTTCTTTCATTCTAAATGTAAAATTACTACAACATTCAAAAATGTGCAAAAAGGATCTAATGTGAATTTCCCTTCTATCTCTAACCTTAGCACCCAGTTATCTTCCCTACAGTAAACTGCCATGCAGTTTTTAGGTATGCACCTAGAGGTACTCAATACACATACAAACATTTTTTTTCTTCAAATGATAGCATATACTTTTTTGCTCATTTCTTTTTTCACTTACTATACTTTGGACATCATTCTATATCAGTACATAAAACAAAATTTCCCAACCTTCTTTCCCTCATCCATTGTGTGCTCGTACTTTATTTAATTGGTCACCTATTGATAGACATTTTGGTGTTTTTAATCTTTTGATATTATGACACAGAATGACTGTACATGTCATTTCACACACATTGGAACTTTCAGTATAAATTTTTTGAATAGAAATGCTAAGTCTAAGGATATGTATTTTTTTTACCTTTGCTGTATATTACTAAGTTGCCCTTTATGTAACTCATACTAATTTCTGTCATTTCCCAACACAGTATCAAGGCAGTATGTTGTCAGTCTTTTTGATATTTACCAGATTTAAAAAATGGTATCCCACTGATGTTATAATTTGTATTTCTCTTATTATGATTGAGTTGTACAACTATTCACATATTTAACAGCCATTTGGATAGCCTTTCCCACAAACAGATTATACAGCCTCTTTTCCCTTTTTTCTATGGAACTGTTGGGCCATTTCATTAATAATTTGTAAGCATTGTAAGCATACTTTATACAGCAGAAAAACTAGTCCTTTATCTGTGATATGAGTTGCAACTTGACTTTTGTGTATTTACTTTGTTAATGGAGTTTATTCCCGTGGTTGTCTTATTTTTATAGAAGGAAATATATTAATCTTTTACTGGGTCATACTAAGAAATTTCTTCCTTGATATAAAAATTTTTTAATGTTCTAACAGTTTGTATTTTACTTTTACGGTTTCATTTGTACCTTTAAATTTGTATTTTTTTGGAATTTACTTTGCTTCAAGGGAGGGCAGTCTCAGAGTTGCAATATCACTTATTGAATAATGTATCTTTTTATCTTTTCCGCACTGATTTGAAATGGGACTCTTAACATGTATAAAATACATAGATGAGTCTACTTTTGGATATTTATTCTATTCAATTAACTATTCACATAACATTATCACACTCTTTTCATTATTGGAGGTTCATAAAATATTTTTTCTAGAATGGTTTGACTTTTCTCATTACTTTTCATTTGTATTTGTATTCTTGACAATTATTTCTTGCTTATTTTTCCACATAAATTTTAAAACACATTGTCTGAGCCCCAAAATAATCTTGTTTTTATTTAGATCATATGAAATCTCCAGGTTAGAGAAATTCAGTATCATTATGATATTGAATCATCTCATGTAATCATGGCATATGTTTTCTTTTATTCAAGCCTTCTTTATCAGTGCTAAAGCTTATTTTAGTATAAAATCTGCTCATTTTATATTAATTGTAAGCCTAAAATTTTATTCCATTAATGCTATCAGAAAGGGAATTTTCCCTTCTTTATATTTTCTCCTCTTATTATTTCAATGCATGGAGGCTCTTAATTTTTTTATATATTACTTTTATACTCAGCCATGTTACTGAATTTTTAATTGTAGTTGTATTTTGGTCAGACTGGAGGTATATTAGAGGTACAAAAGGTACAAAACATGTACCTGTTTACATGATAATTTACCTCTTTCTAATTTGTGTGTATCTTTTTTCTTGTCTAACTTTTCCCCAATGCTTCTAGGACAATGCTAAGTAACAGTAGAGAACAGTAGGCATTCTGACTACAATCATAACTGCCATGCAAATCTCTCTAATGTTTTCACATTTAAGCATGATACAAATTATTATCTTGAGATTGGCATATTTGACTATGTTAGGAAGGTATCATATATTCTTATGTTATTAAATTTTTATCAAGAATGGATACAGAATTTTATCAATGACATTTCAACATCGACAGTTATGATCATATGAACTTTTTGCACTGTTAATATATGAATATACTGAAACATTAATAGATTTCCTAATATGGAACTTTCTACATTCCCAGTATAAGCCCCATCTTGTCCTGACACTGCTCTACTCATGACTTTTACACTGACATTCAAAGTGGAATTAGAATGGATTCCGCTCCTGCCTCCATCAGTTTTCTACAAAATGCCCATATTTTATTTCCAAAAATATTCAGAATTATCCTATTTAAAAAAATCAAGCACTGGTATAAAATGTGCAAAGATACAAGATATTTATTAAAATATTTTACAATTAATAATGTGTAACTGAGCTGACAACAAAATAACAGAAATTCTCACTGGCCAAAAGTTATTATAAAGTATAAATCTAAGACAGAAATGTAGATAATGACACTATGCATACATGTGTTTTCGTGTGTTTACGTATTTCTTTTAATAATTTGCAAAGGCTTTTTCTGATACTAAAAGAAAGAGTCATCTTTAAGTTTTTGTTCCGGTAATCATAATTTTAAATTAAGAACCATAAGGTTCACCAGAATTGTATACTTAATACTTACTTATGCAGTTCCTTTTGACATGCTATATAAACAGTGATTAAGCTAGTAAAGAGAGTGTTCTTCTCTCCCATTTCCATTTTTCACCATCCATTTTAGCAAATTATATTATCCCTCTTACTTCATAAATGGCTTTATACTTCTATTACTAGATTTATCAGTTCTAAGTATATATTTTGGTTGAGGGTTTTAAAAGATAAAGAAACAATCACACTTATTCTTTCTTATCCCCACTTCCCCTTTCTTCCCAACTTTTCTTAGTGACATAATTCATTGTCAAGATTTATGACAACTGCATTATCTTCTGTAACTATAACTCTCACTTTTGTTTGACTATTAGTCCTGCACCCTAATACTTAGTCTTCTGATTGTAGCCCTATAATCATAGCCCTACACTTCTGATGTCTTAGTCCTATATTTCTCATGTCTTCACCAGACTTTTCATTATAGTTTTCTATTCATCTCTTGGTTGCCTGATTATCACGCTAGTGGCATCTTCAAGAAGTCTTCATGGTGATCATACTGTCTGAGCTCCTGCATGTTCAAAAATGTTTACTGCCTTTCTCTTAAGAAAATAGATGCTGCTCTGCTATTTTCTAGTGTTAAATATTGCAATGGAGAAGTCTGATTATGATCTCAACCATCAGAAAATACAGAGTGACTTTGGCCAGACTGAATAAAAGAACAGCTATTGACATTCACATGTATTTGGGATACAAACTCTCTGGACTATTTTTGTTGTGCTGCCACTGTTCTTGTTGAAATACATAACCCTACCACTATGCTTCCGTGAGAATCGGCATTCGTTAAATGTATCACTCAATGCCAAATAGCACATGCTAAGCAATGGGAGTTCAAGCATTATACATTTAACATTTTTAAAAAACAAAAAATTCCATTCTCTCTGGAATTCTTGCTATTAAATAAAGTGATGCGTAACTTGGGATTCCTGTCACAAAGGTTTCTCAGGAAACCTGTACTGGGCAGTGAGACTGCATTAGCCAAGTTCTGTCTCTGCCTTGTGTAAGGTACCATTTTTCTTCCACCTCAAATCAGAGATTGCTAAACATTCGTAACATCTATCAATTTTATTTCCTTCCCTAAGACATACCCTGCATTACTTTATTTTGTTTTAGTGAGTCAGTAGAGATCTTTTCTGCTGTCACTAAAGAAGTTGTTCTGTAGTTTATCTCCTCCAAAATACATGTGTGAAAAACATACTTTCAATGCTAACAAACTCACTGTTTTTCTGGATGTAATTACTGGATATCTAACTAATATTCTCTGATGAGATATCAATCGGTTGTAAAATTTTTAGTGGACTTTGCTTAATGATGTTTGATAATTTTACTGAGTTCTAAGTGTCTGGCATTGTGCTAAGCTAAGCCCTTTTACATGTTTTATAGTTGAATAGCTTAGCACATTTAATCCCGATAGCAAAACTAGGGTAGATACTATCAATACATTTTAAAGGGGAGAAAATTGAGTCCCTGAAAGGTTAAGTAACTCTCCTATGATCTCACAGCTAGAGAGGGACAGAGCCATAATTTTAAGTCAGGCATTGTGTCTCCAGAGCCCAGCATTTTACCCAAGCATTATAGTCAACACAGCCACAAAGCTGATGTCTGGGATGACAGTGCTACTAACATAGCATTCATAGCGTCTACATTTGATATCACTGAGAGAGGGATGTTTTTGCTTATCTTTAGGCCTACAGACTTCACTATTCTGGCTCATATTAGCAATGTTAAAACGATGATTATTCCAGTAAAAGTGGTACACTGCAGTCAAAACAGTCATTTAGTGTTTGCAATTGTTTGGATTTTTAACTTATCAATCCATTGTTTAGGCATGATATTATTATCTCTAAAGAGATTGTTAAGGAAGAAAAGGCTGGCACACACACACACAGACACACACCACTGTATATGCAGACTTTTCAGAATGGTACCATAAATTCCATATCTGTGCAAGGCTCTTTTTATGCTTCCATTTATAGAAAAGTCAGGACTGAGAGTCTGACCTGATTGTTTGCTTGCTTTCCCTCTCACCTGTGCTCTTCAGGAGGCGATAGTAACGGCATCACTGTCACCTCCTCATACTTCTTAACTGATGGCAGGATAAAGCTGCAGGGAGTGCAACTTCTTCTGGGAGGAAAAAAGTTTTGCCTCTTTTGTAGTAATTTGCAAAAACGAATAATAGCAAAACAAAGAAGAGGAAAAGAACTGGAGTGAGTTGCTCTGAAAGATATGCTCTAATAGAGAAAACTTAAAAAAGAAACATTGTTATCACACAAAAAGTAACACATTTGAGTAAATATTTATGTATATTTTCATACTTTTGTGGCTTATGCTCCTTCATGTACCTTGCAGGCAGTTAAGGAAACAACTATAAATCATAAATAAGGAATAAAATGAATTCTATGAAAGTCTCTCATTACTCCATTACTGAAACCCAATTTAGCAGTCATTTCCTTTCCCTCCCCATATATTACTATGAATAATCCAAATCAAACCTGTAGGATTTACAGAATGAATTTAATATAAATGAAAGTGAGATCATGCAGAAAACTGGCAAGAAATTAATTCATATTTCCCTCCAGCAAAAAAAAAAAAGTGTGCTGGGAAAACAATGAATTCTTAAGGAGAAACACAATGGAAGAACTTCAAATAACTTGATGTAAATGACAGGGTGTTTACTTGGGCTATGAACCAGCGGGGAAGCTAGTGGACTGAGCTTTTTAGTATTTTTTTCTACCAGTGACTTTTGTGTGAACTTGGGGATGTCATCTTATTCTGGTTTCTTAAATGATAAAAGGGATTAAATAGGCATGAGCCAGCCTAGCTGAAGGAATGACAAAAACTAACCCCACCAGAAACCAAAATGTATAGCTTTATCTGAGATCTGAGAAATGCATTTGAAAATAATTTATTATAGAGCTTTCACATGGTAATTGGAACCCCTGAAGATGATCCAATAAAGCCCATTTATTTCCTTCATCTATATATATTTGGTAAGAACCATGATCTTATTATTTCTGTTTCTCCTAGGAAATCTGGACTCCCTTATGTTCCCCTTACACTCCCTTATTTTAGAATATCTTCAAGACATTTTTACCTCCATATAAATTTTCTGCAACTAAACCTACACACATCTCATCCATTATGGATATTTACTCTCCAAATTTAATACAAAAAAAATCAAGTGATTTGTAAATAATAACTCTGGATTATGACTTTAAAAAGATTTGATCTAGTATTAATTAAAGATTACATATAATTTTAAGTATATTCAACATGCATCAGAACTCCTGATAATACAAGATGAGCCTCATGCTTATTGTAGAAATATAATTTCAAGTAAATTCCAGTTATTGCCAAAAATATATTTTTGAAGTAACTGGTTATTGGCTTTATTTTTGAAAAAGCAGAGGCTTCCCAAGTGAGTTCACAACAAGGTGGAAACTAATATCTACTTTTCTCAAATGTGTTAGACAAGGCCCCAAAAAACTACATTAGAGGCTAAAATTAGCCATTGTAATAAAGCATAAGGCAATACCATTCTATGCTGTCACTGTGTTCCAATATATAACGTTTTGATGTAATTCAGCAGTTTTTAAAAGTTGGAGTCATTTAAACAACTCTTTTTTTCTTCGTCAAATATGTGATGCTAAACAATCTGTTTCATAAGCTTAGCACTTTTTAATTGAGTATTTTAGTATAATGCAGATACAGTCTTCATATAATTATTATGGACAAACATAAGATATAAAGCATTTGTTCATGTATACTAACATGCCATGTGCTTTTCAGCTGAACTTAAGTCAGTTTTATACATAGGAGTTAACGAATATCCATTTAATTAAAAACAACTTTAGAACATGATCACCTAGCCAAAACAACTAGACCAACCCAGAACATTTCAAATCAAAGTGAAAAGCTTAATTTATTGCACAATAGGCAAAGAAGAATGCACAGCAAGAAATAATGCCACAATCCCACATCAAAATACCTCGTTAAGTTCATGACCAGAGTGGCTATGGGGGAAAATATAACCGTTATTATTCCTTATGAACACTTTTATAAACAATAAATACACTCATTTGTTGGATTCAGCATTGTCTTCAGTGGAAATTAAATAGTAACAAACTGTGTTTTTAATTCTCTGCTAGTTAAAATTACAGTATTATTTGATGGACACTATGAACCCCGAACCCATCTTACCATAAAATCCTAATGTAGCATAGAGTTATAGCAAAAGGTTTATGAATTCCTATGTCCACCAAGTTTGGTAGACTAAATAAATCACACATATATATTTATTGTTATTCTAATGCTGAGAGTTTAGTGTAGCTAATCCATAATATTGCTGCCTTGGCATCCATTCTGTTTGGCTGAGTACATAGATTGCTGTGACCTTAAACTGACACCAGCCCCCTTACACAAGTGCACACCTTAAGCAGCAGCCCTTAGTCACAAGCAAATGTAAGCTCTGACAGGACTTCTCCAATAGCCCTTGGGATCAAACAGTCCCCTCTGCCCCCCAGTGCCAGTGTGCCTTATGCCCTCCTTACCCAGGACCCCTATGGGACTTACCAAAACTCAGCAATTCTGGTTTGCACTGACCAACTGGTCCTATCTGTGAAATCTCAAAGCACTCCACCCCGTGACCCTGATAAAGGCAGAAGCCCTAGGTCCTGTCTCTCTCTCTCTCTCTCCCTCTCTCTCTCTCTCTCTCTCTCTCCACACTGCCTTGCCCTCCCCACAGGGCCCTTGAGATGTGCTATGTACTTCCTCCAGGATCTGTGAGTAATAAGCTTCTCTACTTCAATTTCTCTTCTGGTCTATTGTTGAACTGCAACTCACCATCCAGCAACCTGCGCTCCACCAAACAAATGTTAATTTAATGAAGTCATAACACTAGTCAGACTGTGTTTAATAAAACACAAGCTCATTAAGCATGTCTTTTGTACAAAGTCAGTGTCCCCAAATTCCATGGGCTCCCCTATATTTCACAACATCCACTTACAGGGGGGTTAATGCTCTGTAACTGGGCTTGTTCAGTCTACCGTAAGAAAGGGACTTGAGTCACTTCAGAGTCACCTGAGTCATTTAGGAGCCTTGATGCCTTCTCCACTAATCATTTTCTCTCCTACAATGACTATAGAGTCCATGTCTTCTAAAAGGAATAACATAAAATGTAGAAGAATGACCCACCCCACCCTGGTCCCTGTAAGCAAGAAAGGAACTGTCTTATGTCAAGCAATAAAAGGCTCATGTTTATCTGCTGCAACAGCGAGTGTTGATTATGCTGACAAGTGATAAGTGAAATCAAATCACCTAGTCACAAAAGACAAAAAATACTTAAGTGAAGTATGAATTTGAGAGTTGTCCAATTCATAGAAGCAGAAAGTAGAATGGTGGTTGACAGGGGTTGGGGAGCAGAGGGGAGTTGGGGGGAGGTGTCTAATGGGGACAGACTTTCAGTTTTGCAAGATGAAGAGTTCTAGACATTGGTTACACAACAATGTGAATGTACTTCATTCTAGCGAATTGAATTTAAAAATGGTTAAGATGGTAACTTTTATGTTATGTAATTGTACCACAATTAAATATAAAACTAAATAAGAAAAACTAAGGTGTCGGCATGAAAATTCCATTTTTGGTAAGAAAAAAGAAAGAAAAAAGAAAAAGAAAAATCTTACAAAAACTAAGCTTCAGTAGCACTGAACTGCAAGATGATTCCCTCAAGAGACTTCCAAAGGAGTCCTGAATGGTGACCATATAATTGGAATAAGAATAGAACAGCTTTACCTAAAATGACTGTCTAGGTCCATTAGATGTTTGAAGAAAGTGCTTCCTGGCCAAATATTCCATTTTTGGAAATCAAAGTGTGCCTTAGTGAGTTAAAGACTCAGAAATGTTGTAGAGGGGAAAAAGAAAAACCTTTGTGTAAGCCAGCTTTTCTTAATCATTCACCTAATAAATTTTTTTGCACACCTATTACTATCTGAAATGCCTGTATTTCTTCACAAGGCTCTTTTCAAAATCTGGAATAGCCTTTTCAAAAATGACATGTTGAAATATTATGTTTGCTTATAAAGAGTCTCATTTTTTTCACACATATTTATAGTTATGCCTTGAAGAGCTAATCTAACATGATCAAGCCTGATCCAATATCACAGAAGTAGACCTAAAAGTTGTTTGTGGCTGATAAACACGTGTTGAAACACACACACACACACACACTTAACTGAGAACTCTCTATGAGCCTGACACTGTGTGAATGCATTACGCATACCTCATTTAATCATTACAACTGCCCTATGACCAAGTGTTCTCATTATCAGGATTCTGAGGATGAGGAAACTGAAGCCCCGAGAAGTTAAGGAGCTTGCCTAAGCCACATGATAAGCAAAGGGGCACAGCTTGGACTTAACCAGAGCTGAGACTCTAGCACCAAGTTCTAAACCACTATTTTATTGGGCACTTTTCTGTAAATACAGATCTGAGTCTATCAAGTACTTCATTCTATAGAAAAAACCTCATCATGATGGGAAAAAAACCCAGAAACTACTACACGAGAAGAAGTACTTGGACTTGTAAGTTTTCTAAAACTGTAATTTTTAATTTAAATTCTTAAAAATTAGTTAACATCCTGTGATAACCTTAAAGTTAAAGTGAAATAATAGTTTTATTTTTTTAAGAGTCCTGTTTATAGCATATGGCAGGAAACAACAGAGGACTGGGTTGAAGGCTAGGCCATGAATTGGTCGATGTGGGTTCTAGTCCTGATTCTGCCCTTACCTTAGTAGCTCTCATCTCGGCAATGTCTATCCACCTTTCCATGTCTCATTTCCTCACTTGCCCAATGTGGATGAAGGCCAGAAGTAGCTGATCTCTAAGGTCTTTTCCAAAGACCTTACTGCAATACTACCAATGTGCTTGGTGGAGGAAAAGGGATTGGGCAGGGGTCTCTAGGACATGGAAAAGGCATTCACCTTAAGTTTGATACATATCAACTTTATAAATTTTGGGAAAAGCTACCCACTTGCTAAAATTGTGGGTCTATAATTTCTTTCACTTCAATAAAAGCTCATGTACACAGATGAATGAAGGGGACAGAACAACTCTCTAAGAAGGCAGCAGGGTTTAGAGAAAATCCATTCTTCTCTTACATCTTTCCTGTTGTAATGCTACTAATTCCTGTTTCATCTGGAAAAGCAGCTCTCTCTCCAGTCAGATTCCTGTCTCCTCTATGACAAGCACCTAAGGTGTTTATGAATTGTCCCACCCTTGAAATCAAAAGAAAAGAGTGGGAATAGTATGGATATGGGAGACAGAATAAAGGACTCATAAAGGAAAACAGTCAAGTAGCTTGCCCCTCATTTCTAAGTTTCATCTAGAGTCATTGAGAATAGTAGAAAAACAATAGAAAAGAGGTATATATTTGCCCTGTCACCTCTACTCTTGTCCTACTGATGTTAAAAAATGAGAGAACACAAGATACTTTGAGATAGGTCATTCCCCTTTGTCATCACAAGGGTTTCTATTGAGGCAACAGGTTCTCAGGCTGGTGCATGCACACACACCCCCCCACACACAAAGAAAACTGTCCATGTGAATGAGAAATTATGAGTCACACAAAGTGACCAGCATTGGAATAAGAATGTTGGCAGTCAATTTAAGCTTCTGGCCCCAAATTATCTTTGTATGTTTTTTAAAAAGTACCAACCTAAGTAGCATTTGAGTAGAAAAAATATCATTACTGCATATAAGCACCTGTCATGGGGTATACAAATAGTCTCCTTTACTCTCAAAATGTCACTGCAAATATCAGTCCTGTTTATTATGAGTCCCTCCCCCACTCTGTTTCACCTCTTTCCATAGGTCTGCGTTAAAAATTCAACTGGTAACTATCCTCTCCCAAGTTTTGCTGGCTATCCTTTGGTGCTCCCATGCCTCCAAGTAGGAGTACAGCTGAATACTGCATGGGGGCTGTAGGGGGTCCTTGTCTGAGCTGCTAGTGCTTTTCTATGTATCTCTCTATCTCTGCCATTCTCTCTTTCTCTCCCTCTGTACCTTTACATCTCTCTCACTCTCTCTCCCCACTCTCCATCCAATCCCTTCAACCTGTACTCCTTAGTACTAGTTTTCTTACTGAGCTTTCGTCGCTACCTCAGAATGAATACCTGAGCTTTCATGTTCTCATAATTATAAACCATGTCATGTCACATGATCTTTGTTCTCCAGTTGCTCACCAACTGCTTTCACTTTTCTAAATGAGGTCGTCCTTGCTCACTGTACAATTCTCTGAAGCTCCTGTCATCAGCACCTTAGTTAGTTGCAGGGTGACCATTTAAAGTCAAGAAGGTAATGGAGTCAGCTAGGATTTTTGTATTTGTTCTCATTTTTTTCATTTTTCCTTCCACTTCCTCACATCACATCGGACATGGGAATATACACTAGAATAAGAAGCTTTTAAAACAGGTGGCAAGCAATCCTATTTAGTAGTTCCAAGTTGTCCTTCTTGTCAATGTTTA
This sequence comes from Smutsia gigantea, assembly GCA_032199065.1. NCBI lineage: Eukaryota > Metazoa > Chordata > Mammalia > Pholidota > Manidae > Smutsia > Smutsia gigantea. The sequence goes on along the minus strand of JAVSCE010019279.1, from coordinate 59,012 downwards.
TAGAACATTTTTTCCTTTTCTCCTTTCACTTGACATGGTCTCTAATTTCACAGTGTTGCTTTCTCATAGGCTAGCCGTGGAAAACAGTGTCAAGGCTTAAAGTACCCCTCACATAGCAGAAGATGTATGTATTCTGATATAAAGGAAAGTTTAGAGGACCTAGTAGACACCAATAGGTCATTTCTAATATACAAGTCTTTAGATTATACAAGACATTCAAACTATTTCTTCAAACTCAGCCTTGTTTATTTTACGAGGCTGTTCTTAAGAACTAGTTTCTCAAGACGTAGACAAGAACATCTTGAGAACATCAAACTCTCGCATAAAGGGAGCCAGTACTTAATACTATCTCATTCAGAGCTAAGTCAGGAAGATCTGGGTAAAGCTAAACCAATATGGTCAATTACTATTGCTCTTCTCTCTTGGGTATTTGACCATGAGTGAGTTTGTGAACTATTCTGGCCTTCGTGGCTTCACCTGTTTTAGGAAGTTGATAGTCTCAAAGTATCTTTATTAGGGCAAATTGATAATCCAGTGAGAGAAATATGATCATCACCAACTTTATAGAACTGGTACACTCTAGCAACTGTTTTTTGTGTATAATTATCCTTAGTGCAGATGTCTGTGCCTTGCAGTATGCAGATATTATAATTGAAATTGTACTCTCTATCTGTAAACACCAATTAAAGTTTAGCAGTTGACCAAAGAAAATAAAATTTCTTGCCTATATGCCAATCAAAGACACAGAGTAAAGGACTCTGAGAAGTAAAGACAAAAGCAGAAACGAGACTCATCCATTTAATACTGCTTTGTACAGGCACATACAAGCTCTCCCGGATAATTACATCACAAAGAAATGCTTTGAATAATTATCTAAAAAAAGAGAATGAGGATAAAATAAAATGGAAGAAAAGGAAAAGAGAAAAATAAAAGGTCCGGAGAACATAAAAGAAAAGGAAAAAAGTGACTGAAAAAAAGGAGTAAGAGGAGGGAAGGAAGGAAACATGTAGGGGGAAAGGGAAGAAGAAAATATTTCTCTGCCAGTATTTCCTTATATCACATGCTATTTACTTATGCTATGAATTTGAAATGTGGCACAATGATTTGTAAAAGCAAACATGTCTATAAAAATAAGAATCAGCTTTGCTTCTTTCAACCCTAATGAGTCTTATTCCTTGGAGAATACAGTACTTATTCTTTCAGAGCCTGAAGTTCTCTCTTGTCCTTTGGCCCCAAGGAACCAACAATTCCAATTCCATAAAAAGGTCATCAGAGTTAAGAATCTACCATACTAGTACTTATTCAGAATGTGTGTTCTATTTACTTTTGCCATAAACATTTTACCATAGCCATCTTTGCTTCACGCATTGTTGCTGCAAAAATTTTCACAGCATAAATAATTGGCATAAGGTAATTTTGCTGTAAAAGATAAAATCACAGAAAGTAAAGGGGGATATTCACTAAAAAAGACATAATGAAAGAAAAAATGAGTAACAAAACTAAAAAATTGATGGCATATTATATTTGAATATTTGAATGCATTTAAAATGTGTGTAGATTTACGGCAATACTATGCAAAAAACTGATTTTATTTTGTGGACTGTATTTAACCATTTGTCTTCAAGGTCTTTCATTCATAGCATGATACTTTGTTTGCTGGGTTCAACTTCTTGATTGGTACCAGTTTTTTTTTTCACTAAAATTTCTTCCTTCATAAGAGACGTGTCAGTTTCCAAATACTAAGACACATATTTGTAACTCAGCTTTGTGTTGTGCTGTGAAAGCCTCTTACATTGTTGCTTGTTCTTGTCATATTGTCACATGTCCATTGCTAGACATTCCAAAGTTCTATGGGAAATATGGGTTAAAAATGCTGCCCCACTGTCCAGACCATTATGAGGGTACAGATTTATATAATATAGAACTGGGAGCACTGCGTCAATGGAGACGTGAAACCAAACTGTCAACCAGTTATTTTTTGAACTTGTGCAGTAAAATTGTCTTATGGCCAATTAGCTGTGGAGTGAAAATGTTTAAAGAAAAAAATTCTTGCAGTAAAGATACCTATGTCAAAAATGTTTACGGCAAAAATACCAGACATGCAGAATGCTCTCTGATTTCTTTGGATGGCTCTTATCCCTCAGCATCACACTCAGGATACACACTAGATTTGCAGAATTAGTGATGAACCTGGGAAAGAAAACGGATTATTGAAAAGACTTAAGTGGAATTTAGGAATAGAGTAATGAGTCTACCATAGTCACATTCTTTTGAAGGTAGAATGGACAACTTTAATTTTGTACATGTCAAGATATCCTTAGATTACCTAGTCGAGCTTTCAGTGTTCAGTTCACTCATAAAATGCCTATCTTAAAATGCTGAAAATTTAAAAGGAAAGTTCTTTCAACTGAAAATTCCATAATTTCACACATTCCAAAGTGTACTACTAATTCTCCAAATAGCATTAGTATACTGAGTGACAACATAGGGGTTAAAATCCTGAGTTGCTACTATTTACCCATGTTGTGCCTTACCTGGCCAGAGCAAATTCTCAAATAACTTATCATGCTCACCTCCAAAACTTGGAACAATTGGAAGAGTTTTTAAGTATACATATTAATAATGGACACAGGTAACTAGAAAAAATATATACAAGAACTAATTTAATATCTGGGTCACATTTAGCATTTGTATATTTTTTAATAGATTCATTCTAGTGTTACACAATGATTAAGAATACAAACTTGTCAGACATAGCTAGATGTGGAAACAGCCCTGCTTCTAGTTATTTACTGTAAGTATGTTAAATAATTTCAGTCCTCTGGGTCTTTTCTTTCCAGCTTTAAACTGAGAATAATTATATGATATACCAGTACTTAATTTTGAATATTAAATTAGATTATTTATGAAAGATCCTCAGCTTAATATCTTTTATATGGTAAAAGCTCAATAAATACCATGCAATATTAATTTATTATTATTTCTTTTCTTCTTTTCCCTGATCTTTACCTTAGTAACGCTATATCTTATCTGTATGCTAAAAAACAGAAAATTTCTAATATGCTCTAGAATAGATACCTTTGACATTCTTCATATTAATAAGTTCTGTGGTTAATCAGGCAAGTCTGACAGAGGTTTTCCATTCTTCCAAGTTATGTTATTGGACCCACAGGAAACTGCTGTGAAATTTCAACAATACAAAAACAATCAAAACTGGAGTCAAAATGGTATAGTAAAGAGAACACAGCTTTGGGTTAATACAGGCTAAGTTTGAAATTTCAGTTTCACCCCCAGATATGTCACCTTGGAATATTAGTTAACCTATTTTCTCAACAGCAAATATGAAAGATAATTATAGCTCATGGGCTGAGATCCAGATTAAATGAGATAATAAATGTAGTAAATGTGGGTTCATAGTAAAGTATTTGGCATTTAGCAGATATTCAATAAAGGATAGTATAAAATAGTGTAAAACATTTGATGAGAGAAAACTAACCTCTCCAACTGATTTCTCTTTTAAGTAAAGGCAAGTGACATTTAAACTCAGGAGATTAGAACATAACATGGGAAATTTTTTAAGTACCCACAATGTAGGAAAATATTGAACCGAGTCTCAGAGAAATGTGAGACATCAATTATTTAACCAATGTAAATGTAATGGGAGACCCAGTTTGCTAATTTGGTCACTTCAAATCCACCCTTGAGCCCTTCAGTGAAGTTTTCGGCCTTTGGTATTTCTGTTCTTCAGACTACATAATCTCCAATAATCTATCTACAAGTCTGCTCATTGCTTCTTTTGTCAACTGAAATATTTGTTGAGCCCCTTTAGTGAATTTTTTATCATCATTACCGTTGTTTCAACTTCTGAATTTCCAGTTTATTTTTATAATACCTTTATTGATGTTCTGTGTTTGGTAAGATGTTGTCATCCTACCTTTCTCAAATTTTTTAAAACACTGTTCCCTTTAGATCTTTGATTATCCTCACAATGGCTTCTTTAAAATATTTGCAAGCCAAGACCAGCCCCTGGGCCTCCTCTGAAATACTTCCTATTGCTCTGCTGTCTACCTTTTTTTCCTGTGTATGGGTCACACTTTTGTATTCTTTGCATGCTCCTCTCATTTTTTCAAAAGATTGGGTATTTTGATAATGTAGCAATTCTGAATTTTACACCCCTTCTGAAGTTTGTTGTGTTTTGCTGGCTTTTGGTTTGTTTTTTAGTGTCTGGAATACTCCAGTGAAGTCAATTTCCCATGAAGTGTGCAGCCCCTGACAGCACTTCCCAGAGGGCACAGACTTGAGCACAGTCTTCCTAACCCCCAGGGATGTCTTGGCTTTAGCCAGGCTATTTCACTCTTTTCCCCTGACCTCCTCATTAAGCTTCTGAATGGCCTGCCCTTTTTGATAGTATCTACAGCTATTAGCCCCGACTAATTGCTAGCAAGCACACATTGTTTTTGACAATATGCTGGGTCATAAATTGCTCCACAGTCTGATCCAATTGAATATGGGCCCCTTTGCAAGGTCAGGATGTTGCCGGTCTCTTGGGTCTCACTCTGACTCTCCCCTGGGGAGAACCTCTGTGCTAAACACAAGCTGGAGCAGATGAGGAGCTCTCTTCACTGGCTGTCCTACCTATATTATCCCTATGGAGTCCGAACTGTGGGGGCGAAGATAGGGGAAACCGGTGTCACCACTGGCTGCATCGCAATGCAGTGTATGGATTGCCTGTAGACCGGAGCCAGGAACGACAGGATTAGCTCAAGTTTTCAGCTGCCAAAACTACCCAGAATAGGTCTTCTGCCCCCGAAAGCAGTGGGAGACAGGAGCTACCACATACCTGCTGAGCCCGCAGAGCAAATTCCTTCAACACAGGACAACAGTAAAGCGGGGCTGCTTTCTCCACTGGCTTCCTCACAGAACCGTACCTTCCTGTTAGAGTTCTGGTGGAGGAACAGGCACGGCCTGGCTACCTCTAGTCACTCAGTATAGATCTGCCACAAGAGACAGCTGTGGAAAATGGGATCTGCCAGTGTTCATGGGCCACCAAAACCACCCAGAAGAGCTCTTTCAAACTGGGAACTGTGTGGGACGGAAACTCTCCGGTGGGCACTGGGCCAGTTGGAGTGGCTCCCAAGGCAGAGCTCCCGGAGAGGGCAGTGTGAGCTGGAAGGCCCAGGGCCCCTCAGGGTTCTTCCTGAGCTTTTTTGAATAAACGTTTTCCATCTTTCTGTGAGCCCTTTGATCAACCTCCTGGAGATGTTAAAAGATTGCCTTTGCTAATTTTGACCAGCTTTAAAGATGCTTGTCTGGGAGTGAGCTTTCCTCCTTTAGTAAGCAGGAACACATCCCAGACTCCAGACTTTTACCTATTCTGAAAGTCAGCCTCTAATTCTTCCATTTTTGTGTTATGTATTTTGATATTACATTGATAGGTAGATACAAGTTAATGATAGTTACATTTTCTTGTCAGGTTGTTCCTTTAACTTTTTTTTTCTTTTTCTTTTATTTATTTATTTATTTATTTATTATAATTTTTTTATTGTGAAATGATTATCATAGTAAGTTTAGTTAACATCCTTCAACATACATAGTTACAAATTATTTTTTCCTCCGATGTGAACTTTTGAGGTTTTTTTCTCTTAACAACTTTTCAATACACAAGACATTATTGCTCACCATGCAACGAACAAGTTCCAATACAGTGAACAAGCTCCCACAAGGTGAACAATGCAAAGAACACAGTGAACAAGTTCTCACAAGGTGAACAATGCAAAGGCAGTCATACCAGAAAAAACTAATTCAGTTACTATAATCAATCAAGTCAACTATGATTATTCATATGATTTTAATACTTAAATTATAAGTGAATCCCACCTTTGCCCCTTCTTTGTTTTAATTGACACAAATGCATATGCATATATTTGTGGAAGGTACCAGAATAATGATTAGCTGGGCTCAGCCTGTGACATAGCTTGTCACAGGCAATGTGTCTCTCATCTGGAGGGGTGAGGTTCTATGCCTCACCTCAGTTGCCCCCCATGTTGCTCACCTGAGGTCCCTTGCAACTGTGCCTGTCTTAGGTGTTTCCTCCCATGAGGAATCTTACCCGTCTCTGGCTAACCAGCCATCTCCTGGGAACAAACAGGGAGATAAAATACAAAAGAGAGGAGAGCCAGCAGCTATAATTCTGGATAAAATCACAATATACATGATTATTTTCTTGCAGCAAATGCAGGTGGGGAATCAGTATATGATTTCACAAAGTTGTTTAAAAGGAATCACTTATTTCTTGAAGTTAATTCTTGAAAAGTAGCATATGCTTGTATTGGCTTTAAAAGACCAACAACTGCCTTCTGCACACACACTAGGAGAACAGGAATACAAATGCATAACAGTATTAGACCTACAATTATAGGCCATATCCAATGAAACAAAGAAAACCAATTTAACAATCCAGGCATTTGTGAAAACTTATCAATACCATAATGAATGTTGTCTATTTGATCTTGAATAGCATGAAAAAATGAGACAAATTGAAACAACACATCCATAGAAATTGTTCACATCCCATAGTTGTACAGCCCGCCCCATGTTCTCCCAACATTACTTCTGCAATCATAATGCCCACTTTTCCCTCTTATCCCTCCCTTCCCACCCATCTTCCCCAGTCAATTTCTCTTTGGTAACTATTAGTCCATTCTTGGGTTCTGTGAGACTGCTGCTGTTTTGTTCCTTCAGTTTTTTTCTTTATTCTTATACTCCACATATGAGTGAAATCATTTGATACTTGTTTTTTTTGGATTGGCTTATTTCACTGAGCATAATACTCTCTAGCTCCATCCATGTTGTTGCAAATGGTAGGATTTGTTTTCTTCTTATGGCTGAGTAATATTCCATTTGTATATGTACCACATCTTCTTTATCCATTCATCTACTGATGGATACTTAGGTTGTTTCCATTTCTTGGCTATTGTAAATAGTGCTGCAATAAACATAGGGGTGCATCTGTCTTTTTCAAACTGGGCTGCTTATTCTTAGGATAAATTCCTAGGGGTGGAATTCCTGGGTCAATTGGTATTTCTATTTTGAGTTTTTTGAGGAACCTCCATACTGCTTTCCACAATGGTTGAACTAATTTGCAGTCCCACAAGCAGTGTAGGAGGGTTCCCTTTTTTCCACATCCTCACCAACTTTTGTTGTTGTTTGTGTTTTGGATGTTGGCCATCCTCACTGGTGTAAGATGATACCTCACAGTGGTTTTAATCTGCATTTCTCTGATGATTAGCGATGTGGAGCATCTTTTCATGTGCCTGTTGGCCATCTGAATTTCTTCTTTGGAGAAGTGTCTATTCATGTCCTCTGCCCATTTCTTAATTGGATTATTTGCTTTTTGTTAAGGTGCATGAGTCCTTTATATATTTTGGATGTCAACCCGTTATCAGATAGGTCATTTATGAATATATTCTCCCATACTGTAGGATTTCTTTTTGTTCTACTGATGTTGTTCTTTGCTGTACAGAAGCTTTTCACCTTGATATAGTCAAACTTTTTCATTTTTGCTTTTGTTTCCTTTGCCCGGGGAGATATGTTCATGAAGAAGTCGCTCATGTTTATGTCCAAGAGATTTTTGCCTATGTTTTTTTCTAACAGTTTTATGGTTTCATGACTTACATTCAGGTCTTTGATCCACCTTGAGTTTACCTTTGTGTATGGGGCTAGACAGTAGTCCAGTTTCATTCTCTTACATGTAGCTGTCCTGTTTTTCCAACACCAGCTGCTGAAGAGGCTGTCATCTCCCCATTGTATATCCAAGGCTCCTTTATCAAATATTAATTGACTGTATATGTTTGGGTTAATGTTTGGATTTTCTATTCTGTTCCACTGGTCTGTGGGTCTGTTTTTGTGCCAATACCAAATTGTCTTGATTACTGTGGCTTTGTAGTAGAGCTTGAAGTCAGGGAGCGTAATTCCACCTGTTTTATTCCTCCTTCTCAGGATTGCTTTGGCTATTCGGGGTCTTTTGCATTTACATACGAATTTTAGAATTATTTGTTCCAGGTCATTGAAGAAAGCTGTTGGTATTTTGATAGGGATTGCATTGAATCTGTAGATTGCTTTAGGCATTATAGCCATTTTGAGAATATTTATTCTTCCTAGCCAAGAGCATGGGATGCGTTTCCATTTGTTAGTGTCCTCTTTAATTTCTCGTAGGAGTTTCTTGTAGTTTTCAGAGTACAGGTCTTTCACTTCATTCATTAGGTTTATTCCTAGGTATTTTATTCTTTTTGATGCTATTGTGAATGGAATTGTTTTTCTGATTTCTCTATCTGTTAGCTCATCGTTAGTGTAGAGGAAAGCAACAGATTTCTGTGTGTTAATTTTGTATCCTGCAACTTTGCTGAATTCAGATATTAGTTCTGCTAGTTTTGGAGTGGAGTCATTAGGGTTTTTTATGTACAGTATCATGCCATCTGTAAATAGTGACAATTTGACTTCTTCGTTATCCGTCTGGATGCCTTGTATATCTTTGTTTTGTCCGATTCCTGTGGCTAGGACCTCCAGTACTATGTTGAATAATAGTGGAGAGAGTGGGCATCCCTGTGCTGTTCCCAATCTTAGATGAAAAGCTTTCAGCGTCTCGCCATTAAGTATAATGTTAGGTGTGCGTTTGTCATATATGGCCTTTATGATGTTGAGGTACTTGCCCTGTATACCCATTTTGATGAGACTTTAAACATGATTGGATGCTGAATTTTTTCAAATGCTTTTTCAGCATCTATGGAGATGATCATGTGGTTTTTGTCCTTCTTTTTGTTGATGTGGTGGATGATGTTGATGGATTTTCGAATGTTGTACCATCCTTGCATCCCTGGGATGAATCCCACTTGATCATGGTGTATGATCCTCTTGATGTATTTTTGAATTCGGTTTGCTAATATTTTGTTGAGTATTTTTGCATCTACCTTCATCAGGGATATTGGTCTGTCATTTTCTTTTTTGGTGATATCTTTCCCCGGATTTTTTTATTAGAGTCCAACTGGCTTCAAGAATGAGTTTGGAAGTATTCCCTCCTCTTCTATTTTTTGGAAAACTTTAAGGTGAGTCGGTGTTATTTCTTCTCTATATGTCTAGTAGAATTAAGAGGTGAATCCATTAGGCCTGGGTTTTTGTTCTTGGGTAGTTTTTTGATTACCAATTCAATTTCGTTGCTGGTGATTGGTCTGTTTCTTTATTCTGTTTCTTGCTTGGTCAGTCTTGCAAGGTTGTATTTTTCTAAGAAGTTGGCCATTTCTTCTATGTTTTTAAGCTTGTTAGCATATAGAGTGTAATAATATTCTCTTATAATTCTTTGTATTTCTGTGGGGTCTGTCGTTATTTTTCCTTTCTCATTTCTGATTCTATTTAAGTGTGTAGATTCTACTTTTCTCTTAATTAGTCTCCCTAGGCGTTATCTATTTTGTTTATTTTTTCAAAGAACCAGCTCTTGGTTTCATTGTTTTTTTTCTATTGTTTTGTTCATTTCAATTTTATTTATTTCTTCTCTGATCCTTATTATGTCCCTCTTTCTGGTGACTTTGGGCCTCATTTGTTCTTCGTTTCCCAATTTCAGTAATTGTGTCTTTAGGGTATTCATTTGGAAATGTTCTTCCTTCTTTAAATAGGCCTGGATTTCAATATATTTTCCTCTTTGAACTGCCTTTGCTGCGTCCCACAGAAGTTGTGGCTTTGTGTTGTTGTTTTATCATTAGTCTCCATATATTCTTTCATTTCTGTTTTGATTTGGTCATTAACCCATTGATTAGTTAGGAGAATGTTTTTAAGTCTCCATGTATTTGTGAGCTTTTTTGATTTCTTTCTAAAATTTATTTCTAGTTTTATACCTTTGTGATCTGAGAAGTTGGTTGGTAGAATTTCAATATTTTTGAATTTACTTAGGTTCTTTTTGTGACCTACTATGTCGTCTATTCTGGAAAATGTTCCATGTGCACCTGAGAAAAATGTTTATCCTGCTGTTTTGGGTGCAGAGTTCTGTAGATATCTGTTAGGTCCATCTGTTCTAGTGTGTTGTTCAGTGCCTCTGTGTCTTTACTTATTCTCTGTCAGTTTGATCTGTCCTTTGGAGTGAGTGGTGTGTTTAAGTCTCCTAAAATGAATGCATTGCTGTCTATTTTCTCCTTTAATTCTGTTAGTATTTGTTTTACATATGCTGGCGGTCCTGTGTTGGGGGCATATATATTTATGATGGTTATATCTTTTGGTTGGACTGACCCCTTTATCATTATGTAATGTCCTTCTTTATCTTTTGCTACTTTCTTCGTTTTGAAGTCTATTTTATTTGATACAAGTACTGCAACACCTGCTTTTTTCTCCTTGTTGTTTGCATGAAATATCTTTTTCCATCCATTCACTTTTAGTCGGTGTATGTCTTTGGATTTAAAGTGAGTCTCTTGATGGCAGCGTATAGATGGGTCTTGTGTTTTTATCCATTCATTGACTCTACGTCTTTTGACTGGTGAATTCAGTCCATTTACATTTAGGGTGATTATGGATATGTATATACTTATTGGCATTGCAGGCTTCAGATTCGTGGTTACCAAAGGTTCAAGGTTAACTTCCCTACTATCTAAAAGTCTAACAACTAACTTAATATGCTATTACAGACACAATCTAAAGGTTCTTTGTTTGTTTGTTTCCTCCTTTTTCTTTCTATTCCATTCTTTATATTTTAGGTATCATATTCTGTACTGTCTTTCCCTTGATTGACTTTGGAAATAGTTAATTTAATTTTGCATTTTCTTAGTAATTAACTGTTCTATTTTCTTTACTGTGGTTTTATTACCTCTGGTGACAGCTATTAATCTATAGGAACACTTTCATCTATAGCAGTCCCTCCAAAATACACTGTAGAGATGGTTTGTGGGAGGCAAATTCTCTCAACTTTTGCTTATCTGGGAATTGTTTAATCCCTTTTTCAAATTTAAATGATAATCTTGCTGGATAAAGTATTTTTGGTTCAAGGCCCTTCTGCTTCATTGCATTAAATACATCATGCCTCTCCCTTCTGGCCTGTAAGGTTTCTGCTGAGAAGTCTGATGATAGCCTGATGCGTTTTCCTTTGTATGTGATCCTATTTCTCTCTCTGGCTGCTTTTAATAGTCTGTCCTTATCCTTGATCTTTGCCATTTTAATTACTATATGCCTTGCTGTTGTCTTTCTTGGGTCCCTTGTGTTGGGAGATCTGCGCACCTCCATGGCCTGAGAGACTGTCTCCTTCCCCAGATTAGGGAAGTTTTCAGCAATCACCTCAAAGACGCTCTCTATTCCTTTTTCTCTCTCTTCTTCCTCTGGTACCCCTATAATGCGAATATTTTTCCGTTTGGATTGGTCACACAGTTCTCTCAATATTCTTTCATTCTTGGAGATCCTTTTTTCTCTCTGTGCCTCAGCTTCTTTATATTCCTCTTCTCTAGTTCCTATTTCATTTATTATCTCTTCCACCATATCCAATCCGCTTTTAATACAGTCCATTGTGTTCTTCAATGTTTGGATCTCTGACCGGAATTCATTCCTGAGTTCTTGAATATCTTTCCGTACCTCCATGAACATGTTAATGATTTTTATTTTGAACTCCCTTTCCTGGAGCGTCATAAGGCCATGTCATTTAAATCTTTCTCAATAGTTGTGTTCATAATTTTACTCTGGACCAGGTTCCTTTGGCATTTCATATTTGTGTATAGCACCCTCTAGTGCCCAGAAGCTCTACTCTCTGGATCAGCTCAGCCCCTGAAGCAATGTGGGGATTGTAGGGGAGTGGTATTGGTGCCTCCAGGGAGGAAAGGGGTGTTTGCTGCATCCTGGCTGCTATGAATGTCTCCAGTTCCTGAACCAGTGGGCTGAGCAAACAGGTATAAGCCTCTGTGCTTTGCCTTTTTTGTTGCTAGAGGCAGATATTCCCTCTGGCTGGCCTAACACCAGGGAAGGATTTCCCAGTTTGCAAGCCCAATGGGGCTGGCCAGAAGAAAGGCGCACAAGTCTGCCTGTCACAGAAGAGTTCTTTGAGCTGTGTATGCAGCCAGGGAGCTGCAGCACCTGAAGGTCATGAAAGCTCCCAACCTCCTGGGCAGAGTTCACCCTGACAATTTTGTCTGCCTGTCCTTTCTCCTGAGCTGCAAGCTCCATGCAATCCTTGACCCTTTAGCAGCTCTCTTGCTAAGGGCTTCTTTGTTAGGAATTCTCTCAGACTGCCCCCCTTCTTTTTTCCCCGAGCAGCTGGGTATGTATCCCTGCTTTCACAAGCAGCTGGATTCTTAGTCTCTCCAGGAATTCTGCCTGTCTTAGCTTTCCAACTCCGTAATTACAAGAGAATCATGCAAGCACCATGTAATGTACATTTGTGCTCCCAGAGCAGATCTCCAGATTTAGGTATTCAACATTCCCACATCTCCACTCCCTCCCTGCTCCGTTCCTGTTCCTCCCACAGGTGAGCTGGGGTTGGGGAAGGGCCTGGATCCTGCAGGACCACAGCTTTAGTACCCTACCCTTTTCTGTGAGGGGTGCTCTTGTCTCCAGGTGTATGCAGTTTGTTGCCATCCTCGTTCCCGTTACTCTTTCAAGAGTAGTTGATGTAGCTTTATTTTCATATTATATGAGGTTTTAGGAGGAAGCCTCTGTCTCACCTCTCACGCCGCCATCTTTAATCCACTCTCCTGTTTCTTTAACTTTTATATACAGTACCATTTTATTCTTATATTGTTTTTCTTTTAAGGTATTTTGTTAAAATATAAATATTGTCAGGCCACTTTATTTTGGTTAATATATGAAGAATTCCTTTTTTTCACTTTATTTTAGCCTCCTTTATATTTGTTTATCATTTCCTTTCCTTTAAATTCTTTTGATCTTTTGATTATATGAATTTTTATTGGATTATTTTCCTCCTGTTTTGATATAAACTCATCATATTCTCTTAGGTGATGCTTAAAATATGCATACACAGTTAATCATGAATGAATCTGACATGTTCTCTCCTCCTGAGTGCAATAAGACCCCCAGCAGTATCTAACCCTTCACAGAACAAGCTCATTCTGTGCTGGTTATTGTTGCGAGATATTACAGTTCTACTTGAAAGTGCAAAGTTTTGTTCCATATTCTTATTTTATAGTATATGCTTAATTAAGTTTACTATTTTATATCAAATATCTTGGCTTCCTATTTTTCTTATAAGTCCTTCCATTTAAAAGCAATTGTATTATCCATAGTTGATGAAATCTTAGTTTTATATATGCTATGGATCTTTTTCAACCACTTTTTAGTGTATTTAAATATGCTTACATCCTGAAATTAAATGTGTACATTTTCAAAATTGAACTTGACTTGAAATGATCTAAAATGTTCTAAAAGGTAATCTGTCTCTGTTTAAATGTCAAAAGTATAATACATGGCACGGAAATCTGGAAGTGGCCATAGAAACTTTTTCTCTGAAGCTGGAGCACTTAGAGATCATGAAACATCTGACCTGAACTGTGGGTTTTCAGTTGTTTGTGAAATGTATAGCTGCAGACTTTAGGTTCCACTCATCACACAAGGAATCTGTGGCTGCTTTAAATAGATCTAGAAGGTATATGTGCAAGTCTAAATGTGATGTGTTTTCTGCATCAAATATCTAAAAGGAAAGATCCATGTTTTGCCTGCAAAACAGAATGGTTGTATAACTGGGTATTACAAAATATGTGGAAAGTTGTTTCCCCTCAGCATGTTGAAGATTGGTTTTCATTGCCTTCTAGTATCTATTGAGGCTAATGAAAAGTCTGCAGTTGATCTAATTACCTTTTCTATTTTTTCTCTCCGGAACTGTGCATTCCAATACAGTAACCACTACTCACATGTGGCTAGTTAAATTTCAATTATAATTAGTTAAAATATTTTCTTAAATAAAAACTTAATTCCTCAGTAGTTGCACTAGCCACATGTCAAGTATTCAATAACTATATGTGGCTAGTGGCCATCATACTAGGGAGCAAAGATACGATTATTTTTATTATTGCAGAAAATCCTATTAGACAGCACTGCTGTATAAGCAATTGAAATTTTTTCTTTATCTTTAACATTCTTTAATTTCACTATAATGTGTCATGTGCACTTTATTTATGTTAGATAGCATAAAATTTTTCTGAGGATTTTAAAATCTTGGCAATTCTGAGAGATTTTTCTTTAAAAAATGCATATAAAAATCTCCATTCTCCTATTTGAAATACCCATTGTACATAGAAATATAAAAGCTTCTCAATCTGTACTTCTCATTTTATAAACAGCTGTTTCCTCTTTTTTACTCTGTGCTAAAATTGGTTGAAACAATCAGTTTTCAATTCAGTTTAGTTTATAGAGTTTATCCTTTACATTGATATTTAGTTTCAGATACTATGCTTTTTATTTCTAAGAGTTAAAGTATTTTTTCTTTCCAATTCTGTTATTCATTTCTTCCTGTTTTTGTTCTAAAATGTCTTGTAATATAATAGATTTAAATTATTTAAATAATCATAAAATAAAATAATTATTTTAAAACTGTAAAACTATCACAAACTAATTTTATCAGAAGTGAATTAATTTCCTAAATTTTTACTTTCCTCCATGCCCTTATTAGGATTACATGTGTTTGTAGAATCTATATATGTTTTATATTTTCAGGTTGCAATCATTTTAAGTGTATTTAGCTATGACCACAATAATGTTCAATAATAAACTATCTCAAATCTCAGTGGTTTACAGCAACAGTCATTCATGGATCTGCACATTGACAGGAAGGGACTTGGACCTAAGAGGTATTTGGCTGGGCTTGGCCCCATGACTGCTTCACATTCCTTTCATCATCTTGTTCTCATGGCTTTTACAGAAACTTAAGGAGGATAGTTCAGTCTTACAAGTACAATACATGCTTCGGCTTGTATCACGTGTGCCTGATACCCTGTTGAATAAGATCCCATAGCCAAGCCCAACATATGGGAGGTGAGGAAATACACTACTTACATGGTGGGGATGAGGAAGTATTTTTTAAGAATAACCTATCAGTTCACTTTGTTCTTTTTTCTCTAGACTGGAGTTTTATAATTGCTGCTGCCTAATGTGCTAGGCCCCTATGCAACATTCAAATTTTAAAATGGCGTTTTGGACTCACTCTGGGTAATATTGGTAATATCAGCAGGCCAGTCATTGTGCCAGTGAATAGTTTGAAACAATTTCTCCTCCTAAACTATCTTTCTCATCCTGCTTCGCTAAGCCCAAAGAGTCCTATAAAGCCATAACCCCAAACAGGAAGTCAGCAATTTCTCAGCCTCCTTTAGTAAGCAGGAATCCATCCCAGACTCCAGACTCTACTTATGGTGGCACACATTGTCTCTATTAAACTTCCAGATACTGCTGCCTATATCTGTCAAGAAGACCAGAAGGCCTAAACTTTGTTTTAACTTGCCACCTTATATAGTTTTTCTATTTCATATACAGTGAATTTTATACAATATTTGAGACAAGCTATGTCTTTCTGCTGATGGCTTTAGTGTTTCCTCTGTTATTACTGTGTCCAGAGAACAGAGAAAGGAATTCTACTTAAGATGAACAACTGTGCATTCCACATTGACACTCTGTAACTTTCAAAAACCTTTATCTTACTTAATTTACCACTAATAAGCTCTCCCTAAAACAGAGATGCTCATTCTAAAAAGAATTCTTACTAGATAGGGAGAATGTGACACCAAGGTAGCCAAGTATTGGTACAGGGGAAGATATGAAGAGTTTATAATGTCCCCATGAGATTTGACTTCATCTCCAATATGATGACAACTATCCCAGTAGGCTTACTCTCCCAGTCTCAGATGAAAAATGCATCCTAGAGGCTATAACATTTCTCAGATACAGTCTATAATAATATTTAGAATTCTGTGGCTTAATTTTAATAATCACAAAGGTTAATATAAACCTCATTTGAATTACTCAAATACTGATTTTGTTATTAAATACTGCCATGCAGTGTAATTTCACTGCCTATGTTTGCAAATATGTACCTAGGGGCATACATGTGCCAAGGGAAGACCAAATGAAGTTGAGGCATGGTGCTTGAATTAAATTTTCAAAGTAATTTGAATATAAGTTTTAGGAAGATTGAGGTATCACAAATCAAATGGTTTTATCAAAATGCCAAAGACATAAGGGCTTGTGCATAGGAAAATCAGTCCGGTTCTTGTGATTTCCAGCAGGTCATGAGCAGTGACCTCAGTTAAGTCCTTTTCCATTTATGTCTCTGATTCTAACAATAAGTGAACTAGAAATTCATCTAATTTCATTTTTAATAATACCAAAAGGATAACCAAACCACAACATGAACAAAATTGTCAAGTGACACATCATCAAAACCACCATTCAAAATTCTCTCAAAGATACGTTTGGGGGAAAGAAAGAGGTGAAATTATTCTAAATTATTAAGCAAAATTTAACATTACTAATGTCACCTTGTCAAACATCAAACACTAATTCTTTGAATTAGAAGATTATAGCTAATGTAAAAAACATTTTAAAAACATGGGTTAAAAGTTTTCAGTCCAGAAGCCAACTGAGAAGATACAAAATTCCTCCTTTGCCTCACAAATATACCCCTTAAAATATTTGAAAAGTTATGAAATAGAGTCAAATTTGAAAGCAAGAAAGGAAACCTTCAGGTGATAGAAATGAAGAAAATCTAGTCTAAGTAGACCTGGATTTGATATACCAAACTGTACAGAATGATCTAGAATAGGCACATCCTTTAACAGCCAGAATCTTATGCCTCTGAAGGGAGGGGCTGCTAGTGCGCAGGCCCTGAGCATTTCGGGAGGTGGAACTGGGCTTCCTGCACTGTCCTAGAGGTAGAAAAAAGCTGCTATTGGTTGGTAAGGGATTAGAAAATGTCTACCCAAAAGACAAGAGTCATAACCTCAAAAAAAAAATGCCTGTGCCAGGACATAGGGAGAAACAGAATCATTTATAACACTGAAAATCTCTGCCCAGTAGTTCAGGTTCTGAACTTATTCTGTCAACTTCAAATTATTGATAGTTATAGAATAGTTCACACCAAAACAGAAGAGGAAATATTCTTTTCAAGTGCACATGAGACATGTTTCAAGACAAACAATATCTGAGGCCATAAAACAAATCTTAGAGAATATAAAAGGATTTAAAGATGCAAAGTATATTTTCTGATAACAAAGGATGAAATTGGAAATCAGTAACAGAAATATATATGGAGAATTCTCAAATACTTTTAAACTAAATAGCCACTTTTAAATAGCAAATAAGTACAAGAAAAAATCAAAATGAGAAGTATTTTGAGCCAAACCAAAATAAAAAGACATATCAAAATTGCTGGATGCTGGGATAAGTAGCACTGGGAAGATAGTTCTCAATCCAAATGTTTTAGCCTGCATCTTAAGAAACTAGGGGAAAACAAAGCCCCAAATAAACCAAAGAAAGGAAATAATAAAGATCAGGGTACAATTGAAAGAAAGAGAAACAGAAAAACAATACAAAACATCTGTGAAACCAAACGCTGGTTCTTTGAGATCAATAAAATCAATCAGTCGTCAAGAAAAAAAGAAGACACAAATTGCTAATATCAGAAATGAGATAAATGACATCAGTACAGATTCTATAGACATTAAAATGATAATAAGGGTATACTAAATCTGCCATCCTATATCTATTAAAAGAAATTGAATTTATAGTTTTAAACATTCCCACAAGGAAAACTCTAGGCCCAGTGAGTTTCAGTGGTCATTTTTACCAAGTATATACAGAAGAAATTCCACACAAAGTCTTCCAGAAAAGGAGGAACTATTTTCAAATTCATTCTATGAGGCCAGTGCTACTCAGATACTAAAATCAGACAAAGGCATTACAAGGAAAGAAAACTATCTATCAATATTCCTCTTGAACATAGATGAAAATGTTCTTAAAAGAAGTTTAGCAAATCAAATCCAACAATATATAAATGTATATCATGATTATATTAGTTTTCTATGGCTGCTAAAAATTACCACAAACTGAGTGGCTTAAAACAACATAAATGTATTCTCACAGAATCTGGAATTCAGGAGTCCAGACATCTTTAGAGGGGTTCTCTGCTCAGTGCCTTATGAGGTAGACATCAAGGTGTCATCCAAGGCTATAATTTTATCTGAGGCTCACAGTCCTCTTCCAAATTCATTCAGGTCACTGACAAAATTAATTTCCTCTGGTTGTAGAAGTGATGTCCCCATTTTTTTTCTAGCTATTGTCTGGGGTCATTCTTCACTCTCATGGGCTTCCTTGAGGTCCTAGCAGCAAGACCCTCTCACAACATGGCAACTTATTTTTTTAAAGCCAACGGTAGAATATCTCTTTAGACAGCTACAATGATGTTTTATATAATCTAGCGAGTGACTATCCTGTGCAAAGTCCACACCGGTGTTGAAGGAAAGGTGAAATACACCAGGAGATGGGAATCTTAGGAACCATCTTAGAATACTGCCCATCACCATGAACAAGTTGTATTTATCCCAGAATTACAAAAGAGTTTAACATGCAAGAATCAATGCAATTCACTACATAAACATACTTTTTTAAAAACAATGTATCATATTACTCATTTAATTGTAGATTAATGATATCAAAATAAACTAAAATAAATAAATAAATAAAAACAATGTATCATCATTTCAGTAGATGTGAAAAAAATACTTAACAAAAATTCAACTTCCATTCCTGATTTTTTAAAAATCTCAGGAAACCTGGTATAAAGGCAACTTTTTCAATCTGATATTGATTGAATTGGTTAAAAAAACCCTGCAGCTGACATCCTTAATGGTGAAAGACTGAATGCCTTTCCTGTAAGTCCAGGTTACAGAGGATGTCTGCTGCCACACTCCTGTTCAGTACTTTCCTAGAAGTTCTTGCCAGTTCAATAAGGCGTCAAAATAAATAAAGGATATATCAATTGAAGAAGAAGAACTGAATTTACTTGTAGATGAAATGATTTTATAAAATGCTAAAGAATCTTTAAAAATAGCCACTACAAGTAATAAGTGTGTCTTGTAAGGACTGCAGGGCAAATGATCAATGGCAACAATGAATCACTAACAAATACTGTAACATTTAAAAATTGCCATTTATAAGATCAAAAATCCCAAATACTTAGCAATATATCTGACAAAATATGAGTATCTGTACACTGAAAACTACAAAATATTGCTGATAAGAGAAATAAAAGGAGTTAAAAATAAAAGAAGACATATATTAGGCAAATGGATTAGATTAGTAGGCTCAGTATCATTAAGATATCAACTCTCCTGGTGAACACAAATAGAAATCAGAAAATTATACTAACACACATGCTATTTTTTTAATTTTAGAATTTGACTTTGTCTCATTTCTGTTGAAGTGACTCTTCTCAAACTTGGATTCATACCTAGTTATCTCAAATATATTGTGAAATTCTCAGAAATAACTCTCCTCATGTTATTTGACATCAAACTTTGTTCCTTGCGATAATTTTGGGAGATAAAATATGTTGGTAAATACATACATGTATCCAACAAATAACAAATTCATCTTCAGTTTCTTTGGCCCAGTTTCTTAGAATGCATTTCTCTTTTTACTGAATTCTAAATCAGACCTTCAGAAAAATAAAAGGTTACTTTCTATAGCAGGTTTTTCATCTGCCAAAATCTAAAAGTTCTGTTTGCACTTATACAAAAGTGTGTGTGCAGGGAGGTGAAAGCGCATATGTAAACCAGGTATTTGGGGTCACTGCTGCTGATTTCATTTTGAATTGTGAAAATATCATCCTTATTTTTATACTATTGAGGAACAGTTTAAAATCCTGGATATTTTTAAGAGGAGTTACTGATTCTCTGGATCTGTATGACTAAGCTTATCTGAGGAATCTTCAATGCAGAATTCAAAATGTAGTATAATTTGAGAAAGAATAGTTACTATTTTTAAAATTAGTCATAGGGAGGTTGTGTTCACGCTAAAAGCCAGGAAGATGGTGTTTTCCCTATTAGTGAAACAAGAAGTTAGGGAATTTATAAAAAATCTGGCTTTTATCAAAACATGCAAGGTACTGTCTCATTTAATCCACTTGGTTCAAGCTCAGTGAGGATTCCTCATCTCTTAGAGCTCAATTGGATCATAGGAGGTGTGGAAGGAAGCCAGACAGGCTTGGACTCTTAATTCATAAGCACTAAGACAAAAATAACATACATCAGGAAGAAAAGAATGGAAAACTGCTAATATATAAAATTATGATTTAACTATTAACTTGATCATAGTTATCTTAGATCTACAATCTCTTGAATATTTGTCATGCAAAGGAGGACTTACATGAAAAATTCTCAGCACTTAAGCTTTAAGCATTAACTCTGTGGATCAAAGACACACATGAGGTAAGATGCATCTCATTTTGAGGTCTGTTTATATTGTTCCCCACTCCTTAACTTTTAAAGAGAGGAAAGACTGTTTCACAGGTATCACTACAGCAATACAAACGGTTTGCGACCTTCCTCCTGAACACAGTTCCAACTGTTACATGAGTCGAGGGACATTTCTGACCAGGCTTCCTTTCATCCTACATGTTCTAAGGTATCTTCTAAGTTTTATACCATAAAAAGCTGCTGAAAATTCCTTTTTCCATATGTAAGTAATTACCAATTACCCATCATTTCATGGTGAATACTTTAAAATTCAGTAACATTTAGAACTTGTTGGCTACCTTGGCAGATTTGTTCCTGATCTATTTTCCATTGAACAAACTGATATTAGAAAGTCTTCAGTCTTTAACTTTCTCTTATAAAATGCAACTTTAGAAGGGAATGCAGCTATGGTACCGTGGAAAGTTGGGCATGGAGCAAAAAGTGTTTTTTAATGCTTAGCTCAGCCATTTACTAATTTGCTATTCCTGAGCAATTATTTCCATATGTGCAAAATTAAGAGAATGATGTATTATAGTGTTAGATTAGTAAATGAGAAAAAGCATGTGAAAATACTTTGTATACTATAAATTCTATGTTGGTATTACATATTACTCATCCACAATCTTGCCAATGTTTTAACAAATAACTGTATATCAAGAGTCCATTCTGTGCTTAATGATCTAACAGATGAAAACAACATGAAGCAAAGAAACAAACAAAAAAAAAAACAGTAGGAGACTTGATCCTACCAGCAGGAAGAGAACAGTGCAGGTGGGAAGGTAAGTAACATACATATACGTGGAAAGTCAGTAGGATTAATTCTGAAGCAATCTTTAAGAAAAAGATAGTATAAAATAAGGTACTATGTATTTTCATAAAATCTAGATGTGTTCACTTAGGAGCGTGATTACTATTGCTTAGTTCTCTCTAGAAGCACTCTAGCTGATGGTTTTTCAGCTAAGACTTCAAGGTAGGGCATTATTTGAATTGATGGAAAGGAAAGAGCCTGACTCTGGATCAGAGGTAATGGAAGAACAAGTAGTGAAGGGAGTGAAGATAAAAAATATGGTATAAGGAGAAGATGAAAGATTTCCAGAAAAAAGGGGTTAACTTTGAGAAGGCTGAGTGAGCTGGAAAGTGAAAGTGGTTTCAATTGATAGAAGCTCTGAAACTTGGAAGAGAAGGGAAAGAACAAGATGATGTGAGTAGGAGGAAGAAGAGGGTTATGAACAGTATGGTTTAAGATACATTAATTTTGAGATGTCACTGCCATATTCAAGTAGAGATGCTTCTCTATTTTTTCATTTTTTGAAAATTGTTTTGAGGTACATACAATAAATGCACAAACCTTCATGTACAGCTTGATGAATTTTGCCCTATGTATACATTCATGTAACCGTCAGACAGATCAAGCAAATATTGTCTCTGATTATTACCCCCTCACCTATTTTACCCATCCACTGACCCCCCTTCCACTATGGCAACCACCAGTCTGTTCTCTGGGTTTCTGAGTCCATTTGTTTTGTTTGTTCCTTTGTTTTTGTTATTCCACTTACAAGTGAAATCATATGTTACTTATCTTCCTCTGACTTATTTTACTTAGCAAAATATTCTCTAGGTCCATACATGTTGGCACAAATGGCAAGATTTTTTTATGTCTGAGTTATATCCCATTGTATATGTGTGTACCATATCTTTATCCATTCATCTACCAATGGACATTTATGTTGTTCCCATATTTTGGCTACAGTAAATAATGCAGCAATAAACATAGCAGTGCACATACCTTTTTGAATTAGTGATAATGTTTTCTTTGGGTAAATTCACAGAAGTGGAATTGTTGCATCATATGGTATTTCTATGTTTAGTTTTTTGAGAAACCTCCATACTGCTTTCCATAGTGGCCACACCAATTTGTCATACCACCTGCAGTGTACAAGGGCTCCCTTTCCTCCACATCCTTATCAACATTTGTTATTTCTTGTCTTGTTGACAGAAATTCTGACAGGTGTGAGGTTGAACCGACCTGCAGGTCAGCAAATGTAAAACCCCCGACCGTGGGGTTCACCAACTGGGACCTAAGGAGAGGGTGTGTGAATGAGGGACAGAAAACAGAGAGAATGGAGACAAGACAGGCTTTCTGATCAAGTGTCATTTATTTGTAGAAAAGGCAGTGAATATATAGCATTTGAAGGGGTGTGGTAGTTGGTGGTTTTTCTGGTTGGTTTCCCGTCATGTTAATAAATGGATCTACAAAGTCCAATCACGCACCGAGTTGTGCGCATGCGCAGTTGTCTCTGACATAAGCGGCGGACCAGAGTGGGAACACTTGGCGGGAAAATGTGGTGCAAAAGTGGTCAACAAGAAATATATAACAAGATGGAGTCTTTAAAACAAAATGGAGTCTTGTTGTTTTTGTGCCTTATGGCTCCCAACATCTCCTCCCTTCTTTTATATAAAAGAAAGGGAGACTCACTATTTTAGCGATGGGCATTAACCAATTGGGGGAGTAGTGACCTGGCACCTCCAAGGCTCCCCATCGATAGGAGTCAATGCTGGCCCTTAGCATCTTTTGTAAAGGGGAGGAAGGGCATTGTTATTTTTGATACTGACCTCCATGCAAGCCAGGTTTTTCTCTTAGGGAATTCAGAAGCGGTTCATGGACCTTCCCTTGCGGTGCTCAGCCTCACACCCACATTGGTGCCCATATCATACTCATTTTAAGGTGAGCCGATATGCATAGGTCTGAATCCTGTGCAGTTCTTAAAAGAGGGGAGCCATTTGGCATGAAAACAACAATAGGGCACATCATACCTTTGGCCCATTAGATCAAGCTGATGATAGTGAACTTGTGTTTGTCTGCATAGGGCAGTACTGATTTGTTCTTTTATAAAGATGGTGATTTTCCAGAAGGCTCAAGGGCCAAGGGAGAGTATGAGCATAAGGCCCAATTAGCCAAACAAAAAGACTCTTAAAAGCATACATCTCTAAAGATTATAGCAAATACAACTTATCCTAAAAAAAGAAACAGTGAATTGATTGATAGAGGGTACATACAGCAAGGCAAATAAGCAACAAGTCTAATAAAGTTTAACATTATTCTTTTTCTAGGTAGTTGATTATCAAAAAGGCAAGCCAAAATAATCAAAACCATGCTGCTACTGTAGAAGTGTTGGTATCTAGGTTATAGTCTTTGCCTTGAAGAAACGTAATGTCACCACTGACTGCACTGACTTTCCATAGGTATGTTTGTGGGTGTCCCTTTTTTGATGTCCACATCCTTGCAGAAACTTTATGACCCATTTTCCAAGTTGAATTTTTGCGCTGTTTTCCTCCACTGAAATCTAAGAAATCAGTGCAGTCGCAGGGTGGCCTTTCAATGCAATGTTCCCAAGGTATGGAGTCATTCATTGGGAGTGGCGCTCAATCACATAATCGCCATCCTTCTGGTGCGATCATGTTGGTTATGTTACGTTTCATTGGAGGGGTAAGGAATGGTAATTATGCCCATGTCTCAAGCGAAAAACACTGTGGTGGTGAAATAGCTGACGCAAGGCTTTAGCTGCTCCTTCCGAGTAAGGCAGATGGGTGTGCCACAAGACTGGGTTGGCAAGTTTAGTTTCCTGGTATCATAAGTGGGCTGCAAAATCTCATCAGCAGGGGGAGGGTGAGGAGGATACTGTTCATTGCTTCTTTTGAAATCCTGTAAGAGGGGCAAAAAGAAAGGTGACTCTCAGGGCACTGGTGTCTCCCTCAAGGAATTACTATTAACTTGCCTAATCATTGTCTCAGGGAGCCATCTAGCGGCATTATGTTTTTGCGAGAAGACGCAGAGTCTCGTCCCCAGATCAACAATGGGTTGGGTCCATGCCATTGATTGTCCAGTGGATCTTTCCAGAGTAATGTTGCAAAGTCTTGTTTGGTATTAGAGTGCCAAAATCGATCAGTGGTAAAACACCCATTATCATCCAGATTTAAAAAATTTTAAATGAAGAGAGCATGAGCAGGGATGTTTCTAGGTGACCCCTTTACGGGATACCATTACCCCTTTTTAATTTCATTTACAGTATTTTTAAGGGTTAAATGAGCTGTTTTAATAATTCTTTGTCTCTATGGATTATAAGGAATATTAGCGACATGATGGTTAGCTGTTTACAAAAGGCTTGAAAGTTTTTTCTTTTGTATTTTGCTCATTATCTGTTTTAAGTATTTTGGGGATTCTCATATGAGCAAAAGCTTGAAGACAATGCTCAATAGCATGCCTGCTTGTTTTTCTAGATTGTAAAGAAGCCATAATATAACGAGCAAGTATCAACATTCACATGTATATACTTTATTTTTTCAAAATTATTAAAATGAGTGACATTTATTTGCTATATATGATCAGGTATTAAGCCCCATGGATTTACTTTCAAATGTGGAACAGGAAACAAATGACCACATTTTTGAACATTGCTTTACAATCATTCGGGCTTGCTTTTTAGTTATTTTATGTTTCAGTTTTAAGGTTGTGCTATTCAAATGGAATTTACTATGGTCAAGTTGAGCCTGCTGAATAGGTGTAATTGCCAAAGCAGGAAAAATAAGTGCTTTGTCTAAGCAATTATTTCTATGAGACAAAGGTCTTGGTAGACCAGAATGAGCACGTATGTGTTCAACATAAAAGGGATGTGTCTTCATAAGAATATTATGTTGTAGCTGATGAAACAACTGTCTTGCTTTGGTGCAAGCACTAATTTGACTAGCAGTATCCAATAATGGTAGAGAGTTAGCTATATATGTACTATCTGTATACAGATTAAAAGCCTGAGGAAAATGTTGAAAACTACAAGAACTGCTATTAATTTAGTTAATTGTGCTGATAAACAAGGGACATCAAAAGTTATTGGCTCAGTAACATAGTATCTTGCCTTACCTTTGGAAGTTTTATCAGTCAATATTGTTACAGCATTTTTCAACGGTTGGAATTTGGAGACTTTAGGAAATATAACTTCATGCTTTTGTAAAAAATCTATTAATTTACTGGTAGGATAATGATTATTAATACTTTCGATAAGTCTAACTTGTGAAAGAAGCCAATTGGAATTGTTGTCTAACTAATTTCTTTGCCTTTTATTAAAAGGCTGAATAATGTGTTTAGGTTTTTGCCTAATAAATAATTGCTTGTTTATTCCCTATTATAATCAATGTAGCCACAGAGTTATAAGATAAATGGACTCACATAATTAGATTTCCTGCCATCACAACTCTGTAGGTGTTAGTGGCAAAAATAAGTAAATATAATGAGCTGTTAGGATCAAAATAAGTAACAAACTGTTTTTGGATGGCATGCTCAACAACTTTTAAAGCTTTTTGAGCCTCAGGAGTTAGTTTCTGAGAAGAAAGGGGAGCAGGATTTTTCCTCAAAATATTAAACAAAGGTTTTAACTCTTTAGTAGTTAACTTTAAATATGGATGCAGCCAATTAATATTTCTTAATAATTTTTGAAAGTCATTAAGTGTTTTAAGACCATCAACACAAATTTGAATTTTTTGGTGGCCAATAGTTTGTGGGAAAAACTTGAACCCCAAATAATCATAAGGTTTTAAGGTTTGGAGTTTTTCAGGAGCAAGTTGCAGCCCAAATTTATGCAGCTGTTTTTTCAAACAACTAAAACATTGTAACACCTTTTGGGCTTTTTGACCAGCCAATAATATGTCATTTATGTAATGTATAATATACATTTGAGGCCAAGAATTTATGATAGGTGATAAGGGTGTAGCAACAAACTTTTGACATAGGACTATTGGCCATTCCCTGCGGAAGTACCTGCTAATGATATTTTTTCATAGGCTTCTTAAAATTAACAGGAGGCATACTGAATGCAAATTTTTGACAGTCTTCGGGATGTAAGGGAATAGTAAAAAAGCAATTTTTTTAAAAACTTAAAATCAGTTTATAAAATTCCTTTGGGATAGCAGCTGAGGAAGGCAGTTCACAACCAAGAAATTTTGAGGTTCCGGCACTTGCCAGGAAGTGGCTTTCTTTACTCACTTGGTAAGGCTGTTGGGAATTTTGTAAGCAAGATACTAGGACAGATTTTCTAAGGGGCCTTGCAGGCTTTATGAAGTCAACTTTAGTTTTTTAAAGCTGTCTGTTAACATGAGTTTACACACGTGTCTTTTAGGAATAGTATTTTAGTTAACGCCTCGGGTATATAACCAGTGTTTTCAATTGGTTTTCTTACAAGGAAAGCAGATTTCCATTGAACCTATGCAAACAAACACACTGCTACGAAATATAAAAGTAGTTATTGAAAGTTGTTATTACAAAGGTATTGTCATTTACTAAACTGTTGTTAGTTTAAGAGAAAAAGCTTAAAATACTTAATCAGCAGCACGAGAAACAAAAAAACCACAAAATCATTTTCTTTAATTTACCTAATCCTATGTAAATACTTGTTTGGCTGAAATCTAGTTCTTTACCAGTTTAGAAAACAGTGATTATAAATGACAAGACTTGTAAATGAGAGTGGCCAAAGATCTGATGAAAGCCTACCATTAGACAGTCGGCACAAGGAAACCAGGACATTTTGGCAACACAAAACATCCAGCAACAGTTTGGCATCATTCTCTTTGACAGTGCTTTCCAGGTAATTAAGCAAGTGATAATATATCGATAAATAAGCCGAATAGCCACATACTTCCTCTAATGAAGAGAAAATTTCTCTGACACTTTCCAGGGGCCTCTGGAAAATATCAGAGTTACTTACAGGTAAAAAATACCCTTTTTTGAATTTGATTTTGGAAATTTGTCAGAAGAGCTTTTCTTGGTACTTGCTTAAATAGGATTATAGGTATTTAACTAGAATGACCATAAAAAGGCTTAAATGCAAATATGGGTAATTCAGTTGTTAACACTTGCCTTACAGTCCTTTTAATATGAAGATTTCATTTTCTTAAATACTTAAGAGAACTCATTGAGACTTTAAGCATGAGAAATTGCTTTGATAAACAATTAGAAAGTTTTTTGCAATTTGTTAACATTAAGAGCAGGCTAACGTCTAAGACAACTTTGTCTTTAAACTGAAAACAAAACTCTAATCTTGCTGTGCCTTTGATATTGAGACTCATTTGCCTTAATGTCACATAGCATGACTGTATCAATTTTCACAAACTTTCTACAACTTTCTTTGTACATTTACTGCTTTCTCTCTTTAAATAAACACTTGTACTTTAAAAGTTACTTTTTATAACTTCAACAAAATGAATTTCTATTCTTTATACCTCTTTTTAATTAAGCACACATCCTTTATAGCAAGCAGAGATGTCTTCTTTATTATATTAACTAGTTTTAATTAGAAATTAAAACATTAGGTACTTTTACAATGAACACTGAAAAATAGGCTTTTGTAAACTGTGACATTAGCATTTTTCAGATTGATACATTTATGAACACTTTTTATCATTTCTGGAAATGTGCCTTACAGCACAATTTTTACAGAGCATAAAACATCTTCATATGATTTAGCAAAACTCTAAGAATTTTGGTTACCACAAAAATTCTCAGGCTGTTTGCAGATATACAGTTATACATTAATATACTTTTATTATTAAGATATTTTTTGTTACACTTGCTTACACACTCTTTAGCAATTATGCAAGATTACTTATAAAAACTTTTACATTACACAGTTTAGCTTAACCAAGGACAAGCATCTTCAAGAAAAATAAAAAAATCTTAGTCTTTTTTCTTAACCCTAATCCCTCATGTCTTGAGTGAGTCTTTGAGCCCTCTGATAAAGAGCTAATGTTTACTCAATGTCTGTCCCATGGTTGCGCCGTTCACTTACCTCTCAGGGGTATCTCACAGAGTGGGTAGATCTGTGGCCGAAAAAGCGCAGGTCTTCACTCATGAGGATGCTTCACAGGCGTGTCTCACAGAACGAGTAGATCTGTGGCAGCCAGAATACAGGCCTGTCTCACAGGGAAGATCTGTGGCCGCCAAAACTCTCATGGTGACATGAGAATCATCAGCTGGCCAGCACTTCCGGAATGGCGTTTGTCACAGTCTCCCAGGTGCATCAAGCCCCACGTTCGGTGCCACTTGACCTGACCTGCAGGTCAGCAAACGTAAAACCCCAGGCAGTGGGGTTCACCAACTGGGACCTAAGGAGGGGGTGCATGAATGAGGGACAGAAGACAGAGAGAATGGAGACAATACAGGCTTTCTGATCAAGTCTCATTTATTTGCAGAAAAGTCAGGGAATATATAGCATTTGAAGGGGTATGGTAGGGAGTGGTTTCCTCTGGTTGGTTGCCCGTCATGTTAATGAAGCGATCTACAAAGTCCAATCATGCACCGAGTTGTGCGCATGCACGGTTGTCTCTGACATAAGCGGTGGACCGGAGTGGGAACACTTGGCGGGAAAATGTGGCGCGAAAGTGATCAACAAGAAGTAAACAACAAGATGGAGTCTTTAAAACAAAATGGAGTCTTGTTGTTTTTGTGCCCTATGGCTCCCAACATGAGGTGATAGCTCATTGTGGTTTTCATTTGCATCTCCCTGATGGTTAGTGATGTACAGCATCTCTCCGTGTCTGCTGGCATCTGTATGCCTTCTTTTATGGCAAAATGTCTATTCAGGTCCTTTGCCCATTTTTTAGTCAGATTATTTTATTTTTTGGCATTGAGTTGTGTGAGTTCTTTATGTTGTGGATATTAGTGCCTTATCAGCTATAGTATTTGCAAATACATCCACCCACATAATAGGCTACATTTTTGTTTTGTTGATGGTTTCCCTTGCTATGGAGAAGTCTTTTTGTTTGCTGTAGCCCCAAATATCTACTCTTTAAACCATGAAATTTATAATTTGTTTTACCTTCTAATTGGGTAAAACAGAAACCCAAAACCAAAATGCCATAGGTATATTTTAAGAAAACTGAAACAAATATTCAGTCTAGGGCAGTGTAAACTGCTAATATAATTTGGTATTGAAAAACTGTACTAAGTGTCTTTGTGAAATGGACTGCAGTGTCTTTTTAAATGATGTACAATACTGATTTTTGTCACCAAGAGTTATTTTGCAAAAAATTCTTGAAAAATATTTAAGGTTTTCAGAATTTAAGTGTTCTTAAATCTAAGGAAGATTAGCTGAAAGATGATATTGCATCCTTTAACTCTTCAACAGTTTAAACTTCAGAGTTATAAAATCTCATGTACTCAATAACATTTAAAATGTTATTCATAGGACTTCTATCTGTGGGGGAAAGAAAACAAGCAAAGCCTTGGAATTAGTTTTGATTAAAGGGTAAATCACTTATTTCTAAACCCGTATCAACTCCCAGTCCTTACCCCCAATTTATTACTGAGTGATTTTTCTCATCCTCACCTATTGTATTGCACACTGGTTCACCCTTATATTTACAAGCCATTTACCATGTCAATGTCCCTCATTCACAAAAACCTCATCTCAAAGAATATGTTTTAAGCATTTTTGCATCTCTGGTGGGTGAATCTTGATCTCTTTGGAATCTTCTACCTTTGACAATCTGATGGAAGCTATGAGTTCATTCCCCACAAAAACAAATGTGCAAAGACACATATATCACATTTTGCACATAGTTTCAGGGAAAATATTCTGAAACTCTTGAGGCAATATGGAAAACAGGATAAGATATGCTGAGTTAGTGTTTAAAAAACATTCCTGGACAAAGGAGGAATTCAGTATGTACTTGTCTGTGGATTAACTACTCTGGGAGAACTGAGGCAGAAAATTGGTAATAGTCCAAGGAGGGAAACAGTGGGAGATTTTGGAGGAAAAAAATATTTCACCTTAGGTATTAATCTAGCTACAGCAGACTTTTTCTAGTAAAGATTTGTTCCCAAGGACACATTTCTTTTAGAGAAGCAGGTAGTAAATCTGTGGATGCGGGAAGCCTCAGAATACAAGGTCTTAAAGAACTCTCTGCCCCAAAGTAAAAACAGAAGTGACAGTGAGCAGGATGAAGGAGGAGGATATGCTAGAAGGCAAATCACGCTCTTGGTTTCCTGATGAAGCATGACTCAGAAGCTACCAAAGATATTAACCAGTCACCAGGCAGAAGTGGTGAGCCCTGCAAAGTACAGTTCAGAAGGCGTCTCAGACGAATGGTCTCCAAAAAATTTCAAAAATTGAATGACTCCAACAAGATCAGTAAGAAGAATCATAGCTGTTACTGATACAATTACCATTCATTGAACATTTCTCTGTCAATCGCCATACTAATCACTTTACATGCATTGTCTCTCAAGAGGTTGAATATGTTTTATTATCTCAGCAGCTTGAATATATTTCAATAAAGTTTTAAAAATGAAGATGGGTCTATCCCTCTACCCAGTGCCCTATGCACTAGGAAGTCCTGGTAAGGGAAGTAAAATGTGAAATGAATTGAAATATGAGTGATCTGCTGACATCTAATGTACACAGTCATGATACGTACTCATCTATATGCCAGGCCAGTATTTAATCTTCCAAAATCACAAAGACTGAAAAATAAGGACCAATTTAAAAATTACTTTTATATCTGAAGTTCTACTAATATATACTTTTAACTACTACTATTATTGACACTAATTAACATCTCGCTTTTCTCATGTAATAAATTTGATTACCAGCTATAATCTCAACATAGAGTAAATGCTCTAATAATAGTTTTGGGGCACAAA
Organism: Smutsia gigantea; assembly: GCA_032199065.1. NCBI lineage: Eukaryota > Metazoa > Chordata > Mammalia > Pholidota > Manidae > Smutsia > Smutsia gigantea. The sequence goes on along the minus strand of JAVSCE010019279.1, from coordinate 27,851 downwards.
ACTTGAGCAATCCTCTTTGGAAATAAAATCTAGTTTTAAATATTTCAATCTCAAAGTAAATTTTCCTTCAGTAAGCCAAAAATATATTTGAGAAACATAATTAGCACTCTCAAACAAGCAATAATACATCTCTTTCTCCTAATAGAAGGTCTAGATATAGAAATTATGTTTAAACATCTTAGAAGAAAAAACATACTTCATTCAAACAATAAATGCTTATTAAGTATCAGCTATGGGCAAGGTATTGTTTGAGCAATAAACACAATTAAGATATCCTTATTCTCAAGGAATTCATGTTGTTGTAAGAAGGTAACAACTATATTACAACCAGACCACTATATTGTAAGGTAGAAGTGCAAGTGTCACAGGAGATCATTATCTTAATACTAAGAGGCATTCTGTCCTAACATGTGAGGCTCCCAGATCACAAGACTAAACAGCACTTATCTATCATGAAATTTTTTGATTGACTTAGTGTATCTGTCTATCCACAATATATTTTATTTAAATATCCGTTTCCTTTATTTTAGCAGTAACTAATACACTGTCTTACATTTTTCACTGAAAATATGGGTCTTTCTTAGCTCTGTAGCTATATTATATTTTTGTTTGAACAAAATTAAAATTTTTTTAAAATCTAGAATATCTGCCTTGTTCATCTCATAGTGAACCATAGAAATATATGTGCTGACAGGGGACCTAAAACACAGGAATATATACTAATTAAAATATAGATCATCACAGCTATAAGGGTTATAACACATTTTCGTTCTTAATTTTCTGCTACTCATCTAACTATGATAAGCAACATTAAATTACGGTTAATTTTAGAGAATTATGTCAAATGTCTTTTAACTTTTCAGCCTTCAGCAGAGTGGGTATCATTTGGAATGCTGACATTGATCCATTTCTGTTTAAAATGAAATTAAATGTAAAATACTGAGAGCAAAAGCGTTCTGTCTACAAACAATTTTTCTTGAAAAGCAATGCCAATCGAGGTATTTTATGGAGGATGGCTTTTAGGACCAATTGCACTCTATATGCATGAACCTTAATGCTTCTCGTCCTCTGACTTTTAAGAGTACATTAGTAAGTCTTTCAAGCATACAAAAAATTATTTTTCTCTGCCACTTTCCCAGATGCATTGTAGTTAGCCCAACTCCTATTTACTTGCTCCAAGGCAATGAATTAGTTGGTGAGGTAGCTGGAAAATGCATATATAAAATGTTAAAAAAAAAAGTAAAATCAGTGTTATGATAAGCTCTATCTTTTATGATAGAAGTTAAATACATTTTTATAAATATCTTCTGGAAACATATTTCTGAGCTCTCCACTGCTCTCTTAGTGTACTTAGAGGCCATAATATCTAGGTAAACAGAAAATATAGTGCAATTTAGTTTCTAACATAAACCTACAAAGAACAAATTTTTCCTTGTTTCCACCCTTGCTTCACTCAAGTCTATTCTAGCAAGAAGATTTAGTTCAAAATGACCCTCAAAAAAAAAAAAAAACAAAAACAAAGTTGGAGCATGTTACGCATCTGCTCAAAACCTTCCAGTGGTCTCCGATCTCATTCAGAATAAAAGCCAGAGTCAATTGAGTGCCATACATTAATCACCCCCATGTTATTTTTGTGAAATAAACTTTTGGCGCTTCCTCAGCCAACTCCACTTGGCCCGCAATGACCTCGCTGTTCTCAAACGACCTGACATGGTATGTCTTACCAAAGCTCAGTTTCTCACCTCATCCAGATCTGTGCTCAAATGTGACCTTCTATGACCACCCTATTTATAAATATATTCTGCCTTCATCTCCTGCTCACCAATCTGGCATTCTCTTTTTATCTTTTTATTTTTTTAAATTTTGATTTCCTTACTAGCACTTACCAGGATAAAACATATTACCACCAAAGTCCCTCCTTTTCTTCCTTCCACCCTCCTTCTCTTCTTGCTCCTTCCTTCTTTTCTCCTCTAACTTCTTTTATGCCCCTGCCAAAAGATAAGGTCTTTGAGGGCTGGAAGTTATTGATACTGAGTAACTTTGAGCTAATGCTAATAATTTTTTGAATAAATGAAAGAATAAATTATCTACATCCTCTTTGCTCAAAAATGAAATCCTCTGCACTGAGTCCCATCTATCACACTGAACAGCTATGTGACTGTAAGCAAGTAGTCTCATTTTTCCAATTCTTTCTTATTTCCAAAATGGGGATAATAACAGTACAAATTTCACAGAGGGCTTGCAGTAGGATTAAATGAGTAATACACAAAAATAGTTAGACTAGCACCTGCCATGTAATTAAAGTTCTATGTATGAAAACTATCATTATTATAACAAATTTTGTAAAGACTCCTAAAATCTTATTTCTTAAAACATCTCCCATATTCATTCTTTTTGTTTTAACATATTTGTCACATAGCTAAAGTGTGTGTGATCATTCTTTTTTTTATATAAAATTTATTTTGGTATCATTAATCTACAATTACATATGCAATATTATGGTTATTAAACTACCACTTCATCAGGTCACCCCCACCAACCCCATTACAGTCACTGTCCATTAGCATAGTGAGATGCAATAGAATCACTACTTGTCTTCTCTGAGTTGTACATGTGTGATCATTCATAACAATTTTAAATTTTGAAATATTTTTAAATCCTTAAGATCAACATACTGCCTTAAACCAAAGAGACATTAAATGTAATTATAACATTTTATTTATAATAGGGTCTGATCATTTACAGGAAATCCAAGATGAAAAATAAAATAGAAGCTTTTTAGTCTGATGTAGTCCCACTTGTTTGTAGTATAGTTTGAAACCACAGACTATGATACTCCCCTGCCCTCACCGGCTTTCTTCTCCTTTCTTAAGATTTCCTAGACTATTAAGGGTATTTTTGTGTGTGTGTGGTGTGTGGTTCCATACAAATTTTAGGATTATTTGCTCTAGATCCTTGAAAAATGACATTGGCATTTTGATAAGAATTGCCCTGAATCTGTAGATTGCTTTGGGCAGAATGGCCATTTTGATTATGTTAATTCTTTCTATCAAGGAGCATGAAATAGCTTTCCATTTATTTGTGTCTTCTTCAGTTTCTTTCATCAATGTTTTACACTTTTCAGAGTACAGGTCTTTCATCTACTTATTTAAAATTATTCCTACGTATTTCATTCTTTTTGATACAGTTTCAAATACGATTGATTTCTTAATTTCTCTTTCTGTTCACTATTTGTATACAGAAATGCTGTATATTGATTTTGTATCCTTCAACTTTACTGAATTCATTTATTAATTTTAGTAGTTTTTTGGTGGAGTCTTCAGGGTTTTCTCTATATAGTATCATGTCATGTGCAAATAAGGAAGGTTTTAATTCTTCCTTTCCTATTTGGATAACATTATTTCTTTTTCTTGTCTGACTACTCTGGCTAAGACCTCCAATACTACGTAGTAAAATGTGGTGAGAAGGGGATGCTTATATTTTTCATGATCTTAGGGGAAAAGCTTGCAGTTTTTTACTATTGTGTATGATGTTAGCTGTGAGTTTGTCATATACAGCCTTAATTATACTGAGGTATGTTCCCTCTATACCCACTTTGTTGAGAGTTTCTATCATGAATGGATAGTAAATTTTGCCAACTGCTTTTTCTGCAGTTACTGAGATAATCCTATGATGTTTGATAATCATTTATTTTGTTTTATTTGTGTATATTGAACCATCTTTGCAGGCTCAAATAAATCCCACATGTTCATGGTAAACGATCCTTTTAGAGTATTACTGAAGTCAGTTTGCTAATATTTTGTTCAGGATATTTGCATCTATGTTCATCAGTGACATTGGCCTATTTAATGTTTTTAATGTTCTTTTTTTTTAACGCCTTTGGTTCTGGTATTGGGGTAATGCTGGCATTTTTTTTAATAGTTTGAGAAGAAGATGTATTAACTGTTTTTTTAAATATTTGGTAGAATTCACCTGTGAAGCCATCTGACCCTGAAATTTCATTTGTTGGAGTTTTTTGATTATTGATTCAATTTCATGGCTGATAATAAATCTGTCTATGTTTTCTATTTATTCCAGATTCTGTCTTGGAAAATTGTGTTTCCATGAATTTATCCATTTCTTCTAGGTTGTCCAATTTGTTGGTATATAATTTTTCATTGTACTCTCTTATAGTCCTTTGTATTTCTGTAGTATTTGTTGTAATCTCTCTTTTTCATTTTTGATTTTATTTATTTGAGTCCTCTTTTTTTTCTGGATTAGTCTGCCTAATGATTTGTTAATTTTTTTTGCTATTTCATTTATTTCTTCTCAAGTCTTTACTGTTTTATTCCTTCTACTAAGTCTGAGCCCTCTGTTCTTTTTCTAGTTCGTTAGGTGTAAGGTTAGATAGTTTGTTTGAGATTGTTCTTGTTTCTTGAGGTAGCTCTAAAATGTAATGAGCTTCCGTCTAGAAGAGATTTGCTGCATTATAAAGATTTTGTAATGATCATTTCCATTTTTATTTGTCTCAAGGAATTTATTTTAATTTTATTTTGGTATCATTAATCTACAATTACATGTACAATATTATGGTGATTATCCCCTTCATCAGGTCCCCCCACTCAACGAATTTTTTTATTTGATTTCTTCATTGATTTATTGGTTGTTTACACTCTTATTTATCAATCATTAAATGACCATTTAAATTAGCACACATTAATTTGGAACTCAAGAGTAAACTATTGAGCTGCTTTATTCTAGGGAAGTAAAGACTGATAAAAGAACAGAAGTCCTATTTCACCTTGTATGAAAATGAGAGTTGACTCTAAATCCAGTTCATGAAGACTATCATTAACAACACCACGTTAAGATACTATATTAGTGTGAAGAGAAACAGAATTGAATGAGAAACAAATGAAATAAAACCAACAAGGATGATTTATCCAGCAACGTCCATCAGTGGTTTTTAATTGCTTACTTAGTAAGTGCTAAGTAGTACTATGCTGGTCAACAATGAGAATATAATTGTAAACAATACAGAAATGGTTCCTGCACTCATAATGCACCTAAATTCAATCAGATTTTTTGCATTGTAGTGTGGTGATAAACATTAGGCTCCATTGCTATAATTTTATAATTTGATGAATTATTGTTTGAAGGAATGCATAGAAATATACACAAAAATCTCAGATTATTTGACACAATTATTCTCAAATTAGTAATCAGTAATCAGAGATTTTGAAAAACATATCAGCCTATTTTTCTATTACAGTCTATTTTATCTTTAGCTGAAAGATTGATTTCCCACTTTATTATTTTCAGATAGCTTCTGAAAATGTGTTTTCACACCAAGAGGATGTTGGATCACAGAGTGTTCCCATTACAAATCAAATAAACAAAAAGAAAAAAAAAGCTGTGAATCCTGATTATGAGAAAACATGATATCAAAATAATTGGAAAAGTCCTAAAGTTTAAAATTTTATCAACATATATTTAAAGCACTGCTCTACATACCACTAAGATTTCCTTCAATTAAATTTAGTGTCATCTGTATCCTCACCTATCAAATATACATTAATAAATACATTTCTTCTTTACAAGCAGTTAAGTATTCAACATCTTCACACTTAAACTGTACTTAAGGATACCCAAAGTACAAAAAAGTTACCACAACTCTTCAAATCCCTCTCTATCACACAGCGTTTGCCAATTCGTGACAGCTCTGCAGTAATTTGAAAAGTAACATATTCATTGTCTTATAATATGGAAAAACTGAACATTTACTCAGATATAAATAATAAAAATTTATTTTTAAACAGCCAGCCATACTCCATTGATGAATTCCAATAGTAGGTACATTCCACAGTACACTGAGCATATGGCCCTCAGACAGGAAGGATTTTGGAATAGCCTGGTGAGTAGGAGGAGTCAGATAATGCATGGACTTGAAAGTCAAGTTAAGAGTAGCAGAGTTAAGATGGCAAGTTGGTTTGATTATCAGCTAAAAATGATCAAGACATCATATATTTTGTATCTGGGGTGAGGGATGAGAAGTATATGAGTGAGAACACAGGTAACTCCCAGGTTTCTAGATAAAACAACTAGGTGGTGAATTCATTAGAATCAAACACTGCAGAAGTGCCAGATTTGTTGGTGAAGAGAATGAGTTCAGTTTTGGTTATATTGAATTTGAGTGGTCTTTAACACATCCACATAAATCTGTTAAATTGGCAGTGGTATTACATGTCAGGACACCTAGTAAGACACAAATGATTGAGTTCACTCTCCAAATTTGTTAGAAGTCCTGACATTCTTAATAAAATACATAGCCATTTTTTCTGTTTCAGGTAAAGCAAAGAAAAGTTTCATTAAAGAATAAACTAAGCATCTCTCCTAAAGGACCAAAGTCCATCAGAGTGCAGCTCATGCTACACTATGAAGCCACTGCCGTCTTGTCAGATTGTTTACTCTCATGCCCTTTCAAAAAGCTCTGCCCTTTCCTTACAGAAGAGGCTTTAAGCAATGGGCAATACCCTTTCCGTCTAAGCCCAGGGACGGGATGCCCTTACAGTTATGGCCACGTAGACTGGGTCTATCTAAAGGTCTATGACAAGAAATTGAATATTGCTCTTACAGGGTTAACGAAGTTAATTGGTGGTGAGAAAACTTTGAGCAGTTTCCTCCCTACTACAGAGAATCCTTAAATTTTGAGATGACAGTGTTACATCATTGAAGACCTCATCAGTCTGGATTCCTGGATGAGTACATAAATCAGTAGGCATCCCCCAAACACATACACAATCATTATATATTTTAGGAGTAAGAAATAAAGAGGTGTTTAATCCACTGAAGTGTTCATGTTTGTTACCACAGCATATCATACCATATCCTATTTCACAGCTCAGAGTGAGTGTATTTTCAGCACTTGCTTATGGTGTATCTCTTAGCTGAACTATACTTCATTCTTTGATAGTTGGTTGATAGTGTCTGGGAATTTGTGTTCTTTCAAATATTTTTGAACAGACTGATGAATGACTAAAAGATTGAGGACTCAGTCTCCAACTTTACCCACCATTTTGAGAAAATTCACAGGAACAGGAGAGAAGCCAGAGGAGCATCTCTGTGCTGAGCCCCGTGTCTGTCTAATTACCTTGCGGAAAAACACACTGGTTAGTTACAGATTCTCACATGTTAACACAGAAAGGTGTCAGAGATTTCATCTAGCAAAATCCCCACATCCACATCATAAAGTTAGTGATGGGTTGCGGTTTTTATGTTGTTTTTAATTATAATATAATCCTATAGTTTAGCACTAAAAGGTGTCAGATCATCTAGTAATATCTCCACATCATGAGCTTAGGTTATTACATCATTTCCTTGTTTTTAAATTTGAAACAAAGGTAAATAAACACTGAAAACATAATGATACAAATCATTTTGTGTCAATTATCATTTAGACAACATAGGTCTCAGAGCATTAACCGGAAATTATTTTTCCTCTGCCTAGTTTCATATCCTGGCTTTGAGAACCCAATAACCCAAAGTCATTCTTTATCAACTGTTGGTCCCACAGATTAGTTCTCTGCTCACTTTAATGGGAGAGAAATGGTCGATCACATCTGTGCATCTTCCTCTACCAGGAAGTTTATCCATAACTAAAAAAGAGAGTACAATGTGTTGACAGCACTTCAACAACAAAAAAACATGAGTAACTTTAAGTAATAGTTATTAATTGAACTCCTCAGGAGGTAGCAGACCAACACAGATTTCCTTACTGAGACAGACCAATAAGAGCAGTAGCATTAGTGCCAGATTCATTGTGGGCTTAAAAAATATTCAGTGCAAATTCACACAAAATCCCCTATATGTGAAATATCAGTAATTTATCATATTTGGTAGGGGAATTCTATAAAATTTAACACATTTACAGTACGGTGATGCTTTATATTAAAAAATAAGTCTGTGAATTCCCATATATCCATTACATTACACTTATACATGTTTAATGGAATCTTAAACGTACTGTATTCTTTAAGAATTGGTAATACATTTTAGGAAGTTTCTAAAACTACAAATTTTTACCACTGATAGGTTGTTACATTAACTTAGTTGGTTATGACCAGTTATTTTATTGGAATGATCAGTTATATTAAAAAATCCAACTATACTATATATGCAAGTATATATGTACTAAAACATAAGATATTTAGGATAATACAAGAGAGCCTTGGTTCCATAAAGCATATCACTTATTGGTGAGAATAGTACACTAAGGTACTCTTCTTATATTCACCTTTTGTGCTTTTGTGTGAATTCAGCAAAGAAAACTCTATTTTTGAAATATATTATTGTCAGAGTATAATGTCTATAGGAGTCCTGGGAAAAACAAGGCCATTTAAGATTGACCCTTTAATTAGTACTTCATTACTGCTTCAGCGTCTTGGCTGGTACTGCAGTCTCGCAAAGTTAATATGCCTCTGTAAGCACCTGGTTTACTATCACAGCGCGACCTAGGTAGACTTTGGGTTATTTTGTTCTCAAAGCCAGGACATGAAACTAGACAGAGGAAAAATAATTTCCGGTTAATGCTCTGAGACCTATGTTGTCTAAATGATAATCGACACAAAATGATTTGTATCGTTATGTTTTCAATGTTTATTTACTTTTGTTTCAAAGTCTAAATTAGAGTTGTGTAGGATATAATCAAATACATACTCTAAAGGAAATTACATTGAAAAAAATCATTACTGTGATAAAGAAGTAAGGTTTTCACTTAAATCAAGAGAAATAATACAATTGGGGGTTGGCCATATGTTCAATTTACTTAGCAATGAGGGCAAAGGAGAAAGGTTATTAAGATTTACCAAAAGATAAACAGAAAGTGTCTAAGGAATGTATGCCATGAAAGAAAAGGAGTTAGTCTAAAGATGAAAATAGATAATGAAAACATATACGTATAAGACACCTGAGAATGAATTTTGAAAGCCAGGATGGAAATAGTATGTAATCCATGATTGCAACCATATGTAAGGATACAAACACAGACTGGACGCATATTACACAGAAATGAGACATCACACATACTTAAATACTTTTGAGGTTATATGTTATCACACTGTTTTTGAAATTTTCCCTAATAATGTTTGCAGATTGTTTTTAATTAAAATATATATGGGTTAAATGTCTGAAACCAGTACTTTTACATTTCAGCCTCATTTGCCCTCAGACTCTTCCATAAGTAGACCAAATTTATTTCCTCTGCAGAGCTTCTGCCCTGAATGTTTCCTGTCTTCAATGCACTTCCCCTGCTGTTTACATGGCTGGCTTCTCCTTTATGTCTCAACTTGGATCGAACAGACTCTAATGTTCTCATTTTATTAGACTGTTTTATTATATTACAGCATTTCTATTTGAAATTCTATATTTTACAGAATTTCTACTTCATAGCTTTCTACCTTAGCTGTTGTTCTAATTGTGTCCTTCCTGGAACGCACACTTCCTAAAAGCAAGCAACTTGTCTGCTATGTTTACTTCTATATTCCCAGCCTCCAAAACAGCTCCTGGAATGAAAGAAGTGCACCCTGGCACTTACTGAAGAATCACATTATCCCTGAATATCCCTCTCGGTTTGGGGCATAGCAAGAAGAAAATGTATTGTGGTTTGGTGCAAATTCATTCGGTTGATTTTGTAGCAATACACAGGCAGTTGGAGCAATTGTAAAATAAAATTGTATAAACGTGAAATAACCCAGCCACACAAAATTAACAAAAATTTGAAGTACTGACATAGACGTAGGTGGCCCTGTACCATCAGTTCTTTCCTCTCAGCTCTGCTGAGCTGATAATCTAATTCTCAAGTCATAAGTACCTTCCCACTGTACTAAAAGGAAGCCAAGGACCTAACTAGAGTTAAGTGACACTCCAGCCCTCTGTCTCATATTCAGCCTGTTCACACTGGTCAAGTAATGCCAGTTGGAAAATCATCGAATACTCCCACATCTGTTTGTAACTGGCCATTGCTTCAAGCCTACTGAGTGCCACTCCTCTCCACATCCTTGACAACTATGCCCTTTTCCCTAGAATGCCCTGGGCCTTCTCTGACCTGTCAGCCACACAGTTGGTGCCTGGAACAATAAGGGCTCCCCAGGAGCTGCTCCAGCACTGGCCAGCTTCCTTTCTGACGGCTCAGTGCCTCTAACTTATAGCTCAGCGTTGGGTGCTTTTGCTTGCCCTAAATTGAGTCATTTTCCTTCTTGTAACAGCTGAACTTTCTTTCCACATAGTTGAGTGATGGTTAAGTGCAACTTTCAAATCTAGGACTGACACAAGGCCCAGCTTAGGAAAATACTGCATTTCAAAGCCCTTACCATAGTGATGGGTTCAGGGCAAGACACCCTACTTGTTCCAATCATACTTATCCTGGAAACTTTTAGGAAAAAATAGACACTCTTCACATCGAAATTTTCTACATAACCCTATAGTCACTGGGAATATTCTTATAACTGTAAAGAAAGAGCTTGATTCTAAGTAAAGCAATGGCATAGGAAAGTGGAAGTAAGATGGGAGATGGGAAGGCTAAAGGTGGAGGGTGATGATCCTGATCCCAGCGATATGGTTTGATTTCCCTTTTCTAGCTATGACCCTATGACCCAATCCAGAATACTCCTGGAATTTGTGGTAACATGAGCAATGAAATATTTTCTTTCTTAAACCATTTATATTTAAGTGGAAGTTGTATAGGTGGAAGAGTCCCAACTAATAAATAAAAAGTAGGCAAAGATGGTCAGATCTACTAATTAATAGAGTACCAGACAATTTGCAAATGCTTACTTTTCCCTTCTTGGTGACATGGACCTGTTTAGTAGTGAAAGACCTGGTTGCTGCTCCCCGTGCTGGAGTATGGACACCCAGGTCTCTAAGACCCCAGGGATCATGCTTTTCTCACACTGCCATTATGGTCATACTGACTCAGGCTATGAAGTGGATAAAGTTTACCTATGAGTCTTCGATCTCTTTTAGTCACCACTACCTCTTTGCCACCATCTGTTCTTTTCTACTGCCACTGCGGAGTTTAATGATTATAAATGCTCATGTTTGAGTATTGGCTCTGTAAAGAGAGTGCCTAGATTTGAATCTACATTCTACTACATGATAGTTGTGCAACCCTGGAAGGTGACTTGTTTTCTACAATTTTCTCACTTAAAAATTACAGATAAATTCATACCAATGTCATGTTTTTGGGAATACTAAATAGAAAGAAATATGGAAAGTACACAGAGAAGTACCTGACATGTAGGAAGATTCAAGAATATGGTTACCCTGTGATTTTCCCCAGATACCCAATAATATCCATACTATGTTGTAATTGATCTCACATTCTTTGTCTACTTCTTTCCCAATGACAACCCTTGTTTTCTCGTATCAGATCAGCTATAAAGTTAATTATGTTAATCCACATTAAAACGTGTATAGCTATTGCTAATCCTCCAAAATGTGTTTTGATTCTTAACACAAAAAATGGCCTATGATGGAGTTCATGTTAGAGTTAAATAATAACTGGGTTTTAATATGTTCTCTGCTTAACCATCTCTACACCTCAGAATAGAAGAGAATAAATATTAATAGATTCAACAACGTCCATTAACATTAGGCTCAGGAAACAGTGAGAAGTTGTGTGAGCACCAGTGGGGAAACAACAAGAGATGAGGTTGGAGAGTTTGTCCAAAGCTAGATCATTGTTCCCACCCCACCTCTGTCATTCTAGGAGGGAGCTCAGGACCATGTTGTTTACAACTAAGGAAGCAAATGAGATGGCCTCTCCTGTCAGTGATGCACCTATGACTAAAGGCCGAAGGAGCCTAGGGACTTCTTACAGATTAGGACATTGTTATTGAATAATTTTAAAACAAATATAATTTACTTCAAAATTAGAGTCACAGGAATAATGACAGTATATTAAAATGGCATTATCTTTTCACTGAGGGGAATAAAAACAGTATCCAATATTCAGTGATGGTGTTAGATTTGTATTTTTGATAAATCGCAAACTAGTTCTTATACATATTGAGAGAATTTAAAAACATTTAGCTTTTCTTTGTTAAATGCTGAGGTGTATGATTGAGTAGGTGAAAATTATAAAAGGCTTCCTAAGTGTGCAGGTCCAGGCAGGTAACTAATGCCCTCCTCATTTTTCATTTGTAACATGAAGAATCTCTTCATTATCAAAATCAAATAAGGCAATAGAAATATTTTTAAAATACAGTGCTATACACCACAGAAATCTAACACCAGATAGAACACATCATTCCTGTGACACTAAATAAATCAAGTTATTTAAAAAAATACAGTGCTATATAACTGTAATGAAAACAATGATTTAATTGCTATCACTAGAAGAGCAAATCAGAAAAGGTGCTTAAAAGTACAGGCCATTCGTTTGGACGTTTAAACATTATTGTTCTATCTCTCTGCCATCAATTTTGTTCTAAAAATTGCCTGTAGGCTAGTCTTTGCATGTAAAAACTGAAAAACATTAAAATATTGGCACATTCCTTTTAAACATGCCAATTACATAAACACATGAAGAGGTTGCTCCCTTTTTAATCTACATATTTTTGTGAAGCTAATCTAAAACATGTACAAACTAAGAATTAAACTTCTTAGTTGTTGACAAAAGATAAATTCTGTTAGTAGAGATTAGCATGAGGTCTAAAGCACCAAGCTCTCCGTGACTCTATAGGAAGATAATTCACTGAGAGAGTAGAATGAAAAAAAAAAGGAAAGACAAAGAGAGGCTAAAAAGTTTAAAGTTGAGAAAGGAAGAGAATTTATGAATTACTATCTTACTCTTTTAGCTGGAGAGCTACTACTACTTGGTCTTCTACTCTGGCCGTGAGTAGTAATATGATTCAATGCATGCAGGTCCGAAAGTCCAGAAGTTGAGAGAAATAAAACTTTTGCTGCATGTTCAATATATAAATGATGAAACAGATTCTCAAAGGCATAACAGAACTTGTGTACCCCACTTTTCCCTGAAGGAGTCAGCTCTCTCCTACCATCAGCATTCACTTTGTGGTGTCTAGGAGTGGTTCAGACAGTAACTATGATTCCCATGGGGAAAAAACTGGATCTTGAATATCAAATATTTGTCTTTCTTGTTCTTTCTTTACCATTTTTTTTTTTTTACAATTTAAAACCAGGGCAGTTTTCGTGAATTTAGGAATAAGTTGGCTTTTTGTTGAAATGTCATTTTCTTTAATTATTAAACTCAGATGTATCTCAATGTGATTTCTTGGCTTTTTAACATAATACTTTAATAAAAACACTAAACATAGACATATTATTTACAATGTAATTTTGTTAACTAAGTTTTATCATAAGAATTTCCTGTACACAGACAGATAAAAATCCGGCACTGTTAGGCAATAATGGTCTAGTGTATATATATTTAAATATAAACCCTGTAGTCTTGGACTTTGAATATTGGCTAAAATAGGATGGTGATGTTTTCCTATTTATAGAAGAGATTTGGCACTCTAGAAATATGCTCTAATGCGCAGTGGTTCACTTTATTTATTCCTCACATGTAAAGAAAATGCCAGGAATTAGATGAAAAGCCAGCCTTGTAAACTAGGATCTGGCAGACACTCCAAGTCGGAAAGAGATGCATTTACATTGTTACCTTGTCTTTCTCCAGAGAAACTGTGTCAACATCACTTTACTTATTACTCCTGCTAACACAAATCCTGAAATCTAGAGGAGCTCAACCAGGCCTTTGTGACCTGGGTCATACCACGTGACTTTGTTGCAAAGGCCATTAAGTCATTTGTCCTGAAAATATTTGATTTTTTTTCTCAAAAATAAGCCATTTCCTTATTTCATAGGTGGTGCACAAGGACCCCCCCACTTTCATCTTGCATAGAATACTGGGGTCTAGCACAGCGAGGAGAAACGTACCCGGCTGGCTCTTTCTCCTTACAGTAACTCTCACATAAAATTACCTCTGAACATAGACTATGAATAATCCATCTAAAAAGCAATCTGGGGAATGCTGCACAGTCCAGACAGTCCACAGACTTAATCAGCACTGAATTACCTATGAAGATGAGGATGAGGTATGAGGATGTCTCAGGGTATCCATAACAAGACACATGTGGATTTTGGAACTACTTGGCCAATCCAAGTATTTGAAATTCATTTGAACAATTATTTGTGTTATCCAGTGGTTTTCAGAGGAAAAAAAACTTATGCAGATTCATGGTTTAAAAACCTCCCTTTTGCTTGGGTTATTTGGAAGTAATTAGAAGGAATTTGAAGAAAGAAAAGTTATTTTATCAATTATCCTAAACCTTACATGACTCATTGTAATACTTTGAAAGAGTCAATACTGTTTGGTTTAGCTGTGTACGTTTTCTCTGCATATTTCCATGTGTTTTTGACTTCATGCTTATCAAAATATACCAGCAAATCTCAAAGTAGCAATTAGTAAATCAAATTACCTGCTTCCAAGCTAGCGTGGGGGTTGGGGTGACATGCAAGGAGGCTGGCCCAGAAAGGAAATGGGCTCAAGGAAAATAGGAGGTTGCACCCTAGAGGCCACACTCTGAAACTCTCATCAGAGGTGTGAGGTGGATATTTGCTTTCCTGTTCATTCCCGTGAGAACTAAAAAGATGGTTATAGTCAGGGCAGGTGTAGGAGGAGGACAAGAGATAGTATGTCTCCTTTAAGCAACTGCAGTATAAGAATGTTCCACATTTTAATAACTCCCTGATCCCATTTGCATTGAAGTGCCTGTGTGCATTTTATCCTTGACTACCTACTTGAACTATTTAGAAAGAAAACATTTATTGTAGGAAACAACACACAACTCCTTTTACTTATATAATACCTTTTGGAAAAGTAATAATGAATTACATGATCTCTAAGCAGTTTAGTATTATAAGCAAAGCCACATTTTACAGAGAAACAGGTTCACTGGAATAAGGTAATACCAAGATTCAGTACCATGCATGGATTTGATTCACTGTTTAATTCAACCAAAAACTAATTCCTGACTGAGGCACTTAAGTAAATATCTTAGTCACAGTATTTCGGGTGGCTGTAGCAGGTTGCATTCTGGTATGTGCAATGAAATGTTGTCAGACAGAGCTGTTAGGAAATTTAGGAAATTACATCTTAACCAAGTACTTTCACCAGATTCTTATACTAACCAAAAAAGGCCATTCTCATTGTACATGGAAAATTCACAGCTCCCATTTGTACCAACAGCTAAGAAATAAATACATTTATTATCATCATCTGGTGTACAATTTTCCAGAGGTCCTCTTTAACAAAATGACTCCCTTTGTTTCTATTAACATGTTCAACCTACTACATGTGCGACCGATGTAGGATTGGCCAGTATTTTTTCTTTGTATCTCCATGACAGCAGTAACCAAAAAAGATGGACTTTGATCTCGCCTCATACATACTACTAACTTCGGGAAAACAGTGTGCCCCATTCCTTCTAAGCACTGAGTGTATGTGTAGAAACAAAACAAACCCAAAGAGAATCAGAATTAGTTCTAAACAATGAGAGCTTATCACTTAACTAAATGTAAACACTTAACAAATTATAGAAATAGTTTCTTAAATTCTTTGCATTTTTCAAAGAATAGCAGAAAATTCATTTGTAACACTATCATAAGTGTGCTATTTTTATTCTAAATTAGTTTTAATTTATTTAGAACTCCCTTAAAAGTATGGTTTTTAAATTAAGGAAACATGTATTTAAAAGGAGGCTTCTTTACAATAGGAGGTCTAAAATTGTATTTAAAAGTACAGAAATAGCATCTCCAGAGCTGACTACATCTACAGCATAAAAATATTTTTCATTATACATTTTAGAAGTTTTTTGCTTATTCAGTAAAACAGCAAAGGTTAAAGATTTATTCATATATACAAGAAAGGATGGCAGGCTTTCTTACTTGCAATAAGTTGAATGAATATGTTTGCAATATAGCTTAAAATAAATTGATTTTCCTATTACTAACACATATGACCAGAATGGCATTTATCCACCTGGCTACTGATGCCGGGTTCTTGGTCACGAAGCCCAAGATGAGCTTAGCAAATATGCAAGGTAAGAGAGCAAGGTACAGGCTTTTATTTAGAGGTAGAGTGACAGGACAGAGCTCCCAGCTCACGGCAAGAGGGGACAAGAGAGTACGTTGTTCTGTGTTGTCTAGGGGTTTTATAGGCAGAATAGGATTTTTCGAGAACATGAAAAAAAAGGTTTAGGAGTGTAGACCTGCGACTTGTGTCTGAAAACCCCGAATTAACACAAGGAATTATGCCCCCCGGATTTCTCTCCAGAACACGTGCATTCTGGTCTAGGAGCAGCCTGCCCAGCCCCCAAGGTGGCCTGAGGTATTGTTTCTTTGCTAAAAAGTAAGTTAAGAATTCTGCTTCCCAGACTTCCTAGGTGTTAAAATGCAATTTGATCTTTAAGGTGGAATCTTCCCTGTCTTTCAGTATGTTGTTTACAGCTGGGTCTGCATGCTAAATTAGTTGCCCAGTTTGTCCTGGGCCTTTTAGCATGCTAAAGTGAATCTTACAAGTGGTTAGCATAATAACAACATGGGGTACTCTTCTTTATCTGGGGAACACCAGCTGATCTTACTGAAGAATGACTCTAGGGCTTAATATTTAACACAGAGTTTTGGTAGGGGGTTTCCTTGTATGTAGTGACATAGCTCTGACTGCAAATATTCTGCCTTGCTTTTTCCGGAGGCCCTCCCCCTACTCTGACTACACCCGCAGGCCCTGTCTCACTACCACACTTTATCTTATAGTCAATATAAAAGTGGCTCTTCAAGAACTCTGTTAAAATGACAGAGAAGCTGGAGAAAAAAATGCTGTTTTCTGGGGATTGGAAAGATCAAATTTGTTCTTTAAAAACTGGCCACATTTGATGGACAGGTATGAATTAAATTTACAAAAATATTATTTAAAAATATGATCATTAATTCATAAAGGAATTACAAAGATACTGAGCCACCGCCCTTTCCTAAACAATGATAATCATGTCACTCAATTATGTAAAAGACCAAGTTAACTTTTATGCAAATGTTCAAAGATAAAAGATAAAACACCCAATAAAAGCCGTAGAAAGAAATGTTATCACCCCACTATGTACAAATCATATGAAAATATAATTTCAACTTGTTTCCTGTATGTAGAAATGCATCTTCTTGTACTGAGAGGTTTTTGAACCAATGGTTCATACAAAAATGACTTCTTCCCAAAGCCACAGAAGAGTTGTTAAAGGGAAAGTGGTAGACTTCCATCATTAATGTAGCTTCTGGGTACTCCTAGCGTTTCAACCAAAGAACTATTACAAACAGCTCAAAGACTTTTTCATCCTCTGAAACGTACTTTCTAGTTTCAGCAAATTGTTTGCTACAGTCCATTAATCTCTAATCCTCTTTAGAAAAAGTTATGTAATTAAAAAATATATATATACACACATATCTGTACACAGATGTAGAGATATCCTTAAATGCCAGCTAAAATTACTTGTTTACTTAGACTGCCATGTACTTTATCCCTGTTTAAATAGCTTTGGTCAATTTCAGCGGAAAAGAAATTCAGTTAAAAAGCATCACTTACAAAACTTTTGATACAGATGTATTTATGACAAACAGATCATTTAAAATAAAAAATTGTAAGTGGATCAGATATTTAATTTTAGAAAGCATTATTTCTTAGCAAAATATTTGCAAGGTGCATAACTAAATTATTCTATGATTCTAAATAACTGTAGTTTTAGTTTCCTGTAATATTAGAACAAATATAATCGATTATGTAATCAAAGTTTATTTTTGCTTTCCTTCCCCCAAATCATTTAATCACTACAATAAGGAAAAGAAATATTATGTTCCAATTTGGAATTAATGATATCGCTTCCTGTCTGTTGTGCAAACTAGAAATCTTAAGAGCTATAAGTATTTTAGGTTTACATAACTGTGAAATGGGACTTTTTTAAGATTAGATGTCTCTAAAAACTTGTTTTCATTTCATTCTAATTTATTTAATACACTGACTTCAAGAGAAGAATTGATATTATGAACATGGTGTCACTAATCTGATGGAAAGTTGAAATTAACTTTCAGATTTCTAACACATTCTGTATTTATGTATTAAACTTCCAGTCCATTTTGCATATAATTAAGACAAACTTCATATTTGTTGGTAATTTGACCAGATAGAATAACTTATATACTTCATTTTAAAATGAAATTCAAAACTATTCTGCAACAACTCTCTGTGGTATTTTTTGGATTTAGGATTTTAGGGTTTCCCTTGTATAGTAGCTGCCTTTGGGTCTGATCAAATTAAGTATCTGTTAAAGCCTAATTACCATATTTGTTCTGAAACCTTAGTAAGGTATACTAAGAAATGCTTTTAAAAGGAGAAAAAATGAAGACAGTACAAAATAATTACACCAGAACATTTTGTGGGATGACAGGGCAATAATTTTCTGTAATATATCATTTAAAGTCTCTCCTCAATACACTCACTATATATTGGAATTAGCTGTGAATTCCAGTATATAAAAGCTTCATTTTTCAGAGTATGTGAAAAACTAAAGGCTCATATGCATCTCTTATATGTGTCATTGCTATAATTAACATTTGTAGAGTTATGAAAATAATTGTCACAAACCAAGCCCAAACTTTTATCTTAAGACAATGAGAAATGAAATAAAATCTTGTTTTCTCACACAGAAAGCTGTTAGTTCCCTTTTGTCGATCTTTTCATGTCTAAACTTGTTAGTTCAGTTTTACATACATGAGGCAATTAAGCAATTGTCCTTTTGCCCTTGTAACCAAAAAGCGGCACATTTAAAAATTAGATTTAGCTTTCAACGAAGATACTACATTAAAAAGAAAAAATAATCATTTAAATGTCAAAGACCTAGAAAGAAGATCTTGTTTTTGTGACTCAAGGTAATTCTACTTAGATAGGAGAGATGAGTGCCTCAACTGGAAAATGGTTTAGAAAAATATACCTTACTTGATAGTAAATGAAACCAGCTCTTCTCTAAGTCCATGTATAAACTTATACAGTAAAGATATATGGTGGAAAAATACTTTCTAGGGTGTATAGATTAGTGTGGCAGATCAGGCAGAGTTGAGAAGGAAAATTCCCTTCTCATTTTTTCTTAATATAATTTATTTTATTATCATTAATTTACAATTACATGTGCAATATTATGATTAAACTACCCCCTTCATCAGGTCCCCCCCACCAACCCCATTACAGTCACTGTCCATCAGCGTAGTGAGATGCTATAGAATCATTACTTGTCTTCTCTGAGTTTTATTGGCCTCTCCGTGCCCCCCCAACATTACATCTGCTAATCGTAATGCCCCTTTTTCCCTCTTATCCCTCCCTTCCCACCCATTTTCCCCAGTCCCTTTCCCTTTGGTAACTATTAGTCCGTTCTTGGGTTCTGTGAGTCTGCTGCTGTTTTGTTCCTTCAGTTTTTTTCTTTGTTCTTATACTCCACATATGAGTGAAATCATTTGATACTTGTCTTTTTCGGCTTGGCTTATTTCACTGAGCATAATACCCTCTAGCTCCATCCATGTTGTTGCAAATGGTAGGATTTGTTTTCTTCTTATGGCTGAATAATATTCCATTGTGTATATGTACCACATCTTCTTTATCCATTCATCTACCGATGGACACTTAGGTTGCTTCCATTCCTTGGCTATTGTAAATAGTGCTGCAATAAACATAGGGGTGCATATGTCTTTTTCAAACTGGGCTGCTACAATCTTAGGGTAAATTCCTAGGAGTGGAATTCCTGGGTCAAATGGTATTTCTATTTTGAGTTTTTTGAGGAACCTCCATACTGCTTTCCACAATGGTTGAACTAATTTGCAGTCCCACCAGCAGTGTAGGAGGGTTCCCTTTTCTCCACATCCTCGCCAACATTTGTTGTTGTTTGTGTTTTGGATGTTGGCCATCCTCACTGGTGTGAGGTGACATCTCATTGTGGTTTTAATCTGCATTTCTCTGATGATTAGTGATGTGGAGCATCTTTTCATGTGCCTGTTTGTCATCTGAATTTGTTCTTTGGAGAAGTGTTTATTCATGTCCTCTGCCCTTTTCTTAATTGGATTATTTGCTTTCTGTTTGTTAAGGTGCATGAGTTCTTTATATATTTTGGATGTCAACCCTTTATCAGATACGTTTTTTATGAATATATTCTCCCATACTGTAGGATGTCTTTGTTCTACTGATGGTGTCCTTTGCTGTACAGAAGCTTTTCAGCTTGATATAGTCCCACTTGTTCATTTTTGCTTTTGTTTCCCTTGCCCGGGGAGATATGTTCATGAAGAAGTTGCTCATGTTTATGTCCAAGAGATTTTTGCCTATGTTTTTTTCTAAGAGTTTTATGGTTTCATGCCTTACATTCAAGTCTTTGATCCACCTTGAGTTTACCTTTGTGTATGGGAAAATTCCCTTCTCTTATCGCAAGAGGACATGTAGGAAAAAAAAAAGTAAGATGCGGCATTTCCCTGGTAAATCAAAGGAAAAGATTTATCTGGACACTAACATCTGCTCACTTTTCTGTGCTCACATAGAACCCACTTGGAATGCTTTCCCATTACAGTCAACCAGGCATTTCTCCCTACCTCCTCCCCCCTGGCAGTAATCACTTAACTGACTCAGATGAATAATAGGAAAGGAAAGTTTGTATCACTGATGATGGAATTTGAAATTCCTGAAGCTGCCATCAAGGCTCTTTCCAACAATTACCTTTCTCTTGACCATTACCAGGTCGTATAGTTGTTTGGATATCTTTCTCTTATAAGGCATGAGAGCAAAAACATTTTCCCCTTTATGATTTTTTAAATTTGAGGCTATCTTCCTACCATCACTTTCTAAACTTTGTTCTAGAACAAGATGATTCTTGGCAAACTGAGCTTCCGTGTGTCTTGTATATGGAGTACTGAAATAGCGTAAACATCATGTTTACACTTAAAATAGTCTTAATGCAAGAAAATAAGGCAAGGAGTGAATTTGATATTTGATATTCAGGCAATAAAATGCAAACAGAAAAGTAGAATGAAATGACAATTCATACACAAAAACAGCTTTAACACAAAAGTCATACGGTTGCTTTATCTCACCAAAGGGTTGATAATATTCAAGATAGTGAAAATCAGCATGTACACAAAGCTAACAAGAAGATTGCCTTTTTCAAAGTAGAAATCCAAGCCTCCAGGGAATACTGGCGTCACCTACACGTTTTGAAACTACAGTTTTTGCTTCCCCTCTCAACACTAAAGCCATACCAAGAACCCCAGTAAAGTAAACATCTGTTTTTTAAATTTTTTCTTCTTTCAAGAAACCCCTCAAAGTGTAGACATCACCACTGATGGGCAGTACTAAATAGTCAGCCCCACAGGCCAGATGGAAACAGGAAAAGTCAGGTGGTTGGCACTTAAAAGGAACTGCAATTAAGCAGTTGAAAGGGGGTTGGATCCGTGGTTTATTTTTGTTACATTTAAACGAATTAAGGGAGGGACATAGCCTCTTGCAAGGAGCAAATCCAGTCAAACTTGACGCTATCCCCTCTCTGACAGTCCTGGCTGGAGAGCCTGTCTACTCCCTTTATTCAGTTTAATTGCTTTCTGTACTCTTATTTTCCCAGAGTTTGTATTCTATCGTGGTCCCCTCCCCCCGCCCTCGGGGGACAGAAAGAAATCTTTCTTCTTTCTTCACTATCTCCCATGTTTCCTCTAAGAAAAAGCAATCCTATCCAGGAGACAAGGAAACCCTGTGCATACTTAGGATGGAGAGGGCGAACATGAGAGAGAAATTGGGGAGGAGGGAGGTGAGAGCTTGAGATTAACGATGGTGGATGGAGAAGAGAGAATGAGAGAAGGAAAGGGGAAGCAAGAAGATGGCGGATGCCCAGCATCAACTCCAGGCTTCAAATCACGGGTGCTGTGCAAAGTGCTTTTCCAGGAGATGCA
This sequence comes from Smutsia gigantea, assembly GCA_032199065.1. Classification (NCBI taxonomy): domain Eukaryota; kingdom Metazoa; phylum Chordata; class Mammalia; order Pholidota; family Manidae; genus Smutsia; species Smutsia gigantea. The sequence continues at coordinate 5,837 of JAVSCE010019279.1, read as the reverse complement.
CATGTGGCTCATTATAATATCTGACAATAGGCCACACGGGCTCTCTCGCCAGGTCTCAGTCTCCCACAACCAAAACCCAAGTGTACCGCGAACAAAATCTTGTGGACGAATTCAAGCAGATAAGCACCCCCGAGGTGGCCGCGCGGGGCCAGTCCCTCTGCCTTACCTGGAAGATGGACCAGAAAGTGTGCGGGTCGCCGTCCCCGCCGCGCGCGGACAATGCAATGCACATGCGCCCTCTCGCTGCCGCCGCTCTCGGAGAAGCAGCCTGCAACACAAAAGGGGTGTGTGGGCGTGGGTGTGTGGGAGGTTTTCCAGGGCCACCAGCTGGTCCCAGCTGGCCGCCCCTACCCTGCACACACACTTTCAGGGCGCGGAGCCCCTCTGCAGAGCACCGCTCTGGTGCTGCCCCGATGCAGCTTCAAGATGCCGTCGCGGAGTGTGGGTGCTGCCGCCGCTGCAGACAGAGGTGGAGTGACACTGGCGGCAGGACTTGGTCTAGGGAATCCCCACACTGCAGCTTCTCCAGGAATCCCTCCCGGGAGGAGGAGGCCGCCCCTCATCTCCCAGCCTGGACACCTGATTGGTTCCATGGGGCACGCTGTGCCAGCGAGCCAATCCGGGGGCACTAATAATAGGTGAAGCCGCTCACCCAACCTCACCCATCCCAGTCCTGTTAGTGTCTCTCCATCCCCACAGGGGATGGGGACCTGAGGAAGGGGTTGAGGAGGAGCGTTGGGGGAGGGGGGAAACAAGACGTGGACAGATCCTAAGGTGACGCCGTCAAGGGCACCCTGTAAACCCTCTGGGCGGGCGCAGGGATGCCCCACAACCTGTTTGGCAAGCCAAATGCACAGGACAATGAGACAGCATAATACAAAACTCCCTTTCTTTCTTTTCTTTTTTTTTTCGCAATTTCAATCAGAACCTGCCTGATACTGAGCATGCCCAGACCGCAGCAGCGCCCTAGGAGTTGGCGCGTGTGTGTGTGCAGCTGCGGGGTTCTGACAAGGTGGGAGCGAGGAAAGAGGGAGAAGTTTGTCTTTGGCCATTTGAGCCGGCGGAGCTGTGGCAGAGGAGCAGGATGGGGATAGGAAAGCATTCCCCCCAAGGTCCTCAAACTGAGCCCCAGGGCGGTGGCCCGCGGCTGCCGGAGGCTCATCACGCTGCTCCGAGGGAGCCTGGGACGGAGGCGCGGCCGGAACGGTCTGAGCCTCGCTGGGCGCCCGATTCTCCGAGAAGGGTGCGGGGCCGAGCCACGGGTGGAGCTCGGTCCCGAGGCGGGCGGGTGCGACTCCACCCTGCAGTCCGTGGCATGCCGTGGGGGGCACAGGGAGTGGGCCCCGCAGCCACCTAAGTTTGCACACTTGGGTCTAGGGCGGCACTGCTGGCGATGCGGCTCCTGCCAGTCCCTCCCCTTGCCCCCGCCCTGGTCCGCGCGGCGACGACAGAAGCGTGTGGTCCCCCCTCCTGCCTCTCTTCCCTGAACGGTTCTGCTCGGAAGTAAGAAGCTTTTCCCTTGTGCAAGCGGTGCTGACCTGATTGTCTCTAAGCTTTAGGGCAATTTGTACCTGGAGGACACCGAGAAATACCACACAGGGAGGGTGAGCGCGTGGGGGAAGGGATGCCGGCTGGTGACCACAGCTCTGGGCAGCAGCGAGGAAGTCCATTCTCTGCTACACAGGGGAAAGAAACGCTTTCAGAATGCAAAGAAATGTTTTCCTTACTCAAAGAAGTATTTCCGTTTCTCACTAACCGTATTTTTGTCCTTTGAACGCCTGGTTTGATTGGCTTAGAAACCCTAGCAGTTTGTGTAAACTCGGTCAACAGCTACAAATCAGAACTCTCTTAACTGAGTCCTCTATTTTACTGAAATTATTATGGTATCTCGGTAAGGAAATAAATAGCTGTTTCAATTCCCCAAACCCATCCACTCTGAACTGGAGTTTCATTAACATTGGTTTGCAAAGGTAACTGTAACAAGAATTCAATTAACAGTAACACATTTCTTCCAGTTTTAATTAAACCTCTCCAATTTATGTAATGTTTAAGATTAAGATCCTTATTCTAAATATAGGGGAAAAGGATAACCTTGGTATAAACCAATCCTTTTAATGAAATACTTGTGTAATCCTCCAAAATTATAACTTTACATAAATAATTATTTTCCATTTTCTAAAATATTCCTCAAATCCTATTTCAGAATATTTTTGAAGTTGGAGAAAGGAGATAATAGACGTTATTTTAAAATCAATTTTAATATTTGATGAAGAAAAACCAGGAGGTGAAGGTAGGAGAGATGAAAGAAAAAGATTCCATTACCACTTTAATACTGTTTTCTATTAAATGTCTTTGCATGAGCAGATTATTATAATTTCCAACTCATAGAGATCTTTATTCTAAAAATACTCCTAGCACACTCCCTATATTCCAATAATTAAAAACTGCATGATTTTAATAGCTTTATCTAATAGCTGCAAGTGGAAACAAGTAAACTTATTTTAGAAGAAATTGGTAAGTAGAATATAAATCCAGATTAGTTATCTCTGTTACAGAGTCTGATCCCATCATCAATATTTTACCAATTTCTTTTCCTGTCTCCCTCACATCCTATGCAGCAATCACTCTCAGTAGCCAGAATCCTAAGCCACATGAATGGGGTTATATGTTCATACCGTAAAGTTCCTTGAGGAACACTGCTGGCTAACATAAGAAATGGGTTTTACATGTGTATTCTCATTAACTTTAGAATTAATAGCATTTCTGTTCATAAATATTAGGAAGACTCTAATTACATAGTAATTGTAGACATCCTCTTGTTTTTGCAGGACTAAGATTTTTATTCTTCCTCCTACTGCGTTCTGTCCAAGCTCTGTCAGTGGGCTGGAGACTTCCATCTGGTCCTTTTTCATACACGTACATACACACACATATATAAACATAAATTTACATACATACACAAACATACACACATACACACACATACATAAACATACAACTACCTACACACACATATATAAACATACACCTACCTACACACACATATATAAACATACACGTACATACAAACACATACCTAAACATACACCAACATACATAAACATACATCTACATATAAAAACATACATAAACAAACGCCTACATACACTCATACATAAACATACACTTACATACACACACACAAATATAAACACACATACATAAACATACATCTACATACATACACATACATAAACATACACCTACATACACACACATATATAATCATACACCTACATACACACACAAACATACATCTGCATACACACACATACATAAACATACATCTACATACATACACATATATAAACATAAACCAGCATAGGCACACATACATAAACATACACCTACATACACACACATACATAAACATACACCTAATTAAACACACATACACAAACATACAGAAACATACACCTACGTGCACACACACATATAATCATACACCTACATACGCACACACATACACCTACATACACATACAGAAAAATACATCGACATACATACACACACATAAATATACACATACGTAAACATACACCTACATACACACACATACATAAAATTACAGCTAAATACACAGAAATACATAAACATACACATAAATATACACACATACATAAACATATATCTACATACATACACATACATAAACATACAACTACATACACACACATACATAAATATACATATACATACACACATACATAAACATACATCTACACACACATAAATAAACATGCACCTATATACACAAATATACACCAATATGCACACACATACATAAACATACATTTACATACATACATAAACATGCACACACATACAAAATCATACATCTACATAAATACACATATATACACATAAACCTACATACACAAACATACATAAACATACACCTACATACACACACCTACATAAATACACATCTACATACATACACATACATAAAATACGCATAAATACAAACACATACATAAACATACACTTACATACACACACATACACAAATATACACACATTTATATAAACACACATCTACATACATACACATACATAAACATACACCTACATACACACACATACATAAACATACACTTACATACACACACATACACCAACATACACACACGTACACAAACATACACATACACACATAAACATTCATCTACATACATACACATACATAAATAAACACCTACATACACACACATATATAATCATACACCTACATACAGACACACACACACATACACCTACATACACACACATTCATAAACATACATCTGCATAAATACACATACATAAACATACAACTACATGCACACACATACATAAATATACATCAACATACACACACATACATAAACATACATCTACATACACACACATACATAAAAACGCACCTACATACACAAACATACAACTACATACACACATATATAAACATACAATTATATACATACATAAACATATGCACATACACACACATACATAAAAATACATCTACATACGCACACATAAATAACATGCACTTACATACACAAATATACACCAATATACATACACATACATAAAAATATATTTACATACATACATAAACATGCACACATGCACACACATACAAAATCATACATCTACATATATATACATACATACACATAAACCTACATACACACACATGCATGAACATACAACTACATACACACATAAACATACACCTACATACACACACATACATTCATAAACATACACCTACATAAACAGACATACATAAATATACATCTCCATACACACCCATACATAAACATGCACCTACATTCATAAACATACACCTATATACACACACATACATAAACAAAAATTTACATACATACGTAAACATACACAAATACACAAACATACATAAACATACACCTACATTCACACACATACATAAACATAAACCTACATACACACACGAACATAAATATGCACCTATTTACAGAGACATACATAAACATACACATACATTCACATATACATAAACACACATCTACATACACACACATACATAAACATACACACACATACACACACATTCATAGACATACACCATCATACACACATACATAAACATACACCTACATACACACACATACATAAACATACACATACATACACACACATACATAAACATTCATATACATAAATACAGATACATTAACATATGCCTACGTACACACACATAAATAATCATACACCTACATACCCCACATACATAAACATACATCTACAAAAACAAACATACGTAACCATGCACCTACATACACAAACTTACACCTAAATACACACCCATGAATAAACATACATTCACATACATACATAAATATACGCACATACACACACGTACATAAACATACAATTACATACACACATACATAAACATACACCTACATACACACACATACATAAATATACATCTACATACACACACATACATAAATATGCACCTACATTCAGAAACATACACCTATATACACACACATACATAAACATACATTTACATACGTACGTGAACATACAGACATACACAAACATAAATATACACCTACATTCACACACATATATAAACATACACCTAAATACACACACGTACATAAATATGCACCTATATAGAGACATACATAAACATACACATACATACACACAAACATAAACATGCATTAACATATATGCACATATGTAAACATACACCTTCATACACACATACATAAATATACATCTACATTAAAAACCATACATAAACATAAATCTAC
>JAVSCE010019278.1:0-11706 GCA_032199065.1 Smutsia gigantea | reverse complement strand
ATATTGGTCTATAATTTTCCCTCGTTTAAATGTCTTTGTCTGGTCTTGGTATCAGGGTACTGCTGACCTCATAATTTGAGCAGGAATGTGTTTCATCTTCCTTTATTAGTAAGAGTTTATATAGAATTGTGTTATTTCTTCCTTTAATATTTGGTAAAATTTGCCAATTAAGTCATCAGAACTCAGAATTTTCTTTCTTGGGAGGTTTTTAACTACAACTTTAATTTCATTATTTGGTATAGGATTATTCAGGTTATCCCTTTCTTCCTGAGTGAGCTTGAGTGGTAGGTTTACAATTTTGAGCAATTTTTTCCACTGCATCTGAGTTATCAAATTATTAGCATAAAGTTGTTCATAATAGTCCCTAATTTCCCTTTTAATGTTCTTAGGGTCTTTACCTATGTTCCTCTTCCATCTCTGATATTGTTAATTTGTGAGTTCTTGTTTCTCTTTAGCAGTTTAGCTAAAATTTTGTCAATTTTATCGATTTTTTTCAAAGAAACAGATTCTACTTTAATTGCTTTTCTTTTCTTTGTTTCCAAGTCCATTGATTTCTGGTCTTATCTTTATTGTTTACTTTTTAATTTACTGATTTCAGTTAAATTACTTTTTAAAAAATTAATTCAGGTAGAAGTTTAGGAAATTAGTTTGAGACCTTTCTTTTTAAACATTTAATGCTATAAATTTTCCTCTTAGTGTTGCTTTAGCTGTATCCCATATATTTTATATGTTGTCTATTTATTTTGATTCTTCAAAATATTTTTTAACCTCCGTGTAAATTTCTCTGTGACTCATGGGTTATTTAGAAGTATGTTATTTCATTTCTAAATACTTGGGGGATTTTCCAGATAGCTTCTCATTATAGATTTCTAGTCTAAATACATTTTGGCCAGAGACATAGTTTTCATATTTTCAATTCTTTTAAATTTGTTGAGACCTATTTTATGGCCCAGAATATGTTCCATTCATATTCTATGTTTATGATACTTAGTTTCACATGTTTTTACTACAGAAATGTCCATATAAATTTCTTATGGCTTCCCCAAACTCCACTATGGGTGTTATATAATATACAGTATTTGTACCACATAACCTTCCTAAAATCTGAAAAACTAAATTCTAAGACACATTTGGTTTTTGGGATTTGGGATAAGAAATTATGGACTGGTTTCTTGGTTATATTATCAACCATGTGAGCCAGAATATGTTTATGTTGTTTTAGATTATCAATGACATGAAAACACATAAATAAAAAATTCACAGAACTTGAAGACTAAACAATATTTTCCTGGACAATGGAAGCCATGATTGCTAGCCAAAAATTTAGCAATGATGAATTTATGATATAATAGTGTTGAGTTTTCTTTGGCTCTAGCTTCTTTTCTTAGTAGATATCTCCTTTGAAATGCTAACTATCTGACATGCAAATTTAGGTGGCACTTTTTGTTTTGGATTTTCTTGGACATTATCAGAATTGTCAAAAATAATTTTACTGTTTTTCTATGATGAATACTAAAAATTCCAAGGAAATCCCTGAGGCGTAGACAGGATGAACAGTTCATGACAAACATCGACCTCATTCTAGATCAGAGATATTTAACTTATTGAAACCCTAGAATTTCTATTGAAACTAAGAAAAATTGCTTATTGAAACCAAGAAAGTTGGAAGTTTTAAAAGAAATTCTTACTAACAATATTCCCAAATCTGAAGTAATGAAGCAGAGGCAGAGTAAACTTAAATGCCCTTATAATTGCAAACTTTAGCCCAGACTTAAATAATGCCAGTCTTTAGGAAAGAAACATATTGAATGGAAATGATAAATCAAGAGGGCCTCAGTTGTGTAAGATGAAGGGAAAAGACTAAAGATCAGCAAGTAGGAGTTAAAATAGTAAATTCGATAGACATCATGAGGTCACCCAAACCACTGGGCAGGATGAAGACAATGCAAGGAGAGAAAGCAGGCAAAGCTAAGATGTGGTTTATATTCCTTTAACCACAAGAATTCAAGGAACCAAAAGAATTGTAGTAAACTGACTAGGTATCATTAAGGTTGATACCATAACTGCTGTGCACATTTCCTACTGCTGGTTGCCCAGGAACTAAGACCCCCCCACACAGAACCTTATTTCAATGACATTACAGAAAGAAACTCATATCATAATGAGAAAACAGTAATTGGGGGTGGAGTAGATGATCTGGTTAATTTTATCTTGACAAAGTCTTGAACACGAGTTGGGTTTGATGTACTAAAATAGAAGAATATTAAAAGTTACTTTTAACTGGATTCTGGTGATATGTTGCTTCCTCTTATGATGTTTGTGGACTCCATGTCTAATAAAAAAAGTGATTCAAGTTGAATTATACTGTTTGCTCTTGGACCCCCTGCTTAGAAGGAACAATCTAGGAAACAGATCTGGGACTAGAATTAGATGGATGCCCCGTCTCCTGGTGCTCTGTGCAGGGCACGGTGTGGGTGTTACTGATTCCTTTGCTGCAATGGCCCTTTCTCTTTACTTTTGGGCTGGGGAGAGAGGGTGACACATAGGAAGTTAACAGAGTCTACACAGCTTTCTTGTCTGGGCTTTTGTTTTTCACTTATATTTCACCTAGATTTTTTTTTTAAATAGATAAGGGCTTTTCAAGAACAAGCTACTAAACTCAACCTTCCGTAGGGAAGTGACTTAAAAAATCCTGTTCTGATTCCACTTCCATTTAAACTTTAGGAAACATGCACAATTGCCTGCCTCAGTTTCCTCCACACATGAATTAAACTTCTGGGGCAAAATGGAGGTTTGGCTATGTGAAAGGCAGGAATGCATAACATGCTTTGAAGAGAGAAGAAAGGCTAAGCCAGGGCTGCAGGCAGTTATTACTAGAATTCTTAAGCCCTGTGAGAAATCAAGCTGCCAGTGATTCTGTTCCAGCACTGGCTACTCTTGGTTACATTAAGTGACCACTTAGAGTGACAACTGAGTTCAGCTCCCCAAGCTGAGCTGTACACCTTGAATGCTTTGGAAAGCTGTCCTTATTTTATTGTCCTTCAAAATCCTACCACCTGATGACCAGGTAAAATAATAGAACATATGGTCCTTATTTAATTCCTTTGTGCTTACTGCTAAGACAAGAGGAGGCTGAAGAGAGAAGATCTTTTGGCTGTCTCCAATGCTTTCCTTTAATCTTACTTTATTTACTAAGAGCTAATAAAAAATCTGAAGTGCTTAACTCTCAAGTGTTGTTTTTCTTCTTGGCATTGGTATTTGACTTGTTCCTTGGCCTGAACCCCCACTCCTTTTACTCATGAGTGCTCCACTGGGAACCTCCTTTTTAGTGCTGCATTCATTCTCTACTCATTGATTTATTTTCAGCATCTAAAACTTTGTCTTTTTGTACTCTATTCAGATTACTCTAAGTAATTTAAAAATATAATTATATTGAGCTTATAAAGGTAAAATAATTTAATTATGAAAGTAATGGTTATATGAACAATTTTGGAAAAGAGAAAATCATTTATAATCTTACTGCCCAATTGCGGCAGCTCTTTATTTATTTATTTTTATTAAAGTATCATTGATATACAATCTTATGATAGTTTCACATACACAACACAGTGGTTCAACATTCCCCCCTATTACTGAGGCCTCTCCCCCTCCATTGTGGTCACTGTCTATCAATGTGGTAAGATGTTATAAAGTCAGTAACTGTATTCTTCGCACTGTGTGCAGTAGCTCTTTATTTATTCTCTTTTCTCATAATTACTGCATTTTGTACACTGACAGAGTGTGTATAGAATTCTGCCCCAAATGTTTTTCACTCCACGTTATCCTACCTACATGGTTCCATGTTTGCTAACTCTGTTTTGCAATTCTTAGGTTGGATATTTGAGTGATATTGTCTTGATTCGCCTAGCCATCTTGCTATTAATAATACATTGAGATTGATAATACCTGTTTCTAAGGCTGTGTTAACACTGATGGGAGCTTTATGAAGCAATCAAAGCTGTATAAAATTAACATGTAAGGGCTAATAATGCATGAGGTTTGGGGTATGAAAATGACAAGTTATAAAAACTGCAACAAGTAATTCAGTAAGTACAACTCTGGCTATTTGCAAGTCATACAACTGTAGATTGGGGAAGTGAGCACAGATATGCCTGGAGTATCAGCAGTCTTAAAAAAAAAAGAAGGTTACTAATATACTAATCCAACCTATAGAGTCAATTTCCTGCCATATCTTCTCTGAAATTTATCTTTGAAAATGTGATTCTTGATACAACTCCCAGGTTGAACTAATTGTATCTATATCAAAACCTTAATATTTGTACAAGACATTTATTTTCTTTTCAGTTACATAGTGAGTAGCCTTTTTAATATCTTTCCACATTCTAATATTTTAGTTGGAGATATAAAAAACTGAATTGCTCTTTAAAGTTTGTATTTCTCTATAGGTAATAAAAACTGAGAATAAGAGCTTAATAAAACTGGAGGCATCATTACTATCAAGTCTGATCAACTTGTTTTATGAAAACCAGGAAATACTAAGACAGACAAATACATGCTCTTAGCCCTTTGTCAATTACTCACTGTACTACCTCTTTTTAAATATTATGCCTCTTAGTCTGGATATTAATTTTTTAAAGTTCCTTTTATTTGTTAACAAAATACTTAAAATATACAGAAATCTTTGAGATTCTTGAAACAGGCAACAACGAGTCAACAACACTTTACCAATACCAAAACCTTTAATAGTCCTACTAGATAATTACTTTTTCCTTACTCATTATATTTTTAATATTTTTTCCTTTAAATACATTTTTTCTTCGACTATTTATTTTGTAATACATTAGTATGCCTGTTTTGTTTTCATAAATTGGTGTTTTACTGGACATATTTTTAAAAAAATCCCTAAAAATATTTTGTGTTACCTTGTTTTATGGGTTTCTCTTGTGAGTAGGATATGGGTATATTTTATTTTTTATCCAATCTAATAATTGTCATATTTAATAAATAAATTATTTTGTATTTATTTATACCGACAAGTTAAATTTATTTTGCTGTTTTAAAATTTTTCCTTTCTTCTTTGTTTTTCTTTTTCCTTTGCTACTATTTAGTTTTCGTCTTCTAGCTGTGGTGGGATTGATAACTTTACCTGCTCTTCTTTTTAAAAGATATGGTTTGCATTTATAGTACTTCAGTGCCTACCCATACATGTTAACATACAAAGCAATTCTAAATTTTTTAGCAACATTAAGGCTACTTGGTAGTCCCACCTTTTCCCTGACACAGCAAGGATTTTAATGCCTTAAATGTCCATAGAACTTCACCCCCTCCCTTTTGATTACTGTTTATAATTTTACTTTATCTTTCAAAAAATAAACTTATTTCTAGTCAGAGTTGATTATGTCCATTTACATATTTTATTAATCTTAGGCAACCCATTGTTTCTTGTACCCCACATTTTTTCTGGGTTTACATTTCTTTGTGCAGAAGCCCCTCACTCCTTACATTAGAGAACACAGAGGGTCTCTGGGGGTAAATTTTCTTAGTCTTCATATAACTAAAAATGTCTTCATTTTGCCTTTACTTTTTTCTTTTTTTTTCATGGACAAAGACCAAACATATATATTTTATTGAAGTATAGCTGATATACAACTTTTTATTTAATGGTTTATTTTGGTATCATTAATCTACAATTACATGTGCAATATTATGGTGATTAAACTACCCCCTTCATCAGGCCCCCCCACCAACCCCGTTACAGTCACTGTCCATCAGCGTAATGAGATGCTATAGAGTCACTACTTGTCTTCTCTGAGTTGTACAGCCCTCCCCGTGCCCCCCCAACATTACATTTGCTAATCGTAATGCCCCTTTTTTCTCCTTGTCCCTCCCTTCCCACCCATCATCCCCAGTCCCTTTCCCTTTAGTAACTATTAGTGCATTCTTGGGTTCTATGAGGCTGCTGCTCTTTTGTTCCTTCAGTTTTTTTCTTTGTTCTTATACTCCACATATGAGTGAAATCATTTGATACTTGTCTTTTTCGGCTTGGCTTATTTCACTGAGCATAATACCCTCTAGCTCCATCCATGTTGTTGCAAATGGTAGGATTTGTTTTCTTCTTATGGCTGTATAATATTCCATTGTGTGTATGTACCACCTCTTGGTTATCCATTCATCTACTGATGGACACTTAGGTTGCTTCCATTTCTTGGCTATTGTAAATAGTGCTGCAATAAACATAGGGGTGCACATGTCTATTTCAAACTGGGCTGCTGCATTCTTAGGGAAAATTCCTAGGAGTGGGATTCCTGGGTCAAATGGTATGTCTATTTTGAGTTTTTTGAGGAACCTCCATACTGCTTTCCACAATGGTTGAACTAATTTGCATTCCCACCAGCAGTGTAGGAGGGTTCCCTTTTCTCCACATTCTTGCCAACATTTGTTGTTGTTTGTGTTTTGGATGTTGGCCATCCTCACTGGTGTGAGGTGATATCTCATTGTGGTTTCAATCTGCATTTCTCTGATGATTAGTGATGTGGAGCGAGCATCTTTTCATGAGCCTGTTGGCCACCTGAGTTTCTTCTTTGGAGAACTGTCTATTCATGTCCTCTGCCCATTTCTTAAATGGATTATTTACTTTATGTTTGTTGAGGTGCGTGAGTTCTTTATATATTTTGGATGTCAACCCCTTACCGGATACGTCATTTATGAATATATTCTCCCATACTGTAGGATATCTTTTTGTACTACTGATGGTGTCCTTTGCTGTACAGAAACTTTGCAGCTTGATATAGTCCCACTTGTTCATTTTTGCTTTTGTTTCCCTTGCTTGGGGAGATATGTTCATAAAGAAGTCGCTCATGTTTATGTCCAAGAAATTTTTGCCTATGTTTTTTTCTAAGACTTTTATGATTTCATGACTTACATTCAGGTCTTTGATCCACTTTGAGTTGACTTTTGTGTATGGGGTTAGACCATAGTCCAGTTTCATTCTCTTACATGTAGCTGTCCAGTTCTGCCAACACCAGCTGCTGAAGAGGCTCTCATTGCCCCATTGTATATCCAAGGCACCTTTATCAAATATTAATTGAGTGTATATGTTTGGGTTAATGTTTGAATTTTCTATTCTGTTCCACGGGTCTGTGGGTCTGATTTTGTGCCAATACCAAATTGTCTTGATTACTGTGGCTTTGTACTAAAGCTTGAAGTCAGGGAGCGTAATTCTCCCTGTTTTATTCCTCCTTCTCAGAATTGCTTTGGCTATTCGGGGTCTTTTGTGGTTACATATGAATTTTAGAATTATTTGTTCCAGTTCATTGAAGAAAGCTGTTGGTAGTTTGATAGGGATTGCATTGAATCTGTAGATTGCTTTAGGTAGTATAGCCATTTTGACAATATTTATTCTTCCTAGACAAGAGCATGGGATGCATTTCCATTTCTTAGTGTCCTCTTTAATTTCTCTTAGGAGTGTCTCGTAGTTTTCAGAGTACAGGTCTTTCACTTCCTTCGTTAGGTTTATTCCTAGGTATTTTATTCTTTTTGATGCAATTGTGAATGGAATTGTTTTTCTGATTTCTCTTTCTGTCAGTTCATCATTAGTGTATAGGAAGGCAACAGATTTCTGTGTGTTAATTTTGTATCCTGCAACTTTGCTGACTTCAGATATTAATTCTAGTAATTTTGGAGTCTTAATGGTTTTTTATGTACAATATCATTTCATCTGCAAATAGTGACAATTTGACTTCTTCCAATCTGGATGCCTTGTATTTCTTTGTTTTCCTGATAGCCGTGGCTAGGACCTCCAGTACTATGTTGAATAACAGTGGAGAGAGTGGGCATCCCTGTCTTGTTCCTGATCTTAGATGAAAAGCTTTCAGCTTCTCGCTGTTAAGTATGATGTTAGCTGTGGGTTTGTCATATATAGCCTTTATGATGTTGAGGTACTTGCCATCTATACCCATTTTGTTGAGAGTTTTAATCATGAATGGATGCTGTATTTTGTCAAATGCTTTTTCAGCACCTATGCAGATGATCATGTGGTTTTGTTCTTCTTTTTGTTGATGTGGTGGATGATGTTGATGAATTTTCGAATGTTTTACCATCCTTGCATCCCTGGGATGAATCCCACTTGATCATGGTGTATGATCCTCTTGATGTAGTTTTGAATTCCGTTTGCTAATATTTTGTTGAGTATTTTTGCATCTATGTTCATCAGGGACATTGGTCTGTAGTTTTCTTTTTTGGTGAGGTCTTTGCCAGGTTTTGGTATTAGAGTGATGGTGGCTTCATAGAATGAGTTTGGAAGTATTCCCTCCTCTTCTATTTTTTGGAAAACTTTAAGGAGAATGGTGTTATTTCTTCTCTATATGTCTGGGAGAATTCAGAGGTGAATCCATCTGGTCCGGGGGTTTTGTTCTTGGGTTGTTTTTTAATTACCCCTTCAATTTCGTTTCTGGTGATTGTTCTGTTTAGTTTTTCTGTTTCTTGCTTGGTCAGTCTTGGAAGGTTTTATTTTTCTAAGAAGTTGTCCATTTCTTCTAGGTTTTCCAGCTTGTTAGTATATAGATTCTCATAATATTCTCTTATAATTCTTTGTATTTCTGTGGGGTCTGTTATTTTTCCATTCTCATTTCTGATTCTGTTTGTTTACATGTGTAGATTCTCTTTTTCTCTTAATGAGTCTGGCTAGGGGTTTATCTATTTTGTTTATTTTTTCAAAGAACCAGCTCTTGGTTTCATTGATTTATTCTTTTGTTTTAGTCTTCTCAATTTTATTTATTTCTTCTCTGATCTTTATTATGTCCCTCCTTCAGGTGACTTTGGGGCTCATTTGTTCTACTTTTTCCAATTTCCGTCATTGTGTCTTTAGACTATTCATTTGGGAATGTTCTTCCTTCTTTAAATAGGCCTGGATTGCAATATGCTTTCCTTTTAGAACTGCCTTTGCTGCGTCCCACAGAAGTTGTGGCTTTGTGTTGTTGTTCTCATTAGTCTCCATATATTCTTTGATTTCTGTTTTGATTTAGTCACTAACCCATTGATTAATTACTACGAGAATGTTGTTAAGTCTCCATGTATTTGTGAGCCTTTTTGTTTTCTTTCTAAAATTTATTTCTACTTTTATACCTTTGTGATCTGAGAAGTTGGTTGGTAGAATTTCAATATTTTTTACTTTACTGAGGTTCTTTTTGTGGCCTAGTATGTGGTGTATTCTGGAAAATGTTCCATGTGCACTTGAGAAGAATGCGTATCCTATTGCTTTTGTGTGTAGAGTTCTGTAGATGTCTGTTAGGTCCATCTGTTCTAGTGTGTTGTTCAGTGCCTCTGTGTCTTTACTTATTTTCTGTCTGGTTGATCTGTCCTTTGGAGTGAGTGGTGTGTTGAAGTCACCTAAAATGAATGCATTGCTGTCTATTTCCTCCTTTAATTCTGTTAGTATTTGTTTCACATATGCTGGCGCTTCTGTTATATATTTATAATGGTTATATCCTCTTGTTGTATTGACCCCTTTATCATTATGTAATGCCCTTCTTTATCTCTTGCTACTTTCTTCGTTTTGAAGTCTCCTTTTCTGATACAAGTACTGCAACACCTGCTTTTTTCTCCTTGTTGTTTGCATGAAATATCTTTTTCTATCCCTTTACTTTTAGTCTGTGTATATCTTTGGGTTTGAGGTGAGTTTCTTGTAGGCAGCATATAGATGGGTCTTGCTTTTTTATCCATTCTGTTACTCTGTGTCTTTTGATTGGTGCATTCAGTCCATTTACATTTATCGTGATTATCGATAGATATGTACTTATTGCTATTGCTGGCTTTAGATTCTTGGTCACCAAAGGTTCAAGGGTTGCTTCTTTACTATCTAACAATCTAACTTAACTTTCTTGTTAAGTTATTGTAAACACAGTCTGATGTTTCTTTATTTCTCTCCCTTCTATTTCTTCCTCCTTCATTCTTTATATACTAGGTGTTTTATTCTTTGCCTTTAGTTATTATTGGATGGTCTGCTTTCTTTGCTATGATTTTATTTTCTCTGGTGACATCTTTTTAGCCTTACGAGTGCTTCCCTCTAGATCAGTTCCTTTAAGATGTCCTGTAGAGGTGGTTTATGGGAGGCAAATTCTCTCAGCTTTCGCTTGTCTGGAAATTATTTAATTCCTCTGTCATATTTAAATGATAATCGTGCTGGATACAATATTCTTGGTTCGAGGCCCTTCTGTTTCATTACGTTAAATATGTCATGCCATTCTCTTCTAGCCTGTAAGGTTTCTGTTGAGAAGTCTGAGGATAGTCTGATGGGTTTTCCTTTGTAGGTGATTTTTTTTCTCTCTCCCGCTGCCTTTAATACTCTGTCCTTATCTTTGATCTTTGCCATTTTAATTATTATGTGTCTTGGTGTTATCTTCCTTGGGTCCTTGTGTTGGGAGATCTGTGGGCTTCCATGGACTGTGAGACTATTTCCTTCCCCAGCTTCGGGAAGTTTTCAGTAATTATTTCTTCATAGACACTTTCTGTCCCTTTTTCTCTCTCTTCTTCCTCTGGTACTCCTATAATGCAAATATTGTTCCGTTTGGATTGGTCACACAGTTCTCTTAATATTCTTTCATTCCTAGAGATCCTTTTATCTCTCTCTTCTTCAGCTGCTCTGTATTCCTGTTCTCTGATTTCTATTCCATTAACAGTCTCTTGCATCTCCCCCAGTCTGCTGCTAAGCCCGTCAATGGCTTGTCTCCTTTCTGCATTATCTTTCCTGACTTCCCTCACTTCCTCCCTAAGCTCTTGCATATTTCTCTGTTATGGTTATGACTTTTATTCTGAATTGTTTTTCAGGAAGATTGTGCATTTCCATCCCTTCAGGCTCCCTCTCTGGTGTTGTCTGGGTCTGGGTGAGCTTTGTCTGTACCACATTCTTCTGTCTTTTCATGGCGAAAGAAGTGGTCACTGGTAGGTGCCATGTATGTCAGCTGGGCTCTTTAAGACTTAAAAAAAAAAGAAAGAAAGAAAGAGAAAAAAAAGATAAGAGAAAAAAGAAGGAAGGAAAAGAAGGAAATGAAAAGAAAAGAAAGGTAAAAAAAACAAAACAAAAAAACACCCATGAGGAGTAGATTCTGTAAGGGTGCTGTAGGTGGCCCTGTTGCTCCACTATTCTGCAGCCACGGCCACGCAGCTCTCCAGGGCGCTTTGTAGCTTTGGCCGGGGCGTGAACGCATGGGAGGCTGTTGTTCTCTATGTGATGTTTCAGTGCGGCTACTTTTTCCTAGTCACCATCCAAGGGGTCCAAAATTCCTCAGGACTTCCAGCCTGCTGGGTTGAGTTTGCTGGGACTATCCTGGGCCCTTGCCTTTTAAGACCTCCAAAAACAACGCGCACTTTTCTTTTGTCCCAGGAGCATTCTGCAAGGACCCGGGTGCGTTCCCAGTTCAAAACCTGCACCTTCTGCCTCTCCAATCTCCGCTACACCGCGCGATGTGTGTCAGCACTCCCAGCGCTGATCAACAGGGCTGGTTATTTTGTGGGCCTGTACTTCCACTCCCTCCCGGCTCTGAATCCTCTCCTCCCACTGGTGCGCTGGGGTCGGGGAGTGCTCGGATCCCGCCGGGATGCGGCTCCGTATCTTACCCGCCTCGCGGGGTGCCGAGTCCTCTCAGGTGCAGATGCAGGCTGTGCGCTGTCATGTGTATTCTGGTCTCTCTTTTAGGAATAGTTGTATTT
>JAVSCE010019277.1:0-121459 GCA_032199065.1 Smutsia gigantea | reverse complement strand
GGTGTTGGGGTACTGCCTGGCAGGCTTCTTCTGGGGAGTGTGATTGGAGGTCTTACTTTCATAACCATCTCTTGAGAAACAAGATTCTTTTTTACTCACCACTGAATCTTGCATAAGTTGCTTGCCATATTTCCCTTAAATCTTTTAGCAATGAATGTTTGTGGGCTCAACTGAGGTCACTTGAGTGCAACCCTAAAATTACCCCAGGGCTTTCACATTGGCAATGTCCAGAAGGAGGACCTGAGGGAAAACCCATGAATCAGTCAACTAACTCAGCAAACATGAAACAGCATCAGCTAGGCTCCCTGTCTGTGCTGGGGGACAAAAGTGAATGAGGCAGATCTCTGTGCTGTGGTGCTCAGGGATGCCAAGAGAGACAGACCCGTGAGGAGGCTGAGAACCTAACGTGATAAATGTTACAGTGGCAGTAAGAGAGGAGAGGCCAGGGAAGCTCGGTAGGGAGAAGGGACTCTGTATCCAGAGGGGATATCCTGGAACAGAGAGTCGATTGCGCCTTTGGCCTCCTAAGCTGAAGTGAGGTGGCCAAGTGCCCATCACACATCCTGACCAGACCCTTTAGTCAGTGCCACCCACAAGTGAGATGACTTAAAGCAGCTGGGTCTGCATTCAGTGCACTACTGGAGTGTGCCCCCAACTCACTCAGTGAAAGTCTAGACGCTAAATCATCAGTGGGCTGTGCGTGTGGATCGTGTCATTTTGGTCCATACATAATTGCTTTAAAGACAGAAGGATGGTGAAAT
Source organism: Smutsia gigantea (assembly GCA_032199065.1). Classification (NCBI taxonomy): domain Eukaryota; kingdom Metazoa; phylum Chordata; class Mammalia; order Pholidota; family Manidae; genus Smutsia; species Smutsia gigantea. The sequence goes on along the minus strand of JAVSCE010019277.1, from coordinate 120,698 downwards.
GGTTCTTTTCCCTACATTCTACAGCAGTATTTCTCCAACGACCTGGGTGAAGGACGAGTGCCCTGCCCCAGTGAGTTGTAAAATATGGCACAGCCAATTGGGGGAAAATGATCAGGGGCTGGGATGGCGCACGGGCTGCTGGCGACACTGGCCTGCAGACCACATCTGGAGGAGCCCTACTCAGCGGCGTGCCCTTCCAGAGAACCTGCGGGCCTGCTGTGGGGCGGTCTCAATACTGGCACGTGGCAGGGCACAGCGGTGGTGCGCGTGGGTGCTGGAAGCAAACCCCCTGGGTTCAAATCCTGGCTCCCTGACTTACCCACGTTATTTAACACCCACTTCTGTGAAGCGGGCATAATGCATTTGCCTCACAGGGCGGCTGTTAGGAGTAAAGAATAATCCGTATAAAGGGCAAGCACAATGTTTAATAGTGAAAGTGGGGGCAAGAGGAGGAATAGTTCTTATCGTGATTTGGAACAATTTTTTTAACCTAATGAACACTGAAATAAAGGTAAGTGATCATGTTTTTGCCATCAGAAATCTGAGTAAAGTCTGTCACCTTCTTTGGCAGGTGTATAGAATATCACAGGGGGCCTTTATTAACCCAGCTCACCCGAGCTTCAGCTCTACCTGTACAGCCCTTATTTTCCTATTAGCACATCTGCCCTCACTCACTCACCTGCTCAGGGCTGGCCCACCCGGGCTGACAGACGCTGCCAGGGATTCCCCAGCCTACTTCTGCCAACGCTGCTTCAGGCCAGATTTGGAGACGTCACTGCCTTGCTCAAATTGATTTATTGCTCTGCCCTGGCCTGACACTGAGTCTTTTGTCATTCTCAACTCTCTCCTGCAGGTTGTTGTGTAGTCATTGTAACTATGAGAAATCTTTTGAGGGAATTCTTTGAAGCCTATCTAGAAGGTAGATTCTGAAAGAGGGTATTTGCTTTTGCTTATTATACCAGACTCTCAGGGGTGCTACCAGTCTGAGAAACTAACAAATCATACCATGAAGTGTTTTTGATTTTCTGGTTTTGCCCACCACTTAGGTAATTGGTGAATTTGGGCTGCAGATCCATCCAGGGGCCAATGTTTGGTTAAAATGTCTCAGGGTGTTGGCCTACCTTTCTCTCGCAATTGCAGCTTTTCTTGTAACCCTCAAAACTGGGGCTCGGGGGCAGGGAAACCGATGACCTCTGGGAACGGCACACCTTGCGCCCCCTTGTGGCCATGAGGGGCTTTCCCGTCACGGTTGGTGGATCATGGATGCCCCCAGGTCAGTCTTTTATCTAGGTTTTGACCTGATGATGATTTTGCCAGCTCTTCAGATACTTTAGAGACTTTATGCTAAGGGCTTAAAATGAATTATTTCACTATATTTCATACCTTTTTGTGTATTATCAGAAACTTCTATATGATCTTTAAAGAGCCGTATAGAAAAATCCTATGAATCCATAAAATTTTTCAGAATTCCATAATCTCCCCATTCAGGGTAATTCATATAATAAGTTTTAATAATCTAAGAAACTACAAAAATAAATAGCTTCTTAGATATTGTTGCATGGTATCATAATATTATAGATAACATATTGCCTTCATTTTTGGAAATATACAGCTCTGACTGTCCGTGCATTTGAGTATAAAGGGATTAGTAGTTCCAAGAATTTACAGTCCAAGAGCAGGAAGTCTTACTCTAGTAATAACAAAGAAAGAATGGTTACAGAAGGTCTTACAATGTGCTGAAGAGAAAACAACCATTTTCATGGTCCTCATTCTCATCGCCACCATCACCAATAGCAGCGGCTATTCACTGAGTACTGGAAATGTACTAGCTGATCAGTGAACATCAGCATCCCTCCTGTATTTTGAATAACTTTTTGACTTGTTTATTTTTAGATATGACAAATTCTTCTTTATTTTAAAATAATTTATTTTATTATCATTAATCTACAATTACATCTGCAATATTACGGTTATTAAACTACCCCTTCATCAGGTCCCCCCCACCAACCCCATTACAGTCACTGTCCATCAGCGTAGTGAGATGCTATAGAATCACTACTTGTCTTCTCTGAGTTGTACTGCCCTCCCCGTGCCCCCCCAACATTACAACATTACATTACATTAATCGTAATGCCCCTTTTTCCCTCTTATCCCTCCCTTCCCACCCATTTTCCCCAGTCCCTTTCCCTTTGGTAACTATTAGTCCTTTCTTGGGTTCTGTGAGTCTGCTGCTGTTTTGTTCCTTCAGTATTTTTTCTTTGTTCTTATACTCCACATATGAGTGAAATCATTTGATACTTGTCTTTTTCGGCTTGGCTTATTTCACTGAGCATAATACCCTCTAACTCCATCCATGTTGTTGCAAATGGTAGGATTTGTTTTCTTCTTATGGCTGAATAATATTCCATTGTGTATATGTACCAATTCTTCTTTATCCATTCATCTACTGATGGACACTTAGGTTGCTTCCATTTCTTGGCTATTGTAAATAGTGCTGCAATAAACATAGGGTGCATCTGTCTTTTTCAAATTGGGCTGCTGCATTCTTAGGGTAAATTCCTAGGAGTGGAATTCCTGGGTCAAATGGTATTTCTATTTTGAGTTTTTTTGAGGAACTTCCATACTGCTTTCCACAATGGTTGAACTAATTTGCATTCCCACCAGCAGTGTAGGAGGGTTCCCTTTTCTCCACATCCTCGCCAACATTTGTTGTTGTTTGTGTTTTGGATGTTGGCCATCCTCACTGGTGTGAGGTGATATCTCATTGTGGTTTAATCTGCATTTCTCTGATGATTAGCGATGTGGAGCATCTTTTCATGTGCCTGTTGGCCATCTGAATTTCTTCTTTAGAGAAGTGCCTATTCATGTCCTCGGCCCATTTCTTAATTGGATTATTTGCTTTTTGTTTGTTAAGGTGCATGAGTTCTTTATATATTTTGGATGTCAACCCTTTATCAGATACGTTTTTTATGAATATATTCTCCCATACTGTAGGATGTCTTTTTGTTCTACTGATGGTGTCCTTTGCTGTACAGAAGCTTTTCAACTTCATATAGTCCCACTTGTTCATTTTTGCTTTTGTTTCCCTTGCCCAGGGAGATATGTTCATGAAGAAGTTGCTCATGTTTATGTCCAGGAGATTTTTGCCTATGTTTTTTTCTAAGAGTTTTATGGTTTCATGACTTACATTCAAGTCTTTGATCCACCTTGAGTTTACCTTTGTGTATGGGGCTAGACAGTAGTCCAGTTTCATTCTCTTACATGTAGCTGTCCAGTTTTTCCAACACCAGCTGCTGAAAAGGCTGTCATCTCCCCATTGTATATCCAAGGCACTTATATCAAATATTAATTGACTGTATATGTTTGGGTTAATGTTTGGATTTTCTATTCTGTTCCACTGGTCTGTGGGTCTGTTTTTGTGCCAATACCAAATTGTCTTGATTACTGTGGCTTTTGTAGTAGAGCTTGAAGTCAGGGAGCATAATTCCCCGTTTTATTCCTCCTTCTCAGGATTGCTTTGGCTATTCGGGGTCTTTTGTGGTTCCATATGAATTTTAGAATTATTTGTTCCAGTTCATTGAAGAAAGCTGTTGGTAGTTTGATAGGGATTTCATTGAATCTGTAGATTGCTTTAGGTAGTATAGCCATTTTGACAATATTGATTCTTCCTAGCCAAGAGCATGGGATGCATTTCCATTTGTTAGTGTCCTCTTTAATTTCTCTTAGGAGTGTCTTGTAGTTTTCAGAGTACAGGTCTTTCACTTCCTTCGTTAGGTTTATTCCTAGGTATTTTATTCTTTTGATGCAATTGTGAATGGAATTGTTTTTCTGATTTCTCTTTCTGTTAGTTCATCGTTATTGTATAGGAAAGCAACAGATTTCTGTGTGTTAATTTTGTATCCTGCAACTTTGCTGAATTCAGATATTAGTTCTAGTAGTTTTGGAATGGAATCTTTAGGGTTTTTTATGTAGAGTAACATGTCATCTGCAAATAGTGACAATTTGACTTCTTCTTTACCAATCTGGATGCCTTGTATGTCTTTGTTTTGTCTGATTGCTGTGGCTAGGACCTCCAGTACTATGTTGAATAACAGTGGAGAGAGTGGGCATCCCTGTCTTGTTCCCCGATCTTAGATGAAAAGCTTTCAGCGTCTCGCCATTAAGTATGATGTTAGCTGTGGGTTTGTCATATATAGCCTTTATGATGTTGAGGTACTTGCCCTCTATACCCATTTTGTTGAGAGTTTTAATCATGAATGGATGCTGAATTTGTCAAATGCTTTTTCAGCATCTATGGAGATGATCATGTGGTTTTTGTTCTTCTTTTTGCTGATGTGGTGGATGATGTTGATGGATTTTCGAATGTTGTACCATCCTTGCATCCCTGAGATGAATCTCACTTGATCATGGTGTATGATCCTCTTGATGTATTTTTGAATTCGGTTTGCTAATATTTGTTGAGTATTTTTGCATCTACGTTCATCAGGGATATTGGTCTGTAATTTTCTTTTTTGGTGAGGTCTTTTCCAGGTTTTGGTATTAGAGTGATGCTGGCTTCATAGAATGAGTTTGGAAGTATTCCCTCCTCTTCTATTTTTGGAAAACTTTAAGGAGAATGGGTGTTATTTCTTCTCTATATGTCTGGTAGAATTCAGAGGTGAATCCATCAGGCCCGGGGGTTTTGTTCTTTGGTAGTTTTTTGATTACCAATTCGATTTCGTCGCTGGTGATTGGTCTGTTTTAGTTTTTCTGTTTCTTGCTTGGTCAGTCTTGGAAGGTTGTATTTTTCTAAGAAGTTGTCCATTTCTTCTATGTTTTCCAGCTTGTTAGCATATAGACTCTCATAATATTCTCTTATAATTCTTTGTATTTCTGTGGGGTCCGTCGTGATTTTTCCTTTCTCATTTCTGATTGTGTTTATGTGTGTAGATTCTCTTTTTCTCTTAATGAGTCTGGCTAGGGGTTTATCTATGTTGTTTATTTTTTCAAAGAACCAGCTCTTGGTTTCATTGATTTTTTTCTATTGTTTTATTCTTCTCATTTTTATTTATTTCTTCTCTAATCTTTATTATGTCCCTCATTCTGGTGACTTTGGGCCTCATTTGTTCTTCTTTTTCCAATTTCAGTAATTGTGTCTTTAGACTATTCATTTGGGAATGTTCTTCCTCTTTAAATAGGCCTGGATTGCAATATACTTTCCTCTTAGAACTGCCTTTGCTGCATCCCACAGAAGTTGTGGCTTTGTGTTGTTGTCATTAGTCTCCATATATTCTTTGATTTCTGTTTTGATTTGGTCATTAACCCACTGATTAATTAGGAGAGTGTTGTTAAGTCTCCATGTATTTGTGAGCCTTTTTGATTTCTTTCTAAAATTTATTTCTAGTTTTATACCTTGGTGATCTGAGAAGTTCGTTGGTAGGATTTCAGTATTTTTGAAGTTACTGAGGTTCTTTTTGTGGCCTAGTATGTGGTCTATTCTGGAAAATGTTCCATGTGCACTTGAGAAGAATGTGTATCCTGTTGCTTTTGGGTGTAGAGTTCTGTAGATGTCTGTTAGGTCCATCTGTTCTAGTGTGTTGTTCAGTGCCTCTGTGTCTTTGCTTATTTTCTGTCTGGTTGATCTGTCCTCTGGAGTGAGTGGTGTGTTGAAGTCTCCTAAGATGAATGCATTGCTGTCTATTTCCTTCTTTAATTCTGTTAGTATTTGTCTCACATATGCTGGCGCTCCTGTGTTGGGTGCATATATATTTATAATGGTTATATCTTCTTCTTGGACAGACCCCTTTATCATTATGTAATATCCTTCTTTATCTTTTGCTATTTTCTTCGTTTTGAAGTCTGTTTTGTCTGATACAAGTACTGCAACACCTGCTTTTTTCTCTTTGTTGTTTGCATGAAATATCTTTTTCCATCCCTTCACTTTTAGTCTGTGTATATCTTTGGATTTGAGGTGAGTTTCTTGTAGGCAGCATATAGATGGGTCTTGCTTTTTTATCCATTCTGTTACTCTGTGTCTTTTGATTGGTGCATTCAGTCCATTTACATTTAGGGTGATTATTGATAGGTATGTACTTATTGCCATTGCTGGCTTTAGATTCGTGGTTACCAAGGGTTCAAGGGTTGCTTCTTTACTATCTAACAATCTAACTTAACTTTCTTGTTAAGTTATTGTAAACACAGTCTGATGTTTCTTTATTTCTCTCCCTTCTTATTTCTCCTCCTCCATTCTTTCTATAATAGGTGTTTTATTCTTTGCCTTTAGTTAGTGTTTGGATGATCTGCTTTCTTTGCTATGATTTTATTTTCTCTGGTGACATCTTCTTAGCCTTAGTTGTGCTTCCATCTAGAGCAATCCATTTAAGATATCCTGTAGTGGTGGTTTATGAGAGGCAAACTCTCTCAACTTTCGTTTGTCTGGAAATTGTTTAATCCCTCCATCATATTTAAATGATATTCGTGCTGGATACAATATTCTTGGTTCGAGGCCCTTCTGTTTCATAACGTTAAATATTTCATGCCATTCTCTTCTGGCCTGTAAGGTTTCTGTTGAGAAGTCTGATGATAGTCTGATGGGTTTTCCTTTGTAGGTGATCTTTTTTCTCTCTCTAGCTGCCTTTAATACCCTGTCTTTATCTTTGATCTTTGCCATCTTAATTATTATGTGTCTTGGTGTTGTCTTCCTTGGGTCCCTTGTGTTGGGAGATCTATGAGCTTCGGTGGACTGCGAGACTACTTCCTTCCCCAGCGAGGGAAAGTTTTCAGCAATTATTTCATCAAAGACACTTTCTATCCCTTTTTCTCTCTCTTCTTCCTCTGGTACTCCTATAATGCGAATATTGTTCCGTTTGGATTGGTCACACAGTTCTCTTAATATTCTTTCATTCCTAGAAATCCTTTTATCTCTCTCTGCCTCAGCTGCTCTGTACTCCTGTTCTCTGTTTTCTATTCCATTAACAGTCTCTCGCATCTCATCCATTCTGCTGTTAAGCCCGTCGATCGCTTGTCTGATTTCTGTATTGTCTTTCCTCAGTTCCCTCACTTCCTCCCTCAGCTCTTGCACATTTCTCTGTAGGTCCATCAGCATGGTTATGACTTTTATTCTGAATTCTTTTTCAGGGAGGCTGTGCATTTCCATCCCTTCAGACTCCCTCTCTGGGGTTGTCTGGTTGATTTTGGTCTGAACCATATTCCTCTGTCTTTTCATGGCTATAGAATTGGTCACTGATAGTTGCCACATATGTCAGCTGGGCTCTTTAAGACTTTAAAATGAGAAGAAAAAGAAAGAAAAGAAATAACAAAAACAAAACAAAAAACAAAACAAAACAAAAAAACCCAAAAAAAGCCCACCAGACGTAGATTCTGTGGGAATGCTGTAGGTGGTGCTATTGTCCCACTATTCCACAGCTGTGACTGCACCGCTCCGCAGGGTCCTTTATCGCTCTGGCAGGGTTGGGAACAAATAGGAGGCTGTTGATCTCAGTGAGAAGTGTTAAGTATGGCTATGCTTCCTCAGTCGCCAGCTAAGGCGTCTGAAACTCCCCCGGACTTCCAGCCTGCTGGGCTGAGTGTGCCAGGGCGATCTGGCTCTTCCACTGGGCTTCTGTCTCTTTAAGACCGCTGAAGAAAGCACGTGCTTTTTTTTAATTTTCCTTCCCGGGAGCCGGTTGCAAGCACCCTGGCTCGTTCCCCGCTCAGATCCTGCCCCTCTGTCTCTCCAATCTCCGCTGCACTGTGCGATGTGGGCCAGCGCTCCCCACGCAGATCACCGGGGCTGGCTACTTCGCGGGGTGTACTTCCACTCCCTCCCGGCTTTGAATCCTCTTCTCCCGCTGGTGCGCTGGGGTGGGGGAGTGCTCGGGTCCCGCCGGGTCACGGCTCCCTATCTTACCCACCTCTTGAGGTGCCAAGTACCCTCGGGTGTAGCTGCACGCTGTGTGCTTTCCTGTGTATTCTCGTCTCTCTTTTAGGAATAGACGTATTTGCTGTGTTTTTGTAGATAAATATAGTGTTGGGAGGAGATTTCTGCCGCCCTGCTCACACCGCCATCTTCCCGGAAGTTGTCGGTTTGACAAATTCTTATTCAGGAGGTAACTATAGACCTTCATTTGATTAAGGTAAAGATGTTACAAGCCATTGCCTATATTCACCATGCTGCACTTCCATCCCTGTGACCAGCTGATATTATGATTGAAATTTTTGTGCCTCTTTATGCCCCTCCCCCTCCCCACTCACTCACCCCAACCCCTCTCCCATGGTGACCGCTGGTCACTTCTCAGTGTTTCTGAGTTTATTGCTGCTTTGGTCATTTTGTTTTGTTTTGTTTTTAGAGTCCACATATAAGTGAAATCATGTGGTATTAGACAAAATAGACTTTCAAAGAAGGCTGTAAAAAGAGATGAAAAAGGACATTATGTAATAATTAAGGGCTCAGTCCAGCAAGAAGATATAACAATTGTAAATATCTATGCATCCACCAGAGGAACACCTAAATACATAGAGCTGACATGACAGACATGAAGGGAGAGGCTGACAGTAATGCAATGGCAGTAGAGGACTTTAACATCAATGGGTAGATCATCCATAAGGAAAATAAATTTGGAAACAATGGCTTTGAATGACACATTAGAACAAAATGACCCAATAGATATATCCAAAAACAGTAGAACACTCACTCTCTTCAAGTACATGAACACATTCTCCAGGATAGATGACATGTTAGGCCACAAAACAGGTCTTAATAAACTTAGTAAGATTGAAATCATACCAAGCATGTTTTTTTACCAGAACAGTATAAAACTGGAAATCAGTTATAGGAAAAACATGGCAAGAACACAAACATAGCATGCTACTGAACAACCAATGGGTCAATGAAGAAATTCAAGAGGAAATAAAAAATAATTGGAGTATAATAAAATAGAAAAACAGTTAAAAATCTTTGGAATGCAGCAAGAGCAGTGTTTAGTGGGAAGTTTATAGTGTTACAGGACTACTGCAAGAAACAAAAATCTCAAACAATCTAAACCTATACCTAAAGGAACTAGAAAAAAAAACAAAGCCCAAAGTTAGTAGAAGGAAGGAAATAATAAAGATCAGAACAGAATTGAAGAGACTAAAAAAATAATATAAAGACTAAGCATATATAAACACTAGAACTAGGAGCTAGTTCTCTGAAAAGATAAAATTGACAGACCTTTAGCTAGACTCATCAAAAAAAAAAACCCTCAAAGTTAGAAGTGAAAGAGAGGTTGCAATTGACGCCACAGAAATACAACAATTATAAGAGCTTACTATGAAAAACTATATGCCAACAAATTGGACCTAGAAGAAATGTATAAATTACTAGAAACATGCAATCTCCAAGAACTGAATGAGGAAGAAATAGAAAATCTGAACAGACCAATTACTAGTAATGAAATTGAAGAGGTAATTAAAATACTCCCAACAAACAAAAGTCCAGAAGGCTTCACAGAATAATTCTACCAAACATTTAAACAAGGATTAATACATATTCTTCTCAAACTATTCCAAAAATTTGAAGAGGAAAGAAAGCTTCCAAATTCATTCTATGAAGCCAACATTACCTTGTTCCCAAGACAGTACGAAAAAATAAACTTACAGACTGCTATCCTTGATAAACATACTTGCAAAAATCCTCAATGAAATATTAGCAAACTAAATCCAAAAATACTTGAAAAGGATCATTTTCCATGTTTAAGTGGGATTTATTCTAGGAATGCAAGGATGTTTTGATAACTGTACATCAATCAGTGTGACACACCACATTGACAAAAGGAAGGATAAAAACCATTTGGTCATCTCAGTAGATGGTGAAAAAGCATTTGATAAAATTCAGCATCCAATCATAATAAAACCTCAACAAAGTGAATACAGAGGAAATATATCTCAACATAGTAATTTGTCATATATGATGAACTCACATAAATCTCACCATGAATACGTGTTATATATGGCAAACTCACAGATGGAAAAAAGCTGAATACTTTTCCTCTAAGATCAGAAAAAAGACAAGGATGCCCACTCTCAACACTTTTATTCAACATAGTACTTTAAGTCCTAGCCATGGCAATCAGACAAGAAAAAGAAATAGAAGGCATTCAAATTGATAAGAAAAAAGTAAAATTGTAACTGTTTGCAAAAGCCACAATGTTATATATAAAAAACCCTAGGGAGTACACCAAAAACCTAGAATAAATGAAATTTGTGAAGTCACAGGATACAAAATCAATATACAGAAATCTACTGCATTTCTGTATACAGATAATAAATTAGAGATAATAAACAAAGAGAAATTAAGAAAGTGATCCCATTTACAATTGCATCAGAAGAATGAAATACCTAGGAATATATTTAACCAAAGAGATGAAAGACCTATTCTCTGTAAACTGTAAGACATTTATGAAACAAATTGAAGGAGACACAAATAAATGGTCAGATATTCCATGCTCATGGATAGGAAGAATTGTTAAAATGGCCATATTGTTGAAAACAATCTACAGATTCCATGCAATCCCTATTAAATACCAATGGCATTTTTCACTGAATTATAGCAAATAATCCTAAAATTTGTATGGAATCACAAGAAGCCCCAAATAGCTCAAGCAGTCTTAAGAAGAATAAAGCTTGGGGTGTCATGCTCCCTGATTTTAATCTGTACTACAAAGCTACAGTAATAAAAAAGGTATGGTAGTGAAATCATACCAAGCATCTTTTCTGAACACAACAGTATGAAACTGGGAATCAAGTACAAGAAAAAAAAAACTGGAAAAAAAATACAAGAACAGATCCATAGACCAATGAAACAGAGTGGAGAGCCCATGCCTTTGTGGTTAATTAATATATGACAAAGGAGCAAGGATATACAATGTGAAAAGTCTCTTCAATAAAGGGTGTGGGAAAACTGGACAGCTACATGCTCTTAGATCTACAACAACAATTAAAAATCTGGTGAATCAGTCTATACTATAGTGTTTTTGTTTCATCCAACAAGCAATTCAAGCAAATTTCAAGAGGTTTTTATCCCACGTAGTTTTTTAGCAACTGCTATGGGCTGAACAGAGTCCCCTAAAATTCTTATGTTCCCACCTTAACGCCCAGTGTGATGGTATTTGGAGATGGGACCTTTGGGAGGTAATTAGGGTAGGTGGAGTCCTGAAGATGGGCTCTGGGACATCTGGGTAGGAGCCTGAGCCATACGCTTAGCAGGCTCAATCCTCTCTTCCGTACCAGGCACTCCTCAATTCAGGATTAAACTCATGTGCTTATCTTAGCGCCCTTATAAGAAGGAACACTAGAGAGTGTGCTGTGAGCACACAGTGAGATGGTGGCCCTCTACAAGCTGGGACAAGGGGCCCCAGCTCGGCTCTGCCACCACCCTGATCTCAGAATTCCAGCCTCCAGAACTGAGGAACTAGATTTCTGTTTAAACCACTCAGGGTGTGATTTTGTTATGGGAGCCCTATGTGACTAAGACAGCAAACAACTGGGATCATTTCCTCTGCCATAATTCTCACAAGAAGTAAATCTGAAGAGGCTCTGCATTGGGAACCAAAGGAGCTCAGGCCTTCCTGAAAAGGAATGTATGATTATTAAATTGGCATTTTACAGTTTGGCTTGAAATATGGAACTGCAGGTCACAGATCAGTGGTAGGGCTCTACTTTGTCAAGGCCCTTCCTTCTTTCTGTCACCTTAGATTTTTCATTTTGTGTGTTTCTAAAATTCTAGGACAGCACATAGCTGAGTAAGTATATTTTTGGAGGATTTTTCTCAGCTGTGAGAGCCTAAGTCACTGGAAGTAATCTTGGAAGAAGAATACTTTCTGTGTCTGGTTTTGAACCCTTTGTAATGATGCAGAAAGGAAAGTGAGATGTTCTCCATAAAACTGCATTGTGTCATTATAGAATTTTGAACCGACTTGTAAATATTGAATCTGAAGCAGAAACACATGTGCATAGTCATAGATTAAAAAAAAAATCCAAGCAGCATTCTTGGACAATGTAATAATCAAACGTTAGCCCTTCTTTTTTTTTTGCTGTTATTATTATTTTTTTAAATAATTTATTTTGGTATCATCAATCTACAATTACATGTGCAATATTATGGTTATCAAACTACCCCCTTCATCAGGTCCCCCCACCAACCCCATTACAGTCACTGTCCATCAGCATAGTGAGATGCTATAGAATCACTACTTGTCTTCTCTGAGTTGTACTGCCCTCCCCATGCCCCCCCAACATTATATCTGCTAATCGTAATGCCTCTTTTTCCCCCTTGTCCCTCCCTTCCCACCCATCCTCCCCAGTCCCTTTCCCTTTGGTAACTATTAGTCCGTTCTTGGGTTCTGTTGAGTCTGTCTACTGCTGTTTTTGTTCCTTCAGTTTTTTCTTTGTTCTTATACTCCACATATGAGTGAAATCATTTGACTCTTGTCTTTTTCGGCTTGGCTTATTTCACTGAGCATAATACCCTCTAGCTCCATCCATGTTGTTGCAAATGGTAGGATTTGTTTTCTTCTTATGGCTGAATAATATTCCATTGTGTATTTGTACCACATCTTCTTTTATCCATTCATCTACTGATGGACACTTAGGTTGCTTCCATTTCTTGGCTATTGTAAATAGTGCTGCAATAAACATAGGGGTGCATCTGTCTTTTTCAAACTGGGCTGCTGTAGTCTTAGGGTAAATTCTTAGGAGTGGAATTCCTGGGTCAAATGGTATTTCTATTTTGAGTTTTTTGAGGAACCTCCATACTGCTTTCCACAATGGTTGAACTAATTTGCATTCCCACCAGCAGTGTAGGAGGGTTCCCTTTTCTCCACATCCTCGCCAACATTTGTTGTTACATTAGCCCTTCTGTGTGCTTTCTAAAAGAAGTTTTTATTATACATTTTAAAGATTTCTAAAAGAGGCAGAAAATTTTCTTACCTTTGAAATTAATGTTGACAGTCTTACTGGGAAAATACAGGGGAGAAAATAAATATTTCAAGAATATCTGGCAATGGGCAATGAGAGCTAATTCACAGTTGAATTCTGGAATGAGCCAAAGGAACTGACATATTTTTTAAGTCCATCTAGTGTTCCAGGTTCTCCTACCAGGCTCTGCCTCACCATAGCCATCCTAGTGGACAGGCTTAGGACAGAGCAGAAGGGGCCAGGGCTCTGAATCCAATAGGGTTTTAATGTCGGGTTTGCCACTTAACAACTGGGCAACCTAAGGCAAGCTCTTTGCAATATATGGAAAATGGGTCTTATGGACAGAATTGTTTCCCCCAAATGAACATGCTGAAACCTTAACTCCCAGTGTGCCTGTATTTGGAGATAGTGCCTCTACAGGGATAACTAAGAGCAAACGACGTCCTAAGAGTGGGCCCCGAATCCAGCGGGCCTCATGTCCTCTCCTCATAAGAAGGAGACCCTAGGGAAGCACAGAGCAGAGGCCATGTGAGGACACAGAGAGAAGCCGGCCCTCTGCAAGCCAAGGGAAACCAGACCTACCAACACCTAATCTTGGACTTCTAGCCTCCAGAACTGAGGGAAAAAGAATTTCCATTGTTTCGGCTGCCCAGCCTGGGGTTAAGGCAGCCCCAGCACCCCGATACAGCGGGTCCAGCGACAGTGCCTAACGGGAGTTCAGTGAGGATGGTGTGGGGCTTGTGCGGGGTATGGCTCCTTGTTGGCACTCAGTAAAAGGAGGTCACCATTTGTGGGTCAAAAAGAAGAGAAGGAAAAAAAAACGCAAGAAAAGAACCAGAATTATTTAAGATCTGTGTGCCAAGAACTTTGCATTGCCTAATTTAATCCACATAATAATCCTGGGCTGACGGTCCCCATCTTGCAGGTGAGGAAACGGAAGCCTAAAAAGGGTACGTAATTTGTGCCAAGTCACATGGAAAGTAGCAGAGTCAGGAATCTGGCTTTAAAATCTATTCCTTCCACTGTGCAATGCCACCTACCGAAGTAGCTTCCTAGATGCCAAAGGTTATGAATGAAAGAGACCCATTCTAGATGATTTCCGCTGTAGACGTGGAACAGATGTCTGGCTCCTGTTGTAGGAATGAGTCCTGCCCACGCAGGGATGCTCAGCCCACATCAAACTGGGCCGCACAGCGGCCTGCAGTCACAGTCAAATATCTTCTTGAAAAGGACTTCTTAATCCGCTCGAGCTCTTGAACCAAGTATTCACTTAATACTCCAGAGCTCTGTGCCAAAGGCCAGGGGTGGATTTGGCATAAGGAATGGTAAGGGCATATGTTAGCAGTCAGTGGGGCCCCTTCTCCCAGTGTCTGGTGGCAGAAGAGCGCGTGGAGACAGACGTGGAGACAGACATGGAGACAGACAGCCAGGCCGGGTTAAGTAACTGCAAAATGGACCCTGACTGGCCACATGGATGACTTCCCATGTGTGATATCATTTTGTATTCTACTGTAACAAGGAGAGTGTCAAGTGAAATGATTATATTTGACATAGAGTTGCTCTGAAATTGTTCTTTCCAGTAGTAATTAGCCAATGGAATTCACTGTGTTTTAAGAGCATGCCCTATTAATAAGGAAAGCTTGTCGTTAGTAAAAGTGTTCTTTTTACATGTCGTTACATTTAAATTTTTAAATTATTTTTAAGACTATTTTTTAGAGTGGTTTTAGGTTTACAACAAAATTGAGAGGGCGGTACACAGACTTCCCATATACCCCTTGTCCCCACAACACAAAGCCCCCCTGCCTCCGTTATCTTCTACTGAGTGGTATTTTTTTTTAACAAAGAATGAAACCTATATTGACACATCATGATTATCCAAAGTCCACAGCTGACTTAGGGTTCCCTCTTGGTGCTGTACATTCTTCGGGTTTGAACAGCTGCATAGTGGCCTGTGTCCAATAGTAACGATACCATACAGAGTATCTTCACTGCCCTAAAAATTTTCGTGCTCTGCCTGCATCTCTCCCCTGTTAACCACTGCTCCTCTTTTCTCCATGGTTTTGCCTTGTTACACTTACATTTAAAGGAAGAGCAATTGGAAAGCAGCCCTTTTTATGCTAATTGAAACTGAATTTAAGATTTACTGAAAGGCCATTTCTTAAGATTGGCCATGAGTCACTCAAGTGGGGCTTCATTATACTTTCTCTGATTTGTGTATATTTGAAATTTTCCATAATAAAAATGTTTTTTTTTAATAAGCATGATTGACATTAAAAACATTTCTACCCAGATTCTAACATTAATGTCATGGAATTAAACGTTGGGAAAGCTTCTAAGATAGGGATAAAATTATGTATCTCAACTTGTGAAATCAAAGGCTGGTGATGGTTGGATGACAACTTCCAAATACCTTTGGTGTTTCTTACTGATGACCTCACCAAGATGGATTTAGTACAGTAGTACACCCCGAATCCACCGGCTTCTTGTGCCAGTATAGCAGGTGCTGTCAGCACCCTGTGACATATTCTCTCAGGACCTCCACTTGAAGGACATGACGCCTTGCTGCCAACATCCAACCTCCATGACTGTCTCCTTGACGCCTCTCTGGCCCTTAGAAACAGTCCTGCCTACACTAGGGAAGGGCAGGCCTCAAGGCCCAGGGAATCAATGCTCCCTGGGAGGACCCCGCGATCGCTGGGAGGGACTGGTGGGTAAATATCCTACCTCTCTTACCCTTCAGATCGTGTAAATAACTGTGAGGCTCTTATTCTACATTTTTTTCTAGAATGCCCTCAATAGATTTAAACTTCAGTTTTCCAAAGTGGCAATTTGCTGGAAAACATACTCTGTTAGCTTCCCCCTCTTCCGTGTCTCATCTCACTTCTCTACTTCCTGAGAAGTGTTCCCTGGTATCACCTCTAAAAATATTTCTTATATTTGAATCCTTGTCTCAGGATCTGCTTCTGTGAGAGTTCAGACTAGGACAGCAAGATACCAAGTTAACAGACCCAGCCTGCAACTTGAAGAAATTTTCATAAAGAATTTTGAAAAGATGTCCTGGAAATGAAGGCAGTGTTGGGTTAATATCTGTCCCCACCCCCACCCCACTGACTCTTAAATCATGTGGTAGGCTGCACGTGAGTTCACCCTGGGAACTGATGTAAATTGTTGGGTAAGGATTGGAGCCAATGACCCCAATACTGAAACAAAAAATCTGAAGAGTTCTTGGGATAAGAGATTTTTTAATGGGAATTTTCAATTTTAGATAACTGACCAAGTGGATCACAGTGACTGGAATTACATGATCCCAACTAGAAATTTGCCAACTAAATAAATGTTCATGGTGAGAGTTAAGGGTAGATTAATAATAGCTGAAAACACCCCTAACTGGGGAAGGAAACAGACATCCAGGTCCAGGAATCAGAGAGCCCCAAAAAAGATGAATCCAAGGAGTTCACACCAAGATATGTAGTAATTAAAACATCAAATTTTAAAGATAAAGAGAGAATCATAAAAGCAAAGAAGAAAACATAGGCAAAAATCTCTTGAATATAAACATGAGCAACTTTTTCCTGAACACGTCTCCTTGGGGAAGGGAAACAAATTAAAAAAATGAACAAATGGAACTACATCAAACTAAAAAGCTTCTGTACAACAAAGGACACCATCAGCAGAACAAAAAGGCATCCTACAATGCGGGAGAATATATTTGTAAACAACTTATCCAATAAGGGGTTAACATCCGAAATACATAAAGAACTCACATGCCTTAATGCCCAGAAAACAAATAACCCAGTTAAAAAATGGGTGGAGGATCTGAACAGACACTGCTCCAAAGAAGAAATTCAGATGGCAAACAGGCTTATGAAGAGATATCCCATGTCACTAATCATCAGGGAAATGCAAACTAAAACCACAATGAGATATCACCTCACACCAGTGAGGATGGCCAACATCCAAAAGACAAGAAACAACAAATGCTGACGAGGATGTGGAGAAAAGGGAACCCTCCTACACTGTGGTGGGAATGTAAATTAGTTCAACCATTGTGGAAAGCAGTATGGAGGTTCCTCAAAAAACTCAAAATAGAAATACCATGTGACCCAGTAATTCCACTCCTAGGAATTTACCTGAAGAAGACAAGATCTCTGATTCAAAAAGACATACGCACCCCTATGTTTATCACAGCACTATTTATAATAGCCAAAATATGGAAGCAAACTAAGTGTCCATCAATAGATGACGATAAAGAAGTGGTACATATGTACATATACACAGTGCAATATTATTCAGCCATAAAAAGAAAATAAATCCTACCATTTGCAACAACATGGATGGAGCTAGAAGGTGTTATGCTTGGTAAAATACCCAGTTGGAGAAAGAAAAGTACCAAATGACTTCACTTATTTGTGGAGTATAAAAACAAAACAAAACTGAAGGAACCAAAAAGGTGTAGACTCATAGACAGTGAGCAGGGACTAGTGGTTACCAAAGGGAAGGAGTTGGGGAGGGTGGGGAGGGAGGGAGAAGGGGATTGAGGGGCACTATAATTAGCAATCACAATATAAGTAGGTCATGGGGAAGGCAGCACAGCACAGAGAAGACAAGTAATGACTCTACAGCATCTTACTACACTGATAGACAGTGACTGCAATGGGAAAGGGGTGAGGGTTTGATAATATGAGTGAATGTTGAAACCACAATGTTGTTCATGTGAAACCTTCATAAGATTGTATATCAATGATATGTTAATTTAAAAAAAGAGAGAAATGTTAGAGGGACTTTTGTAGTGGGAAAAGAAAAGGCCATAACTAGTAGAAAGAAACTTATAAAAGGAAAAAAATTCACTGGTAAAAGCAAATAAGTAGCAAAGGTACTAGATCAATAACTTAAAAGCTGGTAAAGTTAAAAGACAAAAGTGGCAAATTCAGTTACATCTAAAAATTATTTAAGGGAAAAACTAAATAAAAAGATGTAAAGAAGACATCATATACATAAAATATGGTGGAGGGGGAGTAAAAATATAGTGCTGCTAGAATGCATTTGAACTTAAACGACCATTAACATAGATTGCTGTATCCATGGGATGTCATATATGAACCCCATGGTTAATGCAAACCAAAAACCTGTAACAGACACAGAAAATAAAGAGAAAGAAATCCAACTATTACACTAAAGAAAGTCATCATGCACAATGGAAGAGACAAAGAGAGGAAGAAAGGATCCAAAAGGAACAACAAAAACAACCAGAAAATGTTTAACAAAATGGCAGTAAGTAAATACCTATCAATAATTAAGTGTCAGTGGACTAAGTACACCAATCGGAAGACATATGGTGACTGAATGGATTAAAAAAACAAGACCCATCTATCTGCTTCCTGCAAGAGACTCACTTCAGAACTAAAGACACACACAGACTGAAACAGAAGGGTTGGAAAAAGATATTTCATGCAAACAGAAATGAAAACAAAGCTGGAGTAGCAGTACTTATATGAGACAAAATCAATGTTAAACACTGTAAAAAGAGACAAGGACATTACATAATGATTAGGGCTCAACCCAGCACAAAGACATAACAATTGTAAATATCTGTGCACCCAACAGAGGAGCACCTCAATCCATAGAACAAATATTAACAAACATACAGGGAGAGATTGACAGTAATACAATAATAGCAGGAACTTATATCCCACTTATATCAATACATACATCATCCAGACAGAAAATCAGTAAGGAAACAATGACTTCGAACACATTAGAGCAAATGTATGTAATAGATATATATGCAGAACATGACATCCAAAAACAACAGAATACTCATTCTTTTCAAGTAAACATGGAGCATTCTCCAGAATAGATGACTTGTAGTCATCTCAATTAAGACACAAAGCAAGTTTCAATAAATTTAAGGCTGAAATAATATCAAGCATCTTTTCTCATTACAATGTTATGAAACTGGAAATCAATTATAAGAAAAAACTGGAAAAAATACAAATATGTAGAGGCTAAACATCATGCTACTAAACAACCTATAGGTCATCAAATGAGTCAAAGAAGAGGTTTAAACATATTGTTACTGAAGAAGAATGAAAATAAAAACAAAACAATTCAAAATCTTTGGGATGCAGCAAAAGCAGTCCTAGGAGGGAAGTTTTTAGCATTATAGGCCTACCTCAAAAAGAAATATCTCAAACAATCTAACCCTATACCAAAAGGAAATAGAAAACAAACAAAACCCAGAGTTAGTGGAAGGAAAGTAATAATAAAGATCAGAGTGCTAATAAATTGAGGCTAAAAAAATAGAAAAGACCAATGAAACTAAGAGCTGGTTCTTTGAAAACAAAATAGATAAACCTTCACCTAGATTCATCAAGGAAAAAAGGAGAAGACCCAAAGTCAGAAATGCAAGAAAAATTACAACTGACACCACAAATTGCTGTGAAAACTATATGCCAACTAACTGCAAACTTAGAAGAAATAGATAAATTCCTAGAAACATACAATCTTCTAAGACTGAACCAGGAAGAAATACAAAATCTGAGCAGATCAATCACTAGTAACAAAATTGATAATTGATAATCAAAAAACTCCCAATAAAGATCTAGAACAAGATGGCTTCACAGGAGAATTCTACCAAACATTAAAGACGACTTAATATCTATCCTACCGACACTATTCCAAACAGTAGAGGAGGAAGGAAATCTTCCAAATTAATTCTACACGGCCAGCTTCACACTGATACCAAAACCAGATGAAGACACCACAAAAAAAACCACAATTTCAGACCAATATCCCTGATGAACATAGATGCAAAAATCTTCCAGAAAATATTAGCAAACCAAATGAAAAAAATACATTAAAAGGATCTTTCACCATGACCAAGTGGATTTTCCAGGGATACAAGGATGTTTCAGTATCCCAAAATCAACCAGGGTGATATATGACATAAACAAGGAAAGGGAAAAACTATATGATCATCTCCACAGACACTGAAAAAGCATTTGACAAAGTTCAACATCCATGCATGATAAAAACTCTCAACAAAGTGGGTATAGAGACAACATACCTCTCCATAACAAAGACCATATACAGCAAACTTACACCTAGCATCTTACTCAGTGGTAAAAAGCTGAAAACTTTTCTTCTAAGATCAGGAACAGGACAAGGATGCCTACACTTACCACTTTCCTCCAGCATGGGCTGACAGTCCTAGCGCAGCAATCACACAAGCCAAACAAAAAAAGGCATCCAAATTGGGGTAAGGAAGAAGTAAAATTGTCACAATTGCAAATGACATATTATATATATATAGAAAACCCCTAAAGACCACCAAAAAAAAAACTATCAGAATAAATGAATTCAGTGAAGTCACCAGATACAAAGTCAATATAAATATATTCACAAATCTGAAAAAAAAATGTAACAGTATTTCAAGAACATACGTATGGATTTTTATAATCTCAGGTCAAAAAGTCCTTCCTAAAGATCACACGTAATCCTGAATTCACTAAGAAAAAAATGATAAATTATGTAAATTCTCAAAACTTAAACATAACTGAAACCATTAAAACAAAGTTAAAATATAAATTACAAACTTCAGAAAATGTTTCATAAGAAAAAGACTAATCTTAATATATGAAGAGCTTCATAGTATAAAATTTTTAACTTTATATATAATAAAAGCTCATGTAACTTTATAAGCCTTTAAACTTTATGTATAGTATAAAGAATAAAGTTATTAACTAATTTTTAAAAGCAGTTCAATAAAAAAAATTCAAGTGGATATGAATAGAAAAAATAAATGGCCAAGGAACTGTCAAAACTGCCCAAACCCACTCACAGTTTAAAATATATACAGAATTACACAATAATGAGTTACTTTGTTCATTTAGAGGATTGTCAAAGATTTGAAGTTTGATAATATCACTGTTGAGAGTGTGAGGCAAACAGTCATTCACACTGGTTGTGGGAGTATAAACTAGTACAGCTACTTTGAAGGGCAATTTGGCAATACCTTTGAAAAATGTAAGTGAATATAATCTTAGACTCATTTCTACCCAGGAGCAAATATTCTTATACAACCATGCAGAGATCTGTGAACAAGACTGTTCGTTGCTGCACTGTTTACTGTAGTGACTTAAAAATTAAAATATTTATCAGAACCATAACCTGTGGTATATCCATTCAATGGAATACTCTGCAACTGTTAAGAATTAGGTAGATCTATTTATACTAATATGGAAGATCTTTATATGGTAAACAGAAATAGAAGAAAGGATAGTACAGCTAACCCTTGAACAATGTGAAGATTGGGGAATCAACTTTTGAGTTCCTAGAAGTTAACAACTAGTAGCCTGCTGTTGACTAGAAGCTTTACCAATAACATAAACAGTTGACTGGCACATGTTTTGTTTATATATTATATGCTGTATTCTTAGAATAAAGTAAGCCAAGGAAAGAAAATGTTTTTTCAAGTTGTTGCAAATCTCCAAAAAATTTTCCAATATATTTATTGAAAAAATCCATGTATACATGGAACCACACAGCGCAAACGTGTGTTGCTCAAGGGTCACCTCTGTGTATAATAACCCACTTGTATAAGAAAAAAGAAATATGTGTGTGTATGTATGTGAATATGTGTTTATACAGGCCCATGCTTACTCATCTAAAACCCATGAGACCAGATAGGTTTTGAACTGAGAATTTCTTTGGATTTTAGAAAGGTAGTGTTTTGGAATACAATTTTTAAGGGGTATTAAATACAAATTAACCCACCCTAGAACAATTACATCATGGGGAACACCCCATAATCAATTAAGTCAGTATTTCTACAGTGAGAAGTATTTACAAATTGTGAAATGTCTCAGAGGGGAAGAGCTTGGGGTGTATGTATTAAACAAGATTAGGAAAGAATAATTATTAAATCTTTTTGGTAGATATATGTGATTTCATTATATTACCTACTTTTACTATAGCAAAGTTCAAACAGATATACAAGTTTAAAAGTGTATTTCTGCAGTGAACTGTAAATATTTGTAATAAGTAGGAGAACGTAGGATAAAAAAAATTAGCCTTATACCAGGTCATGTTTTGCTGAGTTCAGATCAAGTCAGATTTTGCTGCCAAATAAATTATGGAAAATATTTCAGTTTTCAAAGCGTTTTGGATTTTTGGAATTGTAATGAAGGAACTTAGAGTGCCACAATATATAACAATACAAAAATTTGTTCAGACTAGTTACCTCTTATATTTGGAACTAGGAGTTGGGGTACAGGAGATGTAGAAGAGGGAAGAAATTTTTGCTCAATTTCTACCGTTCTGTATAGTTTGAATTTAAGTTTTTAATTAAAAAGTTTAAAATGAAAAAAATCTCCATTAGAGACATTTCTTGTGACTTTTGTCTGCCTAATTTTATCAAATATTAAAGCACATAGCACATTGTAAGTACTCAAGTATCGAAAGTATTGTAAAACATGCAGAAAGATCATAAATCTCTTCACAACACTTAATGTGAAACTGAAACTGCCATAGAGTATATTATTAAATACTCAAATATGTGGTTTGCAGATTTTTGGCATTTAATCCTATGACCGACTTTCACTATAGATCCAAGTTCCTTCCAGATTTAAGGATTGACAAGTCAGTGACCTACATAATGAAAAAATTGTATCAGTGAAGGGCATTTTTTTAAATCGTGGTAAAATCTACATAACATACAAATGGTTAAGATGGTAAATTTTAAGTTTACAGTTCAGTGGCATTAAGTACATTTAACATTGTTGTGCAGTCACCACCACTGTCCATCTCTAGAATTTTTCTCATTCTGCAAAACTGAAACTCTGTATCTGCTAATCAATGACTTCGCATTCCTCCCTCCCCCTAGTCCCTGGGAGCCACCATTGTACTTCCTGTCTTTATGAATTTGACCAGTCTAGGGACCTCATACGAGTGAAATAATACTGTATTTGTCTTTTTGTGACTGGTGTATTTCCCTTAGCATAATGCCTTCAAGGTTTAGCCATGCTGTAGCGTGGGTTAGAACTCTCTTTTAAGGTTGATAGTATTCCATTGTATGTATAGACCACGTTTTTATCGATTCATCTGTCAATGGATACCTTTGTTTATTCTACCTTATGGCTATTGTGAATAATGCTAAGAACCTGAGGTTGAAAATATCTGTCCCAGTCCCTGCTTTCATTTCCTGTTGGATATATATCCAGAATAGAATTGCTGGATGCTATGATAATTCTGCTGTTAACTTTTTGAGAACCACCATTCTATTTTCTATAGTAGTTGCACCATTTTACTTTCCCACTTACAGTGCACAAAGGTTCCAGCTTCTCCACATCCTCCCAACACTGTTTTTGATATTAATCATCCTCATGGGTATGAAGTGGTATCTCATTGTGGTTTTGATTTGCATTTCCCTAATGATCAGTGATGTGGAGCATCTTTCCATGTGCTTATTGGTCATTTAGTATGTCTTCTTTGGAGATGTATCTATTCAGGTCTTTTGCCATTTTTTTTCATTGATTGTTTTGTTATTGTTGAGGTATAGGAGTTCTTTATATATTCTAGATATCAACCCCTTATCAGACTTATGATTTGTAAATATTTTTCCCTCTCCACGGGTTGACTTTTCACTCTGTTGATAGTATCCTCTGATACATAAAAGTTTCAAATTTTGATGTAGTCCAGTTTATTCTTTCTTTTGCTGTGTGTGTTCAGTATCATATCTAAGAAATCATTGCCAAATCTAGTGTCATAAAACGTTTCCTGTTTTCTGCCCAGTTTGATAGTTTATGTCTTATATTTAGGTTTTGATCCATTTTGAGTTATTTTTATAGGACAAGAATGATTTTGTAGAGTAAGAGTCCAAGTTCCTTCTTGTGCATGTGGATATCCAGTTTTCCCACATCATTTGTTAAGACAGTCCTTTCCCCCACCGAATGGTCCTGGAACCCTTGTTGAAAATCATTTGGCTATATACACTGGAAGAGCATTTTAAGAGAAGCGGAAATTGAGCCAAATGTTGACAGCTAGGTGCCTTTAGAATGACCAAGATTCAGTGGAGAGGGACTTCAGCCCACGTATTGGGGTAGGAGGAGAAAGCATGGTTTCTTCAAACAGCAAGGGGACTTGATTGAGAGAGGAGTGGAGTTATTGAGTAGCGGGGAGTTTTAGCTAAGAAGTCAGGTGGTAGAGGGACCTAACCAGCAGGCTTCTGCTCAGTGGATTAATATGAAGAAAGCCATATTTAAGAAGATGTATGTGGTAGTGAAGTATTTAGGGGCAGGGGCAGTAGTTTTCATGTTTAAACCAAGGCAAATTGAGCAGATGGTGATTTTAAACCATGAACCACAGAAATGAGAAGCCAGCCAGGCTGTCTATATTGACTGTCCTGTGAGAAATTGCCAGGCCACTGCTTTTTTTCATCTGCATTTCCTATTTCATTCCTCAGTTTTACTATCTCCAATTTGTCAACTGCCTCTTGGGAATACATGAAGACAGTTATTATGTGTTTCACTTGATTGTGCGTTTAATATGATATTGTTGTTTTAAGTCTTGAAGAGGGTTATGATCAGAGTATATGATTATGTTCATTGTTTTGTGTTCCATTGATTTTTGTACCTGGGGATGACTTATAGTAAAAATATGACACCTTGTTCACTTAAAAAAAAGGTTGCAGGATATTAGGAAATCTTTACCATCAGTTCTGCTGTTTAGTATCTTGATACTAAAGGAGCTGATTCTTGATGTGAATGCTTCTTTTGAACTGTTATTCCATTACTTTGCTGCATGCTGTATTAAGACAAGTAACATGATTTACTTAAGAGTTTTATGTTTCTATTTCCTACACGGTGTTTTTTAACACTCCGCATTCAAAGATTAGTCTGCATGGAACAGTCAAATTACGACAACTATCATATTCAGTCTCTCACTACATTTTTATCAGTGTATTATATATTCAGAGGAGACAATTTCCTTCTAAACTAACAGAAAATGTTTATGTGTCACTTTTCTTTAAAGGTTGCAGGCTTCTTCATCCCTCATTGATTCAAGAACAGCAAATCTAATGAAAGACGCTCATGCTATAAACTGCAGGAATGTAAGCACAAGCGTAAGTGATAATATTCATGAAATAAATGTATGAAATTTCACTCCCTCTTATTTCTTTTGAGAGAAGAAGCCTTCCTGTAAAAAATGAACTCTTTCTAGCCAGTCCATGGGTCTTAGGAGGCAGTGTGGAATGGTGGGTCAGAGAGAAGCCACTAGAACCACACTATCCAGGTCCACGCTATGATGCAGACATTTACTACTGGGTAACCTCGGGGTTGTTATTTAATCTCTGTGCCTCAGTTTCCTCCTCTGTAAGACAGTGATAATAGCACCAATCTCTTGGGGGTTGTATGTGAATTAAGTGATTTAAAACAAACAAAACCTTAAGTGCTTGAGACAGAGTATATGCTCAATAAATGGTAGCAGTTGTTATTTAATAGGTTCTAATTCTGTGGGTTCAATGTATTTCTATGGTCTGGGAAAAAAAGTCACATAAACTGCAAGTTAAGTATTCAGCTGAACACATATGAAATAAAAATATTTGAAATGCATTGTTGCATATACAAAAATGACAAAATATAGTGCCAAATACTTGGAAGACTTATATACAATATAACTTTAATGTAACCCAGACAACAAGCTCTAAAGTGGATCTATAAACTAAGTGGTATAAGAGAAAAGAGAAGTTAAACCAGGGACAAAAGCAAACTTGAAAAAATACTTTTGTACAAATATCATGAGTATCATGATCTAAGTATTTTTAGGTTTATTATACTTTTAGCAAATGTTTATTGAGTACCCATTTTGCACCCGACAGTATGCTATAGCAAAGTCATTGTAACACAAATCTCCAAGTGGTGTGCATTATATAGGTTCATCAACTTAGTAAGCCAGTGTAGGTAAGTGATTTCTTATTTTGATGAGCTCTGCTGAATGTTAGATCGTTGGCCTGTAATTCAGTTAACAGTTAACTCTGTAACAGGTAACTTTTTCGTGAAAGCTTCTGGTCTAACCCACTCCCCACTCCAAAGTGGTATTTCCCATTGTAGTTTCATAATTTTACTATCACTTTGTAAGAACTGAAATAACTTTTCCTTCTTAATCCGAACCTTTTTATTGGAGTGTGTATATATTCAATTATGGTCATGAAGAGTGTGGGCTCTGGAGTCAGGTAGACTTGAGTTAGAATCGTGGCTCCAACATGATGAAAAGTAAATCATTTTCAATTTTATTGTTCATATGGGCAACATAACAGCCCCACTGGGCCTCAGATTCCTGACCTCACAACATTTTTCAGCCTGAAATGAGATGATGTACGTGGAGTGCTTAGTATACAGGGCTCAGTTAGTGCAAGCTGTCATGCTCATGAGGACCCACACCTCTGGTAACTAAGAGGTATTTCACTCAAGTAGGAAACTTACTACTTATTATTCTTTCTTTTCAGGTATCAAATAAGGAGTTGATTCCACTAAGTCCTTCTGAAATAGGGGAGCTAGAGGCTACAAGGCAAAGCCAGACCACTGTCGCTCCCCACAGTCCTGAGCTTCTCCTCGGTAAGTTTTCTTTGGGAACCGACTGCTATTTTGGATTTTCCAAAAACTCTTGATCTCTATATTTATTTTCAGGCATAGATTTGTATGGAGGCAAACAGTTTTAAACTAAGATTTTTTTCATTCAAAATCCTAAATACAATAATCATACTCTTGATTTTATAATGTATGTTACTTAATGACCCTGTCATTGAAAATTCAGTTATCAACTGAATCAGGTATGGGCATTGTTAATATATACCATGTAAATAAAACTAAGGTACTACTTCGTTAAAACTGGATATTTTTTTCTAGATATAAGTACCTTTAAAGAATACCAATCACAAAAATTCAAGATGTAAATATTCATGTTAACTCAGTTTATGCTAACTCCAAATCAAGTAATTTGAAATGACACTTTTATACCTCACATAACTGATAACTGGTCTCCTGAAAATATATGTTAAAGAGAACCGAGGACTTGAAGGAATCTGGGTATTGGTTTCAGAACCATATATTCATCATCTCAAATTATATTATATTTTGAAAGATACAACATTTTGATTAATCTACAGCTATGTTTTAGCTCTTAATTTGTAGAACCTCTTCCTTATCTATAACTTAAATCTTGTTTCCATAATTCTTCCTTACTCTCTTTCTCAATCAAAAAATCTGGGTCCTCCCTCTTTTACAGGAGTGTTTTCACATTTTTAGAAGATGATGCTTTGTCTAAGCCTTCTCATTTTCAGCTTTCACAGTAGAGTATTTCTTTAAGAAAAATTAGAGTTAAATTCCTCCTTCCCGGTTCTATACATGCACATGTGTAAACCCCAGTCTCTAGCTTCCCAATGTTTGGGACTCTGTATCTGTTAGTGCTGTTATTTTCTGCTGGAAAATTCAGACTATCTCACTTACCAGCATCAAAGGAGTTAAGTGCAATTTATCTGACACAAATGGCTATAAAAATAGTTGACCCAAGGGCCCCAAAATTCTCAATCATAATATAAGCTGGTCACGGGGATGGTAGTACAGCATGGAGAATATAGCCAGTGATTCCATAGCATCTTCCTATGCTGATAGATAGTAGCTATGCTAGTGGGGCTAAGGATTTAATAATATGGCAAACTGTTGAATCACTGTGTCGTATATTGAAACCAATATAAGATTGTATATCAATGATACATCAATTAAAATAGTTGATGCATTTAAAAATATATCAGGCTTCTGCAATTTAAGACATATACTTTGCCTTCAAAAATATATTGTATGGTGAAAAACTGGACAGCCACATGTAAGAGAATGCAACTGGACTACTGTCTAGCCCCATACACAAAGGTAAACTCAAGGTGGATCAAAGACCTGAATGTAAGTCATGAAACCATAAAACTCTTAGAAAAAAACATAGGCAAAAATCTCTTGGACATAAACACGAGCAACTTCTTCATGAACATATCTCCCCGGGCAAGGGAAACAAAAGCAAAAATGAACAAGTGGGACTATATCAAGCTGAAAAGCTTCTGTACAGCAAAGGACACCATCAGTAGAACAAAAAGACATCCTACAGTATGGGAGAATATATTCATAAAAAACGTATCTGATAAAGGGTTGACATCCAAAATATATAAAGAACTCATGCACCTTAACAAACAGAAAGCAAATAATCCAATTAAGAAATGGGCAGAGGACATGAATAGACACTTCTCCAAAGAAGAAATTCAGATGGCCAACAGGCACATGAAAAGATGCTCCACATCGCTAATCATCAGAGAAATGCAGATTAAAACCACAATGAGATATCACCTCACACCAGTGAGGATGGCCAACATCCAAAACACAAACAACAACAAATGTTGGCGAGGATGTGGAGAAAAGGGAACCCTCCTACACTGCTGGTGGGACTGCAAATTAGTTCAACCATTGTGGAAAGCAGTATGGAGGTTCCTCAAAAAACTCAAAATAGAAATACCATTTGACCCAGGAATTCCACTCCTAGGAATTTACCCTAAGAATGCAGCAGCCCAATTTGAAAAGGACAGATGCACCCCTATGTTTATTGCAGCACTATTTACAATAGCCAAGAAATGGAAGCAACCTAAGTGTCCATCAGTAGATGAATGGATAAAGAAGATGTGGTACATATACACAATGGAATATTATTCAGCCATAAGAAGAAAACAAATCCTACCATTTGCAACAACATGGATGGAGCTAGAGGGAATTATGCTCAGTGAAATAAGCCAAGCCGAAAAAGACAAGTATCAAATGATTTCACTCATATGTGGAGTATAAGAACAAAGAAAAAATACTGAAGGAACAAAACAGCAGCAGACTCACAGAACCCAAGAACGGACTAATAGTTACCAAAGGGAAAGGGACTGGGGAAAATGGGCGGGAAGGGAGGGATAAGAGGGAAAAAGGGGCATTACGATTAGCAGATGTAATGTTGGGGGGGCACGGGGAGGGCAGTACAACTCAGAGAAGAGAAGTAGTGATTCTATAGCATCTCACTACGCTGATGGACAGTGACTGTAATGGGGTTGGTGGGGGGGATCTGATGAAGGGGTAGTTTAATAACCATAATATTGCACATGTAATTGTAGATTAATGATAATAAAATAAATTATATTAAAAAAATATTGTATGGTATTCTAGCTTTGCTTTGCCATTTTTGATGATACTTTTTAAACCTCCAAATGTACTTACACAGACCTGTATCTTTTTTTTTAAGTACGTATTTTTTAGTAACATAAAGAAATTTGTACAAAATACAAAAATTCCATAGTGGCCTAAGCAACTATTTATGGTTTTGGCGATTTAAAAATGGTGGTAAGAAGAACAAAAACCACATGATCATCTCCATAGATGCTGAAAAAGCATTTGACAAAATTCAACATCCATTCAGGATAAAAACTCTTAAAAAAATGGGTATAGAGGGCAAGTATCTCAACATAATAGAGGCCATATATGACAAACCCACAACCAACATCATACTTAACAGCGAGAAGCTGAAAGCTTTTCACCTAGGATTGGGAACAAGACAGGGATGCCCACTCTCCCCACTGTTATTCAACATAGTACTGGAGGTCCAAGCCATGGCAATCAGACAACACAAAGAAATACAAGGCATCCAGATTGGTAAAGAAGAAGTTAAACTGTCACTATTTGCAGATGACATGATATTGTACATAAAAAACCCTAAAGACTCCACTCCAAAACTACTAGAACTAATATCTGAATTCAGCAAGTTGCAGGATAAAAAATTAATACACAGAAATCTGTTGCATTCCTATACACTAATGGGGAGCTAACAGAAAGAGAAATCAGGAAAACAATTCCATTCACAATTGCATCAAAAAGAATAAAATACCTAGAAATAAACCTAATGAAGGAAGTGAAAGACCTATATCCTGAAAACTACAAGACACTCCTAAGAGAAATTAAAGAGGACACTAACAAATGGAAATTCATCCCATGCTCTTGGCTAGGAAGAATAAATATTGTCAAAATGGCTACACTACCTAAAGCAATCTACAGATTCAATGCAATCCCTATCAAAATACCAACAGCATTCTTCAACAAACTGGAACAAATAGTTCTAAAATTCATATGGAACTACAAAGGACCCTGAATACCCAAAGCAATCCTGAGAAGGAAGAATAAAGCAGGGGGGATCTCGCTTCCCAACTTCAAGCTCTACTACAAAGCCACAGTAATCAAGACAATTTGGTACTGGCACAAGAACAGACCCACAGACCAGAATAGAGAGTCCAGATATTAACCCAAACATATACGGTCAATTAATATACGATAAAGGAGCCATGGATATACAATGGGGAAATGACAGCCTCTTCAACAGCTGGTGTTGGCAAAACTGGACAGCTACATGTAAGAGAATGAAACTGGATCACTGTCTAACCCCACACACAAAAGCAAATTCAAAATGGAGCAAATATCTGAATGTACGTCATGAAACCATAAAACTCTTAGAAAAAAACATAGGCAAAAATCTCTTGGACATAAACATGAGCAACTTCATGAACATATCTCCCCGGGCAAGGGAAACAAAAGCAAAAATGAACAAGTGGGACTATATCAAGCTGAAAAGCTTCTGTACAGCAAAGGACACCATCACAACAAAAAGACATCCTACAGTATGGGAGAATATATTCATAAATGACATATCCGATAAGGGCTTGACATCCAAAATATGTAAAGAGCTCACGCACCTCAACAAACAAAAAGCTAATAAGCCAATTAAAAAATGGGCAGAGGAGCTGAACAGACACTTCTTCCAAAGAAGAAATTCAGATGGCCAACAGGCACATGAAAAGGTGCTCCACATTGCTAATCATCAGAGAAATGCAAGTTAAAACCACAATGAGATATCACCTCACACCAGTGAGGATGGCCAACATCCAAAACAGAAACAACAAATGTTGGCGAGGATGTGGAGAAAGGGGAACGCTCCTACACTGCTGGTGGGAATGTAAACTAGTTCAACCACTGTGGAAAGCAGTATGGCGGTTCCTCATAAAACTCAAAATAGAAATACCATTTGACCCAGGAATCCCATTCCTAGGAATTTACCCTAAGAATGCAGAAGCGCAGTTTGAAAAAGATATATGCACCCCTATGTTTATCGCAGCACTATTTACAATAGCCAAGAAATGGAAGCAACCTAAGTGTCCATCAGTAGATGAATGGATAAAGAAGAGGTGGTACATATACACAATGGAATATTATTCAGCCATAAGAAGAAAACAAATCCTACCATTTGCAACAACATGGGTGGAGCTAGAGGGTATTATGCTCACTGAAATAAGCCAGGCGGAAAAAGACAAGTACCAAATGATTTCACTCATATGTGGAGTATAAGAACAAAGAAAAAATACTGAAGGAACAAAACAGCAGCAGACTCACAGAACCCAAGAATGGACTAACAGTTACCAAAGGGAAAGAGACAGGGGAGGATGGGTGGGAAGGGAGGGATAAGGGGGGAAAAAGTACAAAGCCAGGATAGTTATGCCCAGCTGAGCACTTTGAGATGGATTTTGAGAGACGATTTTTTATTTAAAATTCAGGGAAAAAATGCTGAGATAGTTTCAACTTTGCTTACAGAAAAAGGAAAGATCTTGGCCCCTATATCTTGGTGCTTAATCTTAATATGACCACTCAAGGTTTTCATTACAGATAGAACAGATTGATGCTGAAAAGGTGTTTCGCAATGAATTAGAAGAAGAAACAGCTCCAGCAGATTAAATGTCTTGTGGGAATTCAAATTTATATATTTTTTAATGTTTAGTGTGTGTTAGCCAGTTTCTTTATACATTGAGAAAGCCCTGGTCTCACTAGTTAAATGATTAGTTAACCGACCCAGGAAGTAGTTTTGGCCTTCTAGATTATTAGGCAACCACAGTTAACTATTGTATGACCGAAAGCAATTTAAAAATGTACTTAGCATTTATATAAACCATGAGGCAATGAAAAAACTAAAAGCCAATTTTCTAGCTATGATTAAAGATCTGGAGTGCATTTTTTTAAACTAATAATCCAGAAGTGGCTCAAATTGAATGCAAGATTAAAGGATCATACATATATCTACCTTTTTGAAGCTCATACTTCCATAATACCTTGTGTTTTAATAGTTCTGTCTAGTTTACCACGTGGGTTTCCATATATTCTCTTTTATGCCCCACAAATATAAGTGAAATAGGCTATGAGACTAGTAGGGATACCCCAAGGCTCCGATGTGGCGATTAAATCCAGCTCTCCTTTTCTATATGGTGCTATACCTTTCCAGCAGATTTCCCTCAGAGCCCCTCACCAAAACAAAGCATTGTTTGGATCTTACACATTTCTTTAGGCTGTAAATAATAGATGAGAACTTTTGTCAGATGCATTAACGGAAACATATCAACAGACCACAACCAAAAGCAAATGTTTCCTTCAAACAAGATATTTGCGGTGAATGTGTGTGGCAAGGATATATTGGCACGTTGTCGTCTTGAGCCAGTGCAATGTTCCAGCCATGTTGGAGGGTCGACACCACTCCTACTTCTGACACCTGAGGACTTGAGACGTCCAGGTTAGGATAAGCCAGAGAAACCCTTCCAGATGGGCGAGATTGGTTCGCTGCAGCCCAAACATGCCAGTTGAAAATGAAGCAGCATAAACAATGATGTCTGTTTAATTCGGGCAAAGGACCCTGCCTGCAAACAGCGTTTTAGAGGTTTGAACCACTGGGCGTGGCCTCCAGAGCTGACCTAAGCCAGTGATAGCAGAGCAGGTCATTGTGACTGCAAGGCCTCAAAAGCAGGTGGGACAGACTCTCATGATACAAGGGTCTGAGGGTCATGGTTCCGAGAGGCAGGCCCTTGCTGCTTTGCCCAATAGCAGTTTTTTCTCTCGCAGGAGGAGTTATTCCATAGACCAGTGGGCAGATGGGTCAAAGCCTTCAATTTGCTTTTAATTACCCTCGAATATTTTTCTGTAGATCCCCTTGTCCTGGACCCAGAGTCCAATCCATGCATTGTATGATACCATAGCTCTCGCAAGTATAGTGTTTTCTTCAAAATGTATTCTACATTTGATTGTTATTAGGAGTGACAGATATTTTTATGGCTTACCCTATAGTGCTTTTTCTCCTAATGTCTTGCCTTCTGGTGAAAAATATCTACCCATTGAATGAAAGCATCCTAAAAAGAGTCCTCTGGGTTTTTTTTTCCCCCAACCCTCAGAATTACCGACAATAACGTAGCGGAGTGAATGGAGTGCCTAGAATCAGAAGAGCGTGCTCAACCTAATAACTGTGTGACCTCAGGCAAGCCATTTAAACTCACTGTACCTCAGTTTCCTCATTTGTAGCAAGACATTTGATCTAAGTTTACTTCCAATTCTGATTCTGTGATTCTTTCCACAAGGCTTGAGCATTAGGGTCAGAGCCTAGGACTGTGCTGTCCGGTACGGCAGCCACTGGACCCATGTGGCTCTCGAGCACTTGAAATGTAGCTAACAGAAGTGGAGACGGGCTGTAAATGTCAAGTGCATACCTAATATTGAACACTGAGTATTAAAAAAGAAATGGGAAATTACACGAAAATATTTTAGGAATACTAATATAAGTGAAACATTAGAATTTTACTTTTTACTTTTCTAATGTGACTACTAGAAAATTTTAAGTTACACATGTGACACCCATTTCTCTTGGGCAGTCCTGGTTTAGAACGTTTTATTAAGTGGGTATTAGTGAAGTAAACCAAAGGTTATATCACAAGTAGAATACTAACCTCTAAATGCTATTGTTTAAAGAACAATTGTTTATTGGTCCTTGATTTAATATAATCAAATAACTGTGAACTTCTAAGTGTCTTCTTTAAAACTTCTTTGAAACTAATAATCTTGAAAATGTTATCAGATGCTATATAATGATAGCCTGAAATCAAGTAAAACTTGAGGTATATTTTGACACCGTATGGTAGTTATTAAATTTGTAAATCCATTGAGAACCAGAAAGACAAACAAGAAAGTATAGACTAGAGACTCTGGTCAGTAGTGGGATTAAATTATTTAATTACAGTGTCACAATGGAAAAGGCTGTATTAGTCATATTATTTATGGAATCTCTAGAGCCTGGGGTACAAGTACATAAAACAGCCACTAGCTAGTTATTTGACTGTGTTTAGTGGTGTCCAGTGTCAGATCCATTCAAGCAGATCACTGTTGGACTCTGGAACTGGAGATTCAGATTTGCCAAGCACAGTGTTAGGGGCAGAGCAGGGCTGACCCCTAGAATTACCAGAAGCCATAAAGAAAAAGTGCTAAGTGGCCACTAGATGTCACTTCTTCATTACTATAGTGTTTTGTTTTCATTAATTTTTTTCAAGTTCTATGGGGCCTCAGAGAGACATTTATGACTTTTTTGTTTAGAATAAGTCTGCCCCTCTGGTGTGGGTTATTTTATGATAAATGCTTTTTAAGAGAAGTCTGGGAAAACCCTTCCCACATAATGTAAGAACTCTGGTTTAGGGAACTTTCCAAATGTGGCTCCAGTAAAAGCTGACCTTAGAAAGAAAACCCATCCAAACTGGAGTACACTTTTGGAACTCACTTGAGGCCGTGTGTGTGTGTGGCACTGCTCTCTGAGTTCTTGAGTTTAGCTTTGTCTTTTATACAGTTTTTAGCTCTTTTCCAGCTTACTTGTTCTTGCCTATATATTGGTATTTTTTAAAATTTGTGGTAAATAATTTAAAAAGTGAAATTAAACTATATTTCATAATAATTAGTTGGAGTGGTTTTTTTTAAATTTATTAAACTCCATCCAAAAAAAGTTTATCCTTAGCCACTTTCTAAAGTGGAAACATAGACTAGATGACAGTCTGTGTTCTCAAGCCACTGGGCCAGAGAGATACATTGAACTATGTCACTGTGTACATTTTGGGGTGTGTTCATCAGAGTATGCTAACTTCTGTAACGCCTCTAAAATCTCAGTGGCTTAACCCAGTAAAGGTTCCTTTCTGCTCACATTATAGTCTATGGCCTCAGTGCTGGCAGTCTCTGGCTGTCTCCTCCGCCCACTCTGCCTGCTCTCTCTCTTTCCATCTCTCAGCTTTGCTTTCCCCTGAACTGATTTTACCCTTTGGTGGCTTCCCCCAGATCCCCCCACCCGACCCCACAGTGATGTTGAGAAACTCCTAGACCATATTGTTCTTATACCTGGCAATTTCAGTGGAAAGACAGCTTCTCTATTTGCTAGTAATTCACACAAAAATGTCCAGAGGACTCTCTGGATCAACGTGGTTCCTCTGGACTTCTGTGTGGTTACCGGCCTGGAATATACAGATCAGCCAGGCTTTGGGCACATGCCCAGATCAGGATTTAAAGGCATCCTTGGAAGGGAGATGATGTGGAAAACAGCCAACAGCCTGACAGTCTAGGGCCAGAGGAAGGAATGGGATGCATGCAGAAGTGACAATGGAAAACTCGTAATTCATGATAGCTGCTGATTTCCTAGGATCGTGGGTTTAGGTATGGGAGCTGAATCTTTTGTTTGTTTTTGGTTGGGATTTTTTTGGAGGGGAAGGGCGGGCTGAGGAGTAGCAAGCTGTGTCACACATATTTAACTGGGACCCTTTTTTGGTTTAATACCTAGGTAGCAGTCACGGTGGAGGAGTCTGTCCATTGCTCAAGTGTGTGTTTAGAGAGTTAAAGAGTTGTCTTCAGTTCTTGTCCAGCTATGTGTTTCTGGAATCAGATTTATTTTATTAGGCATTCCTCGTTCTTGCCTCACCTTTAGTCTGTATTTCCCGTACTTGTTCTTGCCCAAGAGAAAATCTGTTCCATTTTTATGTTGGAGGTAAATACATCAAAAAATCTGTGATAAAATATATATATTTTAAAGATAACACTAAAAGAGAAGCCTAAAGTTATTATTCTTGAAAAATCTCATTTAGTCCAGTTCAAGATGGCAATGTAGGAAAATCCCAAACCCATCTTCTCCCATAGACACACCAAACCTACAGGGGGAAGAGGAGGTGGCAGATTAGTTCACAAGAGTCCTCATCTCTGTGCTTCTGGGACTGTGGTCTGTGTCAGCTTGGGAGGGATGCTGACATGGGCTGGGCTGCTCATCCGGGCTGTGCTCTGTCTGCTCCACATTGCTAGGTCCCAGCCTGCACCCTGCATGCCTGTCCATATCCCTCTAATGCAAGCCTGTGCCTTGAAACATGGCTAAGATGCCCAGGCACTTGTACCACGGCACCCAGACCAGTGCCCTCCTGGCCAATGAGCAGTTCGAAGGTTTGCTGGGCACCCCTTGCAGCCCTCATCTGCTCTCCCTCTGTGCCATGTACACATCCATCTCTACCACTGACTTCCAGCACAAGCCCATCAAGCCCTGGAAGTGTGTGTGCAAGTGGGCCCAGCAGGGCTGCAAGCCCATCTTCATGAAGTACCACCACTTGAGCACAGCTTACAAGGAGCTGCCATTTAACCAGAACATGTGCTTCTATCCCAAGGCC
The DNA here is from genome assembly GCA_032199065.1 of Smutsia gigantea. Classification (NCBI taxonomy): domain Eukaryota; kingdom Metazoa; phylum Chordata; class Mammalia; order Pholidota; family Manidae; genus Smutsia; species Smutsia gigantea. The sequence continues at coordinate 84,160 of JAVSCE010019277.1, read as the reverse complement.
ATTATCCCTGTGGACAGAGTGAGTTTTCCTATGAATTCTAGTAATATAAACTATAGAGGGGCGAGTAGTAAATGCTACTAATGTAAGCCTACCAGGGCCATGCAAAATACTTATTTCCGAAACAGCTGTAAGTACATCATTCAGTCTAAAGTTAAGGAGGTAAAGACCAGGTGCCATGGTATGACTGCAGGAGTTGAAGGAGATTCTAAAGGCTTCTCAAGTAAACATTCCAAGCGACACCATTAAACCTTTATATCAGTTCTTCCTGTGTCCTCTACTTAGTGAGGAATACATCATCATGGGCTATGAAGATGAAGAATGCTCCAGATTATTTGGGGTGGAAAGTTCTATTGCTGAGAAATGGAAGGATCAGCTTGGTAAAAAAAGAAGTTAAACACTGGGATATGGAGCTCCATCATCTTAGACTGAGTAAAAGTGATTTTATCCATAGTAATTCCACTCAGTCAGAATTCTGGCAGGAATTCTGACCCTTGGCAAGCATGCCACTGAATTCTGAGAAGACTATAGTGGACCTTCATTGAAACTTGCACTGCTGGACTAGCAAAGGAAAATTGCAGTATTGAACAATACTATAATTCCATTATTGCACTATTCCATTAAGCCCAAAAACATGTGATAACTGATATTACTTTTATTTTCTCACTTGTTTTCTGCTTTTCTCTCCCCCTCCCCCCCACCTTTTGTGGTTGGGTACAGATCTTTAAATATATGCATTCTATTTAACAATATCAAAGACATAATTTATAATAATTGTCAAAAGTTAAAGACAAGGAAAGAATCGTAAAAACAATAAGAGAAAAAGCTTGTTAATGTAGAGGAGAATCCCCATAATCAAGATTTTTCGGCAGAAACTTTGCAGGCCAGAAGGGAGTGGCACCATATATTCAAAGTGCTGAAAGAAAAAAAAAATCTGGTTACCAAGAATATTCTGCCCAGCAGAATTTTCTATCAGAATTGAGAAAGAGAGTACTTCCTCCAAGCAAAAGCTAAAGGAGCTCATCACCACTAGACCAGCCTTACAAGAAATGCTAAAGGGACTTATTAAGGCTGAAGTGAAAGGGCACTAATAAGTAACAAGAAAATATATGAAAGTATAACTCTCACTAGGAAAGATAAATATAGGTAAAATTTAGAATCTAGTGTTGGAAAGGTGATGTGTTATTTACTTATAAAGCTAGTATGAAGGAGAAAAGACAACAGTAAAAATAACTACAACAATTTGTTAATGGATACACAAGATGTAAATTTTGACTACAAAAACATAAAACTTGCTGGGGAAAGTAAAAATGTAGAACTTCAGTATGTGTTCAATATTAGGTTGTTTTCAACTTAAAGTAGACTGTTATTAGGTGGTGTATGTAAGCCTCACGGCAGCCACAAAGCAAAAACCTATATAGATACACAAAACATAACAAGAAAAGGAATCTAAGTATACCACTAAAGAAAAAAAAATCAAATCACAAAGAAAGCAAGGAATAAAGGTTTAAAACATCCAGTAGGCAATTAACAAAATGGTAATAAATCTGTACCTATCAATAATTACTTTAAATGCAATGGACTAAATTCAAAAGATATAGGGTGGCTGAATGGATAAAAAAAAAACCCAGGACTCATCGATATGCTACAAGAGACTTAGTTCACACCTAAGAACACACACAGCCTGAAAGTGAAGGAATGGAAAAAGATACTCCATGCCTGCAGATGGAAACCTAAAGAAAGCTGGGGTAGCTGTACTCATATCAGACAAAAGAGATATTAAGCCAAAATCAATAGCAGATGACAAAGAAGGTCACTATATAATGAGGAAGTCAATCCAAGAGGATAACATTTGTTAATATTTATGCACCCAACATAGGAGCACATAAGTATATAAACATTAAAAGACCCAAAGGGAGAAATAAACAGCAATAAAATAATATCCCAGTCTCATTAATGGATAGGTGATCCAGACAGAAAATCAGTAAAGAAACATTGGCCTTAAATTACAAGTTAGACTAGATAGACTTAACATAGGCAGAACATTCCATCAAAAAGCAACATAATACCCATTTTTATCAAACACACATGGAACATTTTCCCAGATAGATAATATATTAGGACACAAAACAGATCTTAATGAATTTAAGAAGATTGAAATCATATCAAGCATCTTTTCTGACCACAATGGTATGACACTAGAAATCAATTACAAGAAGAAAACTGGAAATTTCAAAAGTATGTGCAGATTAAACAGCATGCTCCTGAATAACCAATGGGTCAAGGAAAAATACTTCAAGGCAAATAAAAATGGTAATACAACATGCAAATATTTATATTATGCAGCAAAAGCAGCTCTAAGAGGGACATTTACAGTAATAAATACCTATATCAAGAAGCAAAAAAAGATCTTAACCAACCAACCTAACATTACACAAGGAGCTAGAAAAACAAACTAAATCCAAAGTAAGGAAAAAGAAGGCAATTAACATGAGAGGGGATATAAATGACACAGAGACTAAAAAGACAATAGAAAAGATGAAAGCAAAAGTTGGTTTTTTGAAAGGATAAACAAATAGACAAACCTTTATTAGAATTGCAAAGTAAAAAGAGGGAACTCAAAACCAGAAATAAGAGGAGACATGACAACTGATACCATAGAAATACAAAGGATCATAAGAAACTACTATGAACTATAATATGCCAAAAAATTGGAAAATCTAGATGATAAATTCCTAGAAACATACAATCTACCGAGACTGAATCTTGAAGAAAAATAGAAAGTCAAAAAGACCTACTACTAGTAAGGAGATAGAATCAATAATCAGAAACCCCTAACAAAACAAAGTCAAGGAACAGGTGGCTTCACTGATACACTCTACCAAACATTTAAAGAAGAAAACCAATCCTTCTCATACTCTTCCAAAAACAGAAGAGTAGGGAACAGTTCACACTCATTTTACAAGGTCAGCATTATCCTGATACCAAAACCAGACAAGGAGAGTACAAGAAAGAGAAATCACAGGCCAATATCCCTGATGAAAATAGATTTAAAAATCCTCAACAAAATATTAGCATGCTGAATTCAGCAATACTTGATCATACACTATGATCAAATGGTATTTATTGCAAGGATGGTTCAACATCTGCAAATCAATGTATTATACCAGATTTTTAAAATGAAGGATAAAAACCATATGATCATATCAATAGATGCATGAAAAGCATTTGACAAAATTCAACAACGTTTCATGGGAAAAATCTTTCAACAAAGTGCAGGTAGAAAGAAATCAAAATAACAAAGGCCAGATACAACAAATCCACAGTGAACGTCATACTCAATAGTGAAAAATTGAAAGTTTTTCCTTTAAGATCAGGAACAAGACAAGAATACCCACTCCCATCACATACACTCAACATAGTATTGGAAGTCTTAGTCGGGTCAAATAGTCAACAAAAAGACATAAAAGTCATCCAAATTGAAAAGAAGTAAAATTGTCACTATTTGCAGATAACATGATACTTTATACAGAAAACCCTAAAGACTACCACAAAACTGTTATAATAAATGAATTCAGTAAATTTACAGGATACAAAAAAATCAATATACAGAAGTCAGTTGCATTTCTATACATTAACAATGAACTATCACAAAGAGAAGTAAAAACAGTATCATTTATAGTTGAATGGAAAAGAACACCTAATAACACAGTTAACTAAGGAGGTGAAAGACGTGTACATTGAAAGCTATAAGACATTGATGAAAGAAATTAAAGATACAAGTAAATGGAAAGATATTCCATGCTCATGGATAGGAATATTGTTTAAATACTCATACTATTAAAAGCAATCAACAGATTCAACACAGTCCTTATCAAAATTCCAATGGCATTTTTCACAGAAATAGGACAAATGTAAAATTCATATGGAACCACGAAAGACCCTGAGAAGCCAAAGCAATCTTAAGAACAAATCTAGAGACATCACACTTCCCAATTTCAAACTATATCACAAAGCTATAGTAACCAACACAGTATAGTATTGGTATACAAACACACAAACCAGTGGAACAGAATAGAGAGCCCTGACATAAATCCACAGGTAGATGGTCAAGTAATTCATGATAAAGAAGCCAAGAATATACAATGCAGAAAGGAGAATCTCTTCAATACATAGTTTCAGGAAAACTGGCAGCCACGTGCAAAAGAATAAAATTGGATCTCATCTTACACCACTTGCAAAAATCAATTTAAATGGATTAAAGAGTTGAACATAATAAACATTACAAAAACTGCACAGCAAGGGGAACCATCAACAAAATAGGGCAATCTATTAAATGAGAGAAAATATTTGGAAATAATGTGATAAGGGCTTACTATCCAAAATATATAAAGAACTCATACAACTCAATAGCAAAACAAAAACCCCAGGCAATCCAATTATAAAATAGGCAGAGGATCTGAATAGTTATTTTTCCAAAGACATAGATGGCCAATAGGTACATGTAAAGGTGCTCAGTATCAGTAATCACCAGGGAAATGCAAGTCAAAACCACAATGAGATGTCACCTCACACCTGTTAGAATGGCTATCATAAGAAAGAAAAAAAAAAGTGTTGGTAAGAATTTGGAGAAGAGGGAACCCATGTACACATCATTGGGAATGTAAATGTGTACAGATAATAAGGCAAACCTATGGAAGCACCTCAAATTGAATTAAGAATAAAACTACTACATAACCCAGCATTCCCATGTCTAGGTATTAACTGAAGAATGCAAAAACACTAGCTTGAAAAGTTATCTGCACCTCCATGTTCATTGTGGCATTACAGTAACCATGACATGTAAGCCACCTGTGACCATCAATGGATGAACTGATAAGAAAAATGTGGTGTGTATATATACATACATACATATATGTATGCATGATGGAATATTACATAGCCATAAACAGAGCTCCAGGAGACCACTCATAATCAACTGAGGCATATTTAATATATTTGTCATCTTGTCCTCAAAAACACTTCTAAAACCACATTCAGTAGAGAATTCCTCAAGCATGCCAGACTGACAAAAGTGTCATAGTTGCAGTTTCATAATTAAAAGCATATTAAACTGAGAAATCTTCCCAGAAAGAAGTTACTTAACTAACTTTCCTAAGCTGATCTGACCACATAACCCTTTGTTACATTGCTCCTATTAAAATTCTATGAAATCTCTACAAAATAAGTCTCTGATATTTCCCAAAGAATGATCACTTATAACATTGCTATTAATTCTCTGAAAAATGTTAGTCGATTTTATTTTATATCTTATTTATCTTGTGGAATTTAGTCTCTACAGAAGTGTTTAATTTTTTAAAGGTTAAACATATTTTTAAAGAGATACAAGAATATAACCATATCTTCAAATTAGGAGTGAAGGTTTCCAAAGCGTGAGAAAATTCTAAAACAGTGATTTGTGATTTTAAGCCAAAAGATTGAACAAAATACAAAAAGGATGATGTCATTATTAATAGGACATCTACCTGGTATTTTATACAAATGAGGAACATGGCCCCTCAAGCCCACTGCCCGAAGCCTACCTCTCATTTTAGCCCTAGATTTTAATATTCACCTACATACAATTTTGGTAAGCATTTATTAAATCCACCCTTTTCAAGAGATTATAAGTAAATCAAGTCATTAAAAATCATAGCCATCTTAAGGCTTAGTTTTTCACTCTTAGATATGTATGTTCACCCATTAAAAGAACTAAGTCAATCTTTTCTCTAACATTAACATACTGCATATTTAAGAAATCATCTCGTTATGTCTCAGCACCATAATCTAACACTGAAACAGAATTCGTGAAAAATTAAAAATCCAATGATTCTCAGTATGTGGTCCTGGGATAAGAAACAGCATCACCTGGGAGCTTGTCAGAAATGCAGATTCTTGGACCTCACCCTGGGCATGATTCCGGACCGGCGGGAATGGGGCCCAGCACTCTGTGTTTTCACAAATCCTCTGGGCGGTTCTATGCCTGCTAAGGTCTGGGAACCGAAGCTCTGGCTCACACGAGCTGTTAGTCTGCCATGTCTTACCTACCCTTGAGGAGGCTTCTCATTCTGTGTGATCTTCGACATAATGGAATTTCCCCATGTTTGGGGAGCAGAACAGAGAGACCGTATTCTAAATATAACATCTAATGAGCAATCACCAATGACCCTCCCTCTGTAGCAAAATAGAATACAGAAGTTGTCTATTTTTAGAATGCAAAAAGAAAATTTGCTAGCATTTTCAGAGAAACAAACCATCTACAAAAGATCCATTGCCCTTTGTCACTAGATTTAGATGACTGGTCTATAAATAACAAATAAAAGGAAAAAAGTAACAGCATAAGAGTATAGCTGTGAAGTTGAATATCTGTGGCACTTCGAAAAAAAAATAGTGTAGCCATTCCCCAGCTATGAAAACAATCCAAACTTATATAAATAGAAAGAGGACATTTTAAATAGTGGGGACTGCCTCCAAGTGAAATGAGAGGGCATCTTTGGTGATTGAAGGGACATCCCACACTGTGAGGCAGATCCAGTGGCTGAGCCTCTGTAGGAGGGAACCTGCTATGTAGGCGTGGCATCTGGTACCAGGCCATGGTGGGTGGCTTGAAGGCTCCAGTCACAACCACCGTCTTCCAAGGGATTCCTGAAATCTACCCGCCCGCGCACAGACCTTCACATTCACCTTCACAGCAGTATAAACTTAAGAAACTGGGGTTCCTTAGCCAGACATGTCCTTAAAATGATGCGTAATGTTTTTATTTTGGCGGACACTTCACTTTTCAGATTATAATGACACTCTCTCTCTAAAGCAGGGTTTCTCTACTTCGTCACTGTTGACATTTTCAGCTGAATGATTCTCTGTTGTGGAGGCTGTCCTGTGCACTGTAGGAAGCTTACCAGCATCCCTGGCCTTTATCCTCTAGGTGCTAGTAGCAAGCCCCACAGAAACAGCCGAAAATGTCTCCAGACATTGCCAAAGTCCTTGGAGAGAGAGGGATGCAAAAGCCCTCCCCCACCCAACGAGAACCACTGCTCCAAGAGATACTTTCTTCTCTGTTAAAGGAGGTAGGAAAAAAATCCTCTTGTGCTTTAATCTTCATTTAGATGACTGCTCCTCCGATCCCTCTCATTTCTCCTTATTTACCCACTTCCTGCATATGCATATACACACACAGACTCACACACACAGTCTTTATTTCCTTCCGTACCCAGACTGGTTTTCTAAGGCTACCATTTCTCTTAGTCTTACTCTAGTAATCAAAACAATATTATATTGGTATAAAAACAAATACAAATCAATGGAACAGAATAGAGTCCAGATATAAACCCATGCATAGATAGTCTATTAATTTTCCACGAAGGAGCCAGGAATATACAATGGGAAAAAAACAGTCTCTTCAATAAATGGTGTTGAGAAAACTGGCCAGCCACTCACAAAAGAATGACACCGGACTTCTCTTAGACCAGGCACAAAGATCAACTCAAAATGGACTGAAAACTTGAATATAAGATCTGAAACCATAACAGTCCTAGAAGAAAATGTAGGAGGTAAGTTCCTTGATGGGTCTTGGCAGTGATTTTTCTGGATCTGACATCAAAAGCAAAAAGAAACAGGGGGAACAAGGAACTAAAAAACTTCTGTGCAGCAAAGGAAACCACCAAAAAAAGAAAAGTCAACCTGTGGAATGGGAAAAAATATTTGCTAGCCATTTATCTGATAAGGGACTAATTAGCCAAATATTTAAGGAATTGATGTAACTCCATAGGAAAAATAAGAACTCCAAACACCTCGATTTAAAAATGGCAAAGGACCTGTACAGACATTTTTCCGAAGACAACACACAAGTTAACAACAGGTTCATGAAAATGTGTTCGACATCACTATTATCAGGGAAATCAAGACCAGGGTGAGATCAGTTACACCTACAGGGATGACTCTTCTCAAAAAGTCAAAAGGTAACAAGTATCCATGAGGATGTGGGGAAGGGAACCCTGTGCACTGTTGGTGGGAATATAAATTGGTGCAGTCACTGAAAAACAACAGTTTCCTTAAAAGCAGAACTACTCTGGGATCCAGCAATCCCACTCCTGGTTGTCTAGCCAAAGGAAATGGTATCAGGGTCTTGAAGACATGTCTGCACTCCCGTGTTCACTGAGGTTTTATTCACAGTAGCTGGATATGGAAACGGTGTGTCTGTTGATGGATGGATGGAAATGAAAATGTTGTATATATGATATTATTTAGCCTAAGAAAGAAAATCCTATTTGTGACAACATGGATGAATTTGGAGATTATTATGCTACGTGAAATAAGCCAGACACAAAAAGACAAATACTCCATGGTCTCAATTATATGTTGAATCTAAAAAACTCGTAACAGATTATACAATGGTGGTGCCCAGGGGCTGGGGGTGGGGGGAAAGGAAGATGTGGGAAACGAACTCCACCAGGGCTGGTAACATGTGCCGCCTCGCACCCTTTCCTCCTCCACCAGCACCGGACTCCACAGCGTGTCGGTGCCGGACACTGCGAGGGCACTGCCCGGGGTCTGGCCTCGCCACGGCAGGCTGCTGCACACATGCGGCTTCCTCTGGGTCAGCCCTGCTCATGAACCATATCCGTTTCCACGCACTCTGAACCATTTTGCTGTTCCCAGAACCTTCCTTGCGATAAATTCTTGTCCCCGTCGGCGGGCACCCCCGATGCTGCCCGCGCCCCTGCGCGTGGTGCCGGGCTTGGTGAGCCAGGGAGGGCAGCGGGGGCATGGCTGGGTCTTGGCCTCACCCCCCCCCCCGGGGTTGAGGGACAGTGACTGCGGCTGGCGGGGCAGCGGCGCCGCCTCCCAGGGACCGTGCGGCGGTAACTAGGCCGGGCGGTTACGGGGATGCAGGGCGCTCTGAGGTCTGCGCTCTGCTCTCGCTACTGATCCAACTGGGTTACATGGTTTTACTCCCCATTTCTTTCCCCCAGTGTCCTAAAGAAAAGTAAATAAGGCAGCTTTTTTATGATGTGACTCATGGTGGGGCACCAAAAAATGACCTTTAAGCAGAATAACCTACTTAAGATACACTAGGTGGAGGTGAGCATTGGCACTGAGAAAGGTCTCGGGCTTCATGATAATATCGCTCCAGCATCCTCCCGCCTCATTCTCCAACCACGTGATTCTAATCGCCTCAATCTCCTGTTCCCGTGGCTCAAGGAACAGCTCAGCTAATGAGAGAAGGGTGAAATTATGAACACCAGAATTAAAGGGGTTGAAAGGACCGAGGGGATTTGGAAGGGGAGAAGGGAAGGCAGGAGTGGTACTTTCCACCTCAGGCTTGACTGTATGTTGGCTGTAACCGTATCTCAGCCACTCTGAGGGTTTCGGATGGGTCAGAAAACGCTATTACTTCTTCTGAAGTCACATTTTCCTCAAGTGTTGTGCTTGACTGACTATTGTGAAGACGATCTTGCTATAGGTCATGTCACCCCCCCACCCCCAACTTCCATGATCAGGAGCTGAGGATACAGCGTTACTAGATAAACCACAAACGTCTTAAAGATGTTTTTTTAAACTACTATTTACAAACCAAATACTTTGCTCTGGACTTTGCATAAACATTTGGATCCACAAACAGTTTATGCTTTAGTTATCTTTGTCTGAGAAACAAGGTTACTCCATCACCTGCTGCATGCTTCTGAAAAAATACTGGGTAGGAACAAGTCGGAAAGCTTTCTCAATTAAAAAAAGACTTCTCTGCAAACAGTTATTGGAATGAACTGTGAATAATATAGATGTGATGGTTGATTTTATGTGTCATCTTGGCTGACTATGGGGTGGCCAGATTAGACATTTCTGGGTGTGCCTATGAAAGTGTTTCTGGATGAGATAAATGTTTGGATTGGTAGACCCCATAAAATAGCTTGTCCTCCCCTGCACAAGTGGGCATCGTCCAGTCCGCGGAAGACCTGACTGGAACAAAAGGCATAATGAGGAGGAATTCACCCCTTTTTCCTGCCTCACTGACTGAGTGGGGCCATCGCATCTCATCTTCCCCTACCCCTGGACTTGGGTGTTCGCCATAGGCTTCCCTGGTTCTCAGACCTGTGGACTTAGAAGATCTTGGATCTTCACATCCCAAGATTTATTATGAGGAATTGGCGCGTGGGATTATGAAGGATGGCGAGAAGACCTAAGTCTTCCATCTGCAAGCTGGAGACCAGGAGACCCAGTGGTGTGACTCAGTAAGCCAACAGAACAGAACAGATGTATGAGCAGCATTCTATTGCTTCTGTCCCTCTGAAGAATTATCACAACAGGGACCTGTTTATCAAGTTTGGATTAAAAGACTGACAGAAGGGAATAAGGAGGCTCCTCTCCTTGCTTTGCTTTCCTAGAAACTTTCTGCATAAAGGAAATTTGGCTTAAAAATCTATTGTGCCTCTGACTGAGTCAAATATAACACCACACAGACTCAAGATGGCGGCGTGAGAGGTGACACAGAGAGCTCCTCCCAAAACCACAAAGAGTACAAAAACATAATTAATACAACTAACCCTAAAACAGCAACAAGAAAGAAGGCTGAACCAGACTGCATAGAGACCTCGTGAACAGAGCAGACCTCACAGAACAGGGTAACGTAGGAAAGCCATAATCCGATGGGACCCAGGCCCAGCTCACTGGTGGGAGGAGGAGAAATGGAGCGGGGAGGGGGTGGAAGCCTGGGACTGCTGAACACCCAGCCCTGGAGATCTGCTTTGTGAGCGGAAGCCTATACTGTGTGGTGCTCTGGCCATTCGGAAGCTCGGACCGGCGGAGTGCTTGGGAGACTGACATTCCAGCCGTTTGTGGAGGGAGGGATCCACATCCGGCCTGCCGCTCTGTGTCAGGAAGGGTGGGCAGTCTGAGAGGCTTCCTAGCAGCGAGAGGGCTGCTGAAGGGGCGGGGTTTGAACAGAGCTTGCTGCACAGGAGAAGGGAGGGCTGGACAAGGTTGTCTGGGCATGCTCTGCCCAGCTGGTTGGGAACTTTGAAGAGCTTCAGTTGCTCCATACCCCTGGCTGTGTACTCAGCTCCAAGGCCCCCCACTGTGACACGCAGCCTGCTGCACCTTCCTCCTAGTCTGCTGGCACTGGTTTGGAACCCAGCATCCACTGTGCTGGCGTCATGCCAGCCAGAGGAAGGCCCCACCTACAACAGCTAGAGATGCAAAGCGCAGAGGCTTACCCATGTGTGCTTGGCCCACTGGCTGTGATACTGGAGACAGGCACCACAGACGGGAATCAGGAAACAGATCTTTCCTCCCCCCAGACACCAGCTCTGCTCCCCTACGACCCCCAACCTCACTCTAGGGGCTGAGCAGCTCCAGACACTGGAGTTCTGCACACTAGTGGGCACCACACAGAAATATGAAACGTCAAAAGAACATGGTTCAGACCAAAATCTCACAAGCCCCAGAAAAAGGACCAAATGAAACTGAACTCACCAATCTTCCTGAAAGAGAGTTCAAAATAAAAATTATAAACATACTTATGGAGGTACAGAAAAATATTCAAGAACTCAGGAAAGAATTTCAGTCGGAGATTCAATAACTAAGAAATTCCATATCTGAAATAAAACATACAATAGAGGGACTTAGAAGCAGATTAGATGTAGTAGAAGAGATGGTAAATGAATAGAAATTAGAGAAGAGGAATACAAAGAAGCTGAGACACAGAGAGAAAAAAGAATCTCTAAGAATGATAGAATATTGAGAGAACTGTGTGACCAATCCAAACGGAAAAATATTCACATTATAGGGGTACCAGAAGAAGAAGAGAGAGAAAAGGGGATAGAAAATGTCATTGAGGGGGTAACTGCTGAAAACTTCCCCAATCTGGGGAAGGAGATAGTCTCTCAAGCCATGGAGGTGCACAGATCTCTCAACACAAGGAACCAAGGAAGACAACATCAAGACATATAATAATTAAAATGGCAAAGATCAAGGATAAAGACAGACTTTTAAAAGCAGCCAGAGAGAGAAAAAAGATCACATATAAAGGAAAACCCATCAGGCTATCATCAGACTTCTCAACAGAAACCTTAAGGCCAGAAGGGAGTGGCATGACCTATTTAATGCAATGAAGCAGAAGGGTCTTGAACCAAGAATACTCTACCCAGCAAGGTTATCACTTAAATTTGAAGGAGGGATTAAATAATTTTCAGATAAGCAAAAGCTGAGTGAATTTACCTCCAACAGACCACCTCTACAGTGCATTTTGGAGGGACTCCTATAGATGGAAGTATTTCGAAGGCTAAATAGATGTCACCCAAGGGCTAGACAAAGAGTATAGAATATGATTCATAACATACAAAGAATGGAGGAAGAAGAAAAAGGAGGGAAAAAAAAGAAGATTTAGGTTGTGTTTGTAATAGCATATGAAGTGAGTTAAATTAGACTGTTAGATAGTAAGGGAATTACCCTTGAACCTTTGGTAACCATGAATCTAAAGCCTGCAATGGCAATAAGTTCATACCTTTTGATAATCACCCTAAATATAAATGGTCTGAATGCACCAATCAAAAGACATAGAGTTACTGAATGGATAAAAAACAAGACCCATCTATAAGCTGCCTACAAGAGACTCACTTCAAACCCAAAGACATACACAGACTGAAAGTAAAGGGATGGAAAAAGATATTTCATGCAACTAATAGTGAGAAAAAAGCGAGAGGTGCAGTACTTGTATCAGACAAAATAGACTTCAAAACAAGGAAAGTCACAAGAGACAAAGAAGGACATTACATAATGATAAAAAGGTCAGTCCAGCAAGAGGATATAACTATTATAAATATCTCTGCACCCAACACAGGAATACCTACATATGTGAAACAAACACTAACAGAATTAAAGGGGGAAATAGAAGGCAATGCATTCATTTTAGGAGACTTCAACACACCACTCACTCCAAGGACAGATCAACCAGACAGAAAATAAATAAAGAGACAGAGGTACTGAACAACATATTAGAACAGATGGACCTAATGGACATCTACAGAATACTCGATCCAAAAGCAACAGGATACACATTCTTCTCAAGTGTACATGGAACATTTTCAAAAATAGATCATATATTAGTCCACAAAAAGAACCTCAGTAAAGTCAAAAAGATTGAAATTGTACCAACCAGTTTCTCATATCACAAAGGTATTAAACTAGAAATAAATTACAGAAAGAAAATGAAAAAACCCACAAACACATGGAGGCTTAATAACATGCTCCTAAATAATCAATGGCTCAGTGACCAAATAAAAACAGAGATCAAGCAATATATGGAGCCAAATGACAATAATCCAACACCACAAAACTGTGGGACACAGTCTAAACTCACAATTAATGAAACTAGAAAAGGAAGAACAAATGAGGCCCAGAGTCAGTATAAGGAGAGAGATAATAAAGATTAAAGCATAAATAAATAAAATTGAGAAGAATAAAACAATAGAAAGAATCAATGAAAGCAGGAGCTGGTTCTTCAAGAAAATAAATAGATAAACCCCTAGCCAGACTTACCAAGAAAAAAAGAGAATGTACACACATAAAAAGACTCAGAAATGAGAAAAGAAAAATCACTATGGACACCAAAGAAATACAAATAATTATGAGAGAATACTATGAAAAATTATATGGTAACAAACTGGATAACCTAGAAGAAATGGACAACTTTCTAGAAAAATACAACCTTGCAAGGCTGATCCAGGAAGAAACAGAAAATCTGAATAGACCAATTACCAGCAAAGAAATTGAATTGGTAATAAAAAACGACCTAAGAACAAAATGCCTGGCCCAGATGGTTTCACTGCTGAATTTTATCAAACATTTAGTGAAGACCTAATACCCATCTTCATTAAAGTTTTCCAAAAAGAAGAAGAGGCCAACATCACTCTAATACCAAAACCAGGCAAAGACACCACAAAAAAAGAAAATTACAGACCAAGATCCCTGATGAACATAGATGCAAAAATACTCAACAAAATATTAGCAAACTGAATTCAAAAATACATAAAAAAGATCATCCATCATGATCAAGTGGGATTCATCCCAGGGATGCAGGATGGCACAACATTCAAAAAATCCATCAACATCATCCACTACATCAACAAAGAGAAGGACAAAAACCACATGATCATCTCCATAGATGCTGAAAAAGCATTTGACAAAATTCAACATCCATTCAGGAAAAAACTCTCAGGAAATGGGTATAGAGGGCAAGTACCTCAACATAATAAAGGCCATATATGACAAACCCACAGCCAACATTATACTTAACAGCGAGAAGCTGGAAGCTTTTCCTTTAAGATCGGGAACAAGACAAGGATGCCAACTCGCCCCACTTTTATTCAACATAGTTCTGGAGGTCCTAGCCATGGCAATCAAACAAAACAAAGAAATAAAAGGCATCCAGATTGGCAAGGAAGAAATTAAACTGTCCCTGTTTGCAGATGGCATGTTATTGTACATAAAAAACCCTAAAGAATCCACTCCAAAACTACTAGATCTAATATCTGGATTCAGCAAAGTTGCAGGATACAAAATTAATACACAGAAATCTGTTGCATTCCTATACACTAACAGTGAACTAGCAGAGAGAGAAATCAGGAAAACAATTCCATTCACAATCACATCAAAAAGAATAAAATACCTAGGAATAAATCAAACCAAAGAAGTGAAAGACCTATACCCCGAAAACTACAAGACACTCTTAAGAGAAATTAAAGAGGACACTAATAAATGGAAATTCATCCCATGCTTTTGGCTAGGAAGAATTAATATTGTCAAAATGGCCATCCTGCCTAAAGCAATCTACAGATTCAATGCAATCCCTATCAAAATACCAACAGCATTCTTCAATGAACTAGAGCAAATAGTTCTAAAATTCATATGGAACTACAAAAGACCCCGAAGAGCCAAAACTATCCTGAGAAGGAAGAATAAAGCAGGGTGAATTATGCTCCCTGACTTCAAGCTCTACTACAAAGCCACAGTAATCAAGACAATTTGGTACTGGAACAAGAACAAACCCATAGACCAGTGGAACAGAATAGAGAGGCCAGATATAAACCCAAGCATATGTGGTCCATTAATATATGATATAGGAGCCATGGATATACAATGGGGAAATGACAGCATCATCAACAGCTGGTGTTGGCAGAACTGGACAGCTACATGTAAGAGAATGAAACTGGATTACTGTCTACCCCCATACACAAAAGTAAACTCAAAATGGATCAAATATCTGAATGTAAGTCATGAAACCATAAAACTCTTAGAAAAAATATAGGCAAAAATCTCTTGGACATAAACATGAGCAACTTCTTCATGAACATATCTCCCCGGGCAAGGGAAATAAAAGCAAAAATGAACAAGTGGAACTATATCAAAATAAAAAGCTCCTGTACAGCAAAGGACCCCCATCAGTAGAACAAAGAGATCCTACAGCATGGGAGAATATATTCATAAATGACATATCTGATAAGAGGTTGACATCCAAAATATATAAAGAGCTCACACACCTCAACATACAAAAAGCAAATAAGCCAATTAAAAAATGGGCAGAGGACCTGAACAGACACTTCCCCAAAGAAGAAATTCAGATGGCCAACAGGCACATGAAAAGATGCTCCACATCGCTAATCATCAGAGAAATGCAAATTAAAGCCACAATGAGATATCACCTCACACCAGTTAGGATGGACAACATCCAAAACAAAAACAACAACAAATGTTGGCGAGGATGTGGAGAAAGGGGAACCCTCCTACACTGCTGGTGGGAATGCAAATTAGTTCAACCATTGTGGAAAGCAGTATGGAGGTTCCTCAAAAAACTCAAAATAGAAATACCATTTGACCCAGGAATTCCACTCCTAGGAATTTACCCTAAGAATGCAGCAGCCCAGTTTGAAAAAACATATGCACCCCTATGTTTATTGCAGCACTATTTACAATAGCCAAGAAATGGAAGCAACCTAAGTGTCCATCAGTAGATGAATGGATAAAGAAGAGGTGGTACATATACACAATGGAATATTATTCAGCCATAAGAAGAAAACAAATCCAACCATTTGCAACAACATGGATGGAGCTAGAGGGTATTATGCTCAGTGAAATAAGCCAGGCGGAAAAAGACAAGTATCAAATGATTTCACTCATCTGGGGAGCATAAGAACAAAGAAAAAAGTGAAGGAACAAAACAGCAGCAGACTCACAGAACCCAAGAATGGACTAACAGTTACCAAAGGGAAAGGGACTGGGGAGGATGGGTGGGATGGGAGGGATAAGGGTGGAAAAGGGGCATTACGATTAGCACACATAATGTAGTGGGTGGGGGGACACGGGAAAGGCAGTATTTTCAGAGAAGAAAAGTAGTGACTCTATAGCATCTTACAATGCTGGTGGACAGTGACTGTAATGGAGTATGTGGGGGGGACTTGATAATAAGGGGTCTAGTAGCCATAATGTTGTTCAAGTGATTATACATTAACGATACCAAAAAAAAAAGTGTTTGAAGGAATGAAAGAATAACCAAATAATGAAGAGTGACTAAATCAGAGCCAATGCACTTGATCATACTCTATTCTTCTTTGGCCATCTGGTCATTCCTCTAATCTCTTGCCAAGCTGTTGTCAAGTCTGATTTGCAATTTTGGTAAAATATATGCTGGCTTCTGCAACTTTATTAATCTCTTTCTCTTTGCTAGCTTGTATTTGGATATATAATGCTGAGGTGGTTGGAATCTGGGATAAACTCTAGCTTTTCTATGAACCAAAAGTAAAGACTGGTTTGGGCTAGATAAAAATGAATCTAAACAGGTGGAGAGGGAGGGAGAAGGGGACTGAGGGGTATTATGATTAGTGCACATGGTGTGTGTGGGGTCACAGGGGAGACACTTCAGCACAGAGAAGACAAGTAGGGACTCTGTGGCAACTTACCACACTGATAGACAGTGACTACAATGGGGTATGGGGGGCATGGGACTCGATAATAAGGGTGAATGTAGTAACCACATTGTTTTTCTTGTGAAACCTTCATAAGAGTGTATATAAATGATACCTTAATAAAAAATGAATCTAAAACAAACAAACAAAATATAACACCACCACAGGATTTATACAGAATTAGTTCACATCTTGTCCCTTGAAAGGAGGAACATTAAAATCCATGATATGAATCCACTGAGTAATCCATTGGTAATACAAATATGTATCACTCCTCTCTGCATGCTGTAATTCCATTTCTCTGGCTAAGTATTTCTCTTCTTCCTACAGTAGAACCACAGGCTCTTAAAAAGTCATTTTTCCCTAAACCGATAGAATGACCCCAGTTGGCTTAAAAGCCTGACTACCTGGGTCTCAGATCCCTTGCCACGCCACTCCAGGGGTTTTCAGAGGAGAGCAGCCGGCTCCCTGCTTTGCTGTCCTCTTCCCTCTCTCACCCTTGTCTTTCCGTTTATCCGCCTGTTTTAGCTCCTGGCCTCTACTCTACCCAGAACAGGCTCTAAAGGCAATCCTACCAAATGCAGGGAGCAATGAATCCTGCGGACCTCGGGCAGGGACACACTGTTCGTCCAGGGCTCAGTTCTGTTCCTTTCAGGAGGGAAGTCTGTAGTCAATGCCTCCGGCAGCCTCAGCCTGAACTGTCCTGAGGATCACAGCTGGTCACCTAAGCAGATTCTCCTTAAAGCTTTTGATCCTTTCTCTACTCCTGATTGCTTCCTCGAGTATGAGACAAATACCTATTTCTTTAGTATCGGCCCACCCCACGCTACCCCTCACCCCTTCCCTTTGCAGACCCGGATGGGCTGACTGACAAGCCCCACTTGACTTGACTTCTGTTTCTTCTGATGCCCAGTTTTCACTGAACCACTTGGGTATTCATCATAAATGGATGTTATCAATTAGCTAAGGCTTCTTCTTACCTATATAGGTGTGTTCAAATCTAACACTATTGAGGCTAGGATTGTTGCTTCGATACAAATTGCATGATGGATATGGGTGTCAGTTCATATCAATCAACACTCCCTGCCCTTCTCCGGGGTGGAGGCTCTTGGGAATTCACAGTTCAGGACTGGTAAATTAGCATGCTCAGAACTGTAACCCAGAGTCCTCACAGGGATGGCCGCACTTCAAACCTTTATCTAACTTGGGAACAGAAAATTCCTTAATTACCTAGCAGATGTTAAAAATAATGTTTATTAGTAAAGGATTGTTCCTCTAGTTATTTAGAAATGGCATTTCAGGCAAACTAGCTTGTCGTATAAAATAAAATTATGAAAATCATAGGCAAAAATGTTAAGGTAAAACGGCTTCAAGATTAAGGCTACATCTTTCTCGGTAGAAGTCCCTTGGAAGACTTCATCCAGTGAGTACCATGAGGACATGCCAGCAAACAAGGTTATCTTCAAAGGTAAAGAATTGCTGCCCCAAATAACTCCTTGGAGGAAGTTAAAGGGAAATTTTAGAATCTTTTTGAGACATCGATGTATTCCAAGGAATTCTCAATTTTGATAAACTTTATAAACTGCCAAATTGACTCTCTCATTCATCTTCTTATGTCAATAATAGAAAGACAAATACGTGTCATTTTATTGCTAAAGATAGTTGTTTACTATTTGCCGTTTCTTCTCCTTCCAGAATTTAAGATCACAGTTGATTCTCATTGTTTGGGTAATTATGTTCTGTAAAATTGCCATGAACACTGTAAATTAGCAGGTATTGAACCGCTGCTCCTAGGGGAAACACAGGCTTAGGTACCTGGGAACCTCTGGTCACAACATTTTCATCAACCAATCAACATATCACCTTGTTTTATGTGTGTTTCTGGTTAAGGATACTGTAATTAATATATAATGTCGATCCATTATCATTGAACTCCCAGCCAACAGTGCTGTAACTCATGCCTGAATGAAGCTCATATAATAACATGCACATTTTTTTTTTCTGTAAGGCACATTACAGCCTTCTTGTGCAAAGGAAGTCCAGAGCGTGGACTTTAGCACTGTGCGTGGGGGCCTTTTTAAACAGTGGTATCACCAACAAAAAGCACAAAAACGTGACAACATGGCACTATACAGTCTGCAAAAGGATACTTGTTTGCAGTGTGAGAGCTGAAATGAAAAGGCAGAGCATTGCCTCGTCCAGCCTTAGCTAGGACCACACGGTCAGGTGACTCAAAGATTTTGATGCCCTGAGAAAATCCACAAAGGACTGCGAAGTGCCCAGAGTATTGATTTGGGAGTTAAAAATATATTTGACTAAGTCAGTTCACCAATATGGAATCTGTGAGCATTGAGGACTGACTACATAGTCTTGGTTCCCAGCTGCCTCTCCCTTCAAGTGCACTCCTCCTTGGCCTTCTAGAATCCCCCTGGGCCTGCTTTTCTGAGATGAAGTCTTTAATAGGATTGTTACCCTCCCTGGTGCTAAAGTCACCTAATAACTATCCCTCTCTGCAGGGAACATTTATGAGCTAGCAGGACCTGGGTAAGTAAACTCAATCTCATTTAAGAGGTCATAGCTGATATGATACTGCTCCAGAGATAACCATAACTTTGTTAAATTGGTTTGTTCTTTAATCATACAGAATAGAATGTTAATGGAATGACAGCAGAGTGGTGGGGTGGACATGAGATGAAATGGGGGAAAAGAAGGCACATTTGTGATCTCATATCACATAAGGGACCATGTCCTCTAGAAGGAAAGTTTTCTTCTGAAGTCCATGGCTGTAAACTATGTCCTGTGACATGTACAATTCTGGAATTCTGTTGGATGTCAGCAATCTCAGCGCATGAGAGCCCACAGCCCACACTCCTTGGGTCTGCATGAGTATTTCGAGCTTCCATCTCGATGTCCAAGGAGAGGCAGACCTGCTGATCAGTACCAAGTGTCCACCCGGGCTCGGGGGGTGGGGGGGCTGGGGAATACCTCCCCCAGGAGCTGGCTGGGTAGGAGAGCAGGTTCCATGCCAGACTTTCCAGTGTGGCCAAGATTCTTTAGCATGGTTTGGTTCTGCTCTCTATTGTTTAAAGGTCTTTCAGTATGGAAAGATGATCTCCCCAGAGCCTGCTGAGATCAAGGCTTGCTGCCCCATCCCATGCGGGGGAATAGGAGGTTATTTCAGTGATTCTGCCCCCGCTCTGTAAATCTATACTTTGGACTAAAGCCCAGCCAGAGAAAGGAACATTCCCTTGTATGCATTCTCTGAAAAATAGTCACATATGCTCAGACATGAAAGAACAGCGAGGCTGCCCGGGCAGTTCCCCGCAGTGCAGAATTTCAGAAATGCCTCAGCCTCACCCAAGTGAGCCGCCTGAGCAAAAGGAAAAGAGTGAGAGGAGATGGATGTTGGCTGATTTCTCGGCCTCTCCTCCCTTCCAGCTCAGCCTCCCTCCCTCCAGATGTTCCCCCTGAGCTTCTGTGAGCCTTCTCCGCTTACTTTTTGATTTGCTCCCCGGGGAGCGGTATTCAAGCAAGTGCAGCAAACGCTGCAGAATCAAGAAGAAAGATGGCCATTTCTCAGTTACGTAACTTTGGCTTTAGTTTATTTTCTAATAATTATGAAAATTATTGCTTTTCTTAAATTACAAAATCGTTGGGCTCGTTGCAAAGGATATTGAAAAATGGAGATAAGCAACAGAGCAAGCAACAAGTCAAGTCCGATTCCCACCATTCAGATATAATCATCGTTGACATTTTTGTTGTTCTCTTTTATTCCTCTCTATGTGAATCAGTAAAAATACATATGTTTCTGATGGAATTATATTGGGCATAATGTTTTTGTATATAGACTTTTTCCTCAAGTGACAATATAGTCTTTATATTTTGCCATGATATCACACGCCTTCAGATCATCATTTTTAAAACTAGATTTTATTCTTAGGGCATTTTCAAGTTCAGAGCAAAGGCACACGGAAGGTGCAGAGATGTGCCATGTACCTCTCAACGCCACACACGCAGAGCCTCCCCCGTTGTCAACAGCCACCAGACCGCTGGGGATCGACATGCTTTTGACTGCATAGACTTGAGCCCACGGAGCGCCTGAAATCCCGTCATTAAAGCCATCACTTTTTAATAGCTGCATGGTCTTCTAGCATCGTAATTCTCTCAACCAATTCCTATTGTTGAATTTTCACAATATTTCCAGGGATTATATTTAGAATATGTAGAAAGCATTTAGCAGCTGGTAGGCATGGACCAGCCAATTAGAAAGACACCAGCCAGTCAGATCAGAGATGGGTTCTGGAGGCCCCAGACAGTGCCAGACATAAACCTTAGCTCCGTGTTGGAACAGCAGGGAAGTCTAGAGGAGGACCCAGGAGGCAGAGAGCATATTTTAACAGTTCTATGGTTATAATGGTGCAAATATTCTGAATATCAGAACATTTATCAATATCACAAATAGAACAGCCAGGAACGTCTTTATAGAGATATGTTTGCACGGATCTCTGATTATCCCTAGATACATATTTGCTGCATCAAAAGATGGTATATTTGTAGGGCTTATGTCGCTCCAAATGGTTTTTCAAAAGTTAAGGCAATTCACGCTCTTACCAAGATTTTTTTTTTTAACCAACTTCACCATTAAAACCTGTGGGCTGCAGGGTAGGTTTTCTGCAACTCAGTTCCTCTCAACCTAGCAAATCCACTGATAGGTGTGTTCCCATGAAAATATCCTTGTATGTGCAAAAGAGGCACGGACATGGACATTCATTGTAGTGTTCTTTATAATAAGAACAACAACAACAAAATCAAATATTCAGAAATAGGGGGAATGGATGGTTTAAATACTGTAGTAATCCATAATATGAAATATTATACAATGATTAAAAAGAATGAAGAAGATGTATAAGACTGACATGGAAATTTCTAAGAATTGAGATAGAAAACCAAGTTGTAGGCAAGAATAGGCAGTATGAGCTCAGTAATGTTACATAAAAACGTATTTGAATATGTAAAGTAATGTATATATGAATACATAAATATCTGGGAAGAATACATATCAACATATTGACACCTCTGAAGAGAAAAATAGGATCATAAGGCACGTTAAAGTTTTTCTCATTATCTAGTCTGTATATTTTTATAGCATTTTAAGTCTTATAACGACAAACTGTTATGTGAATTTTAACAATGTTCTTAACAATATAAAATAAAAGATTTAATTCAGTTTTTTCCTTTTGTCTTTTGTTTTGTTTCCTTTTCTTCCAGCAGAACAGTCCCTTCCCCCCAGACTTTAAGCACAATTCCAACATATATGAAACCTAAGATCAGTGCAGCTCTCATGACAAACAAGCTTCAAGGGCCTGAGATCTGCAGTCACACAGGCCCCACAGTGGGTTGAATGCTCTGCTGTTACTGACTTGTAATCCTTAGTAATTTTTTAATAAGGGGCCCCACATTTCACTTTGCACCGAGCCCTGCACATTATGTAATCAGTCACGACAGTAGATGAGACACTGTCTGAGTTCTAAGAGTCTTCTGTGGGCTTCAAAGTATCAGAACCATTCACTAGCCAGCCACGGGGTGGAAGCCGGCCTCCTGAGCATGTTCTGAGCAACCTGCAACAGCCGGGTCCTGAAGTCATGGCTTTAATGACAGGATTTCAGGCACTCCGTGGGCTCGTCTATGCAGTCAAAAGCACATCAATCCTAGGTAGATCCACAGCGTGTTCATCGCACAGCATTTCTTTCCAGGTAGCTTCCTGATTTCAGTAAAAATTCCCTAAGAGTCCAGGTTACGTCAAAATCTGCATATGACATAATAATGAAAAATTTTAACCAGACTTTTGGCTAAAACTGAAATGCACTGTCTTCTTCTTATCTCATCTTGGAGGCGGTAGGACGGCTGATGTTTCAGGTAGAGGAAAAATAGAAAAATCCATATTCTACCTTTTTTTTTTTTGCATTAGCAGAAAACTTTAATTTTCTTCTCATGGCTTACTTAGTAGGACTTCCAAAGTAATTCCGTTCTTCTCATTCTATGTCAACTGAATTATTAAATGTTTGAGAGAAGATTTGGTTGCAGAAAAGATTAGTTGCTTCTCTGTCATGCAAAAGGAAGTGAAATGGGTCTCACGGTGCTTGTCTTGGAAAACTAACACTGCTGCCCAGAAACCACTGCTTCCTTCCCTAACAGCCTGCTTAGAAACCATCTATTCCTTTCTAAAACCCTGCCCGAAACTGTTGGGTTCCTATAGTGTGACTTGGGTCGTGTCTTGCGCTTTGACAGGAATGCTCACTTAACTCCCAGTCCCAGCACGCTCATCTGTCCTCCTTCCTTTCCTCTTTTCTGAAATCTGTCCTGTACAGAAAAATCACAAAAATTTCTACCACCCCAAAAGAGCCACTTTTAACCTTTGGGTAAACATCCTGCAAGTTATCTGTCTATGTAAGGAAAAAATATAGATATGGCTATAAATATGTATTGACATAAATGTGTTCTTCACTACTGTCTTCTCTTTTTTTTTTAACTGAAGTATTGTTGATATACAATCTTATGTTGGTTTCAAATACACAACACAGTGGTTCAGCAGTTCCCCATATTATTAAATCCTCATCCTCCCTAGCTCGGTTACTATCTGTCAATGGAGTAAGATGTTACAGAATCATTGGCTATATTCTCCATGCTGTAATACCATCCTTGTGACCAACTTATATTGATTGTGAATTATTGTGCCCCTTTGTCCCCCTCACCCTCTTCACACAACTGCCGTAACCCCTCCCCCCTGGTAACCACTAGTCACTGAGTCTACTGCTGTGTCTATGAGTCTACTGCTGTATTATTCCTTCTCTTTTGCTTTATTTTTATATTCCACAAATAAGTGAAATCATTTGGTATTTCTCTTTCTCTGCCTGGCTTATTTCACTGAGCATAATACCCTCTAGATCCATCCATGTTGTTGCAAATGGCAGGATTTCTTTTCTTTTTATGGCTGAATAATATTCCACTGTATATATACACCACATCTTTATCCATTCATCTACTGATGGACACTTAGGTTGCTTATTGTCTTCTCTTTTTGTTTAATTGGTTAAAACATCAGTTAAATTACAGTTGAGTAAAATACAATTAAATTTGTCAGAAATAATATCTTCTCATCAAGTTATATTTAAGTTAGAACTCCTTATGTTGCTATGTAAGACATTTCCTATTCCCTGGAAATTTTTCTTTCCTACTCTTCATTTATCTGAACAATACTTAAGTCAAGTCATACTTACTTTGTGAAACTCTCACCCCTATGTGGGCATCCTTCCAAAAACCCTTTGCTCTGTAATCCTATAGCAACTCTATATACATCACCTAACATTTGCGATTCAACATACATTAACTGTTGTTTATCTTTTTCTAAATTGAAGGTAAAAACTGTGCTGGACACCCTTTTATTCCTGTCTTATTTAGCACAGTGCCCTAGATTCAATAAGCAGCTGATGAATATTTGATAGTAGAGATAAGGATGCTGTTACCAGCACGTAAGGGGACTACACACTAATGTTTTATTCCTAAATATCTGTGCAGCTGTAGGTACTACGCTCACTAATCTTTCTTGTTGTGTGCGCTTGCTTCCAATTTCTATAGCTCCAA
The DNA here is from genome assembly GCA_032199065.1 of Smutsia gigantea. Lineage (NCBI taxonomy): Eukaryota > Metazoa > Chordata > Mammalia > Pholidota > Manidae > Smutsia > Smutsia gigantea. The sequence goes on along the minus strand of JAVSCE010019277.1, from coordinate 59,528 downwards.
CTATGGCATCATTATTTTTTAGGGTCTAATGGGAGAGTTTGGCTTCCAAGATCGTTCCTTAATATCGTGATACAACATGGTTTTCCTTTCTTTTTCTTCCTTTCAACTCAGTATCCTTAAAAACAGTGACTTTATCATTCTGCTTAAGGGCTGGAAGCCAGGGGCCTCCCGGGTGTAGAATGAATAATGTTCTCCATATCTTGATGGTCAAGACCATCACCCACTATGACTCCAGGCTGTCGCTTCTCTTTTTTAGTGTCCACTGTGTTCCAGGAACTGTACCGGGACTTTATACACAATGATTCCACTTCCTACTCACAGTAAGCCTGCGAGGTAGATGTTTTCCCCATTCTCTAAGGAAAGGGAAGTTCAGAGAATTAAATAACTTGCAGACATCTCCCTGTTCTGGTAGAGTTTTAAATGAGACGCACGCAAAGCAGATTAGCTGACCTAAACTACTGGTTTTATAACGACGTCAGAGAGTAAATTAAAATATTATAAAACCCTCCAAAGAAAGGTGCTTGTGAACAGGTTCTGATTCCTCTGAGGACATAAATAGATGCCTATTTACTCCTTTCTAGGTTTAATTCCTGGAGTCTCTGGGCCCTCAGTGAGGACTTTTGCCACCATACTCAGGGCTCAGGGTTTTCACAGGAATCAATGTCTTTCTGGATGCTAAGTGCCACAGCTCAGGACTCGCTGGGCTGGGGGTGGCCTGGTGACAGGCAGGCAGGACAAGCTGGCACCGCCATCATTACCCGTCACTGGGGATGTCATGGGAGGTAGTCTCCTTCCGAGCACCTAGAGATCATGACATTGGATGAGAAATAGTTCGAGGAAGCTGTCAAGGTCATAAATCCAAGATGCAAACATGGGATGCCATGTGCCTGCTGCTGTTTGTGGGCGCTTGCTTCCTCGGTGTCTGGCACTTTACTTACATTCTCTGTAATCTTAAAAAGAGTTAACCAACATGTGGTTCGTGAACCACAGGAAAAGCTCTGGGGTCAAATAAGCAGGAGAAACCAAGTGCACTGTTTCCACCCCACCAAAGAAATTAGATTATTAAAGGCTCTAAAAATACCAAAATAAGCAAAAAAAAAAAAATACATACACACACAAAACACCTTGCAATCAAGAAGCTGTCCCGAAAGCACTCAGGGTAAGAATATGTAGTGAGCAATAGAGATGGCAACTGCAGTCCCTGACATTTTGAGAAATGTTTGTAAAAAGAAAGGAAAGAGAGAAGATGGTAGCTCAAATACAGAGTGAAAGATTTTTTTTTTCTACAAGAGGAAAAGAAGACCAGGTCTGCACACAGAGACAGAACAAATAAAACAAGAGGCAGAGCTTGAAGATGTAAGAAATACGCTTACATGTCCGTTTCCTCCAAGAAACTGTGGGCTCCTTAGTGGAGCGCCGCAAGAGGCACTTAAGAGTTTTTGCAACTGCAAGAGAATTGATAATTCCTGGGATATGATCCTCAAGAACAAACAAGGGTCTGAACCAAGGGAGCGTGAGGAAACACAGTGGAAAAGGGTTTTCTCTGAGCCAGAAGGAGAGTGGGAGGGGGTGAGGACGCAGGGATATTCTGCCTGGAGAAGGGGCTGCACACAGGCGCTGTCTGGCAGTGAAAACTGACACCGGGTGGCCCCGCCCACTGCCGTCCCACTGGGGAGTCAGGCAGAGCCGGCAGGGAGCAGAGCAGGACGGGACACAGCTGTCGGAGGCACGTGTTGGCCGAGTAACAGTCACAGCCCATGGAGGAGCAGCTGTCCGGTGGCGCTTCAGGCCAGCGTCCCTGGAGCCAGACGAACCAGGACTGGGTTTGAATCCCAGAGCTTTCCCTTTGGAATGGTGGTAAGAATTAAATTAAGTAGTGTATGTAAACCACAGAAAAGAGGGCCTGGCACATGAGTAAGCCCTTGATAAGTGTTAGCAAAAAAATTATCAGTGTGGTTATTAAATTGTGTTGGGCCCAATCACAAAAATCTTGTGATTTTTTCTTAGAGAAACATGAGGTCACCTGGATAGCCAAAGATAGAAGCGTAGTCATGGTCGGAGGCAGAAATCCGAGGCTGAAGATGGGCCCTGCGGACACTGAGGAGTCACAAGCTGACAGAGTCTGGGCACCTAGCTAGGTGGAGAGCCTCAGGCAGGAAGCCCACTCGGAGAAAGGGAGACAACGAGTTTGAGCTTTTAACTGAGGAAATGCTCACGGTGATAAGACCTAAAATGTCACCATAAAAAGCATGGCTTCCATATATGCATTCCTTGCCATTGACAAAATTTATTTGAGCCCCTATTATGTGCCAGCCACTCTTTCTTTTTTTCTTTTGGTATCATTAATGTACAATCACTTGAACATTATGGTTACTAGACCCCCTATTATCAAGTCCCCCCACATACCCGATTACAGTCACTGTCCATCAGCGTAGTGAGATGCTATAGAATCATTACTTATCTCCTCTGAGTTGTACAGCCCTCCCTGCACCCCCAACATTACGTCTCCTAATCGTAATGCCTTTTTTTCCCTCTTATCCCTCCCTTCCCACCCATCCTCCCCAGTCCCTTTCCCTTTGGTAACTGTTAGTCCATTCTTGGGTTCTGTGAGTCTGCTGCTGTTTTGTTCCTTCAGTTTTTTCTTTGTTCTTATACTGCACAGATGAGTGAAATCATTTGATACTTGTCTTTCTCTGCCTGGCTTATTTCACTGAGCATAATACCCTCTAGCTCCATCCATGTTGTTGCAAATGGTAGGATTTGTTTTCTTCTTGTGGCTGAATAATATTCCATTGTGGAATAATTCCTCTTTATCCATTCATCTACTGATGGACACTTAGGTTGCTTCCATTTCTTGGCTATTGTAAATAGTGCTGCAATAAACATTAGGGGTACATATGTTTTTTTCAAACTGGGCTGCTGCATTCTTAGGGTAAATTCCTAGGAGTGGAATTCCTGGGTCAAATGGTATTTCTATTTTGAGTTTTTTGAGGAACCTCCATACTGCTTTCCACAATGGTTGAACTAATTTGCATTCCCACCAGCAGTGTAGGAGGGTTCCCTTTTCTCCACATCCTCGCCAACATTTGTTGTTGTTTTTGTTTTGGATGTTGGCCATCCTCACTGGTGTGAGGTGATATCTCATTGTGGTTTTAATCTGCATTTCTCTGATGATTAGCGATGTGGAGCATCTTTTCATGTGCCTGTTGGCCATCTGAATTTCTTCTTTGGGGAAGTGTCTGTTCAGGTCCTCTGCCCATTTTTTAATTGGCTTATTTGCTTTTTGTATGTTGAGGTGTGTGAGCTCTTTATATATTTTGGATGTCAACCTCTTATCAGATATGTCATTTATGAATATATTCTCCCATGCTGTAGGATCTCTTTTTGTTCTACTGACGGGGTCCTTTGCTGTACAGAAGCTTTTTATTTTGATATAGTTCCACTTGTTCATTTTTGCTTTTGTTTCCCTTGCCCCGGGAGATATGTTCAAGAAGAAGTTGCTCATGTTTATGTCCAAGAGATTTTTGCCTATGTTTTTTCTAAGAGTTTTATGGTTTCATGACTTACATTCAGGTCTTTGATCCATTTTGAGTTTACTTTTGTGTATGGGGGTAGACAGTAATCCAGTTTCATTCTCTTACATGTAGCTGTCCAGTTCTGCCAACACCAGCTGTTGATGATGCTGTCATTTCCCCATTATATATCCATGGCTCCTTTATCATATATTAATTGACCACATATGCTTGGGTTTATATCTGGGCTCTCTATTCTGTTCCACTGGTCTATGGGTCTGTTCTTGTTCCAGTACCAGATTGTCTTGATTACTGTGGCTTTGTAGTAGAGCTTGAAGTCAGGGAGCATAATTCACCCTGCTTTATTCTTCTTTCTCAGGATAGTTTTGGCTCTTCGGGGTCTTTTGTCATTCCATATGAATTTTAGAGGTATTTGCTCTAGTTCATTGAAGAATGCTGTTGGTATTTTGATAGGGATTGCATTGAATCTGTAGATGGCTTTAGGCAGGATGGCCATTTTAACAATATTAATTCTTCCTAGCCAAGAGCATGGGATGAATTTCCACTTATTAGTGTCTTTAATTTCTCTTAAGAGTGTCTTGTAGTTTTCAGGGTTCCGGTTGTCTCACTTCCTTGGTTAGGTTTATTTCTAGGTATTTTATTCTTTTTAATGTGATTGTGAATGGAATTGTTTTCCTGATTTCTCTTTCTGCTAGTTCACCATTAGCGTATAGGAATGCAACAGATTTCTGTGTATTAATTTTGTATCCCGCAACTTTGCTGAATTCAGATATTAGATCTAGTAGTTTTGGAGTGGATTCTTTAGGGTTTTTTATGTACAATAACATGTCATCTGCAAACAGGGACAGTTTAATTTCTTCCTTGCCAATCTGGATGCCTTTTATTTCTTTGTGTTGTCTGATTTGTGCTAGCCACTCTTGTAGTGCTGGGGACACAGCAGTCAACAGAGCGCACTAGCATGCACATCTTCCTGGTGCCTATGTTCAGCTGGAGCACTAGCAATTGACCAGCTCTGCCCTAAATTCCTCCTCACGTCATTGCCTTCATCGTCTCAACAAAACAAGTAAGCAGGTATTACAAAACTCGTTTTTCAGACAAAGAAATTAAATTTACTGCACACCAAATAGCTAATACATGGCAAAACCAGGTGTCAAACACTGATCTAAATCTAAAGTTCATGCTTATGAAAACTCTACTGTATTTCATCTTCATGCTGCTGGATAGTTTTGGTAGGTGATGAGGAAAGCCTTACGAATCGAGGCTTAGGACCTGTAAAGTCAGAATGGTTGGCCCTTCCTATGGGGGTTGAATTCCCCAAGAATGGTGAGAGAAGATGAGGTGCAGAGAGAGATGTGAACTTGGCACTGAAAAGAAGGCCAGTGGGCTCTGGAGGACGGTAAGAGGAAGTGTGGACTTGACAGGTGAGCAGGTGGCAGCCATAAAAGAAGAGCAGCCCTGATTTGTAAGAAGATCCAGTGCTTCCTCCTTTGGGCAAGGAGTGCAAGAAGTCACAAATCCACTGTAGAGGATCTCAGATGCTTTCGTTTCAGGCAAGGAGATGAAAGGGGCAGGCGTGGCAGAAGCAGCTGAGGTTGGGAGCCTTCTGTCAGAGGCTAGTAGATGACAGAAGAGCAGGTGAGCCCTGCCCTTCTGGGGCCTTGGGGGTGGGGGGGGGCGTTGAAGGGCTGCACGTCCCACATTCCAAACGGAATGTCAGAGAGGGTAAGTCCAACTGTAGACCTATTTGCCCCGGGGTGCCACCCTCACCGATGGCCTCCTCTCAGCCTTTGGTGCTGTGGAAAGGTGGATCTGGCGTTTCCAGAACTTTCCAGTGAAACCTGACTGTTGCTGGAATTCAGAGGTATTTGTGATTATCCAGTTGGGAAATTACCAGCCTGTATTAGTTCATAGCTGTACCATCTCATTATAATCTTGCCAGGAGCCTATGGTGATCAAATCCCTGATTTTTGGAACCATGCTTTAACATTTCTGAGAGTCCCAAACTGTTGAGCTAGCAGGTACTGAAGAGGGTAATCTGGGTGGTCTAGCCTGCAGAAAATTCCCAAGAAATGTACGTTAAGAGATTTCATCAGCTGTCTTTAAAGAAGCTGATCTGTTGGTTTTGACTAATGCTTCCCCAGATTTATAATTTTAAAAGTTTTGACGAGGAGGGAGGAGGGATTCATTCCTGTTGTACCAAACGGTCCTACAGGCCAACGGTGTAAACATACAGGCATGAAGAGATAGGGTATAGTGAGGAGAAGACGGGTTCTAGTTTATAAGATCTAGAGTGTGAGCACTTTCAAACTTCAGTATGTATACGAGTCACTGGGCATCTTGTGGAAATGGAGATGTTCATTCAGCGAGTCTAGGGGGCGACCTGAGCTTTCTGTGTGATTCGCCAGCTCCCCTGGGGGTTGGTACTGCCGGTGTGCAGGCCACATCCTGAGTAGCAAGCATCTATACTCCACAGGCTGATCAAAAGTTAGCTTCAAAAGATGGCTATTGTTAAGGTAGAAAGGCTATTAACCCATCTATTAAAACATATTGGGCATCACATTTATGTATGATGATAGAATGTTTGCAAAATTTGTAGCCAGAATTTTCAGGTTTAAATCCTGGTTCTACCATTGCCTAGCAACAAAACCTTGGGCAAACCCTGGGCTGTCTCTTGAGGCTCAGTTTCTGCATCTAAAAAATCAGAGGTAATAAGATCCGCCTGGTTTGGCTGATCCCCCAGGGATGATGTGAGGATCCAGTGAAACAACTTAGTGGAAGTGCTTTATAAACTGAAGGTGCTACACATAGGTGAATATTATTATTATTATTATAGTTCAAGCTAAAGAAACCTTACTAATAGCTCCCATTTCTACCAGTTTCATTTTCATAATCAGATGACATTGCTGAGTGTTTGCATCTATCTGACACCATGTTAAGCACAATATGGATTATTTTATTTACTCGTCACAGCTCTAATAACACTGAACGTATTCACGTTAGCCCCATTCTATGGATGAGGAAAGTAAAACCTACAACATCTGGGTTATGCCCAGCTGCCAAGTATTATGACCTCAGCCTGACTCTCCAAAACTCGAGCTCTTATTCACTGTGTTGCTGTGATTCATGGTAGCAGACACCCAGCCTCAAAGAAGGTGATGGTCTAGAATAGGGGTTGGCAAACTTTTTTGTAAAGAGCAAGATGGTAAATATTTTAGGCTCTGCACATCACATTTAGGTCTTTCTTGCAAGCATTCAACTCTGACACTGCAGCACAAATGCTGTCCTAGACGATATGTACAGGAATGCGTGTGGCTCTGTTCCCATAAAATGTCGTTTACAGAAGCGGCTGGCGGGATGGACTTGGCCTGCAGGCTATAGGCTGCTGATCCCTGGTCTAGAAAATTCTGAATTGTCCAATATGCTAGCCGCTAGCTACATGTGGCTCTTTAAATTTAAATTTATTTCAATTGAATTATGATTCTTCAGTTGCATTAGTCACATTTTCAAGTGCTCGCTCCACACCTGTGGCTAATGCAGCTGTATTAAACAGTGTAGAGAAGATTTCCATCCCCCCAGGAAGTTTTACTGGGAAGCCCTGGTCCAGATCCTCGGTGGAGGTGGGGGAGAAGTCCCTTTTAAGTAGTTGTGAGAACAAGGAAGTTCTGAGTTCATGGCTTTGTTCGTGAGCCAGCTAATGACTGATAGTAAATCACACCATCTCCCACGGCCCTGGCTGGTTAACCCACATGTGGAGTGGGGCTGACACCTTCCTCACAGTGTTGTCGAGGAAACTGTGTAAGAAAACAGGTGAAAAGCCCTTTGTAATCTATTAAGAGCTGTGGAGACATAGGCCACCATTAGGATTCTCATTGTTATTTGAATTGTGAGACACTGTACAGAGGCAGAATTTATGTAGGTATCTGAATTGAGAGAAACAGATTTTCCTTTAAATCACCCAACAGAAGCTACTGGAATGTCAAAGAGTTATCAAAATAAGGAAATCTAATAATTTGCACAGGATTATATATTTTGGACAGGAAAGAGACATGAAACCAGGCACCTCTCAGGGGCCATTCATCTTTCAGAGCTCGGAATTGCCGTGGGAAAGCTTAACACCTTCAGGAAACAGATGAAAGCATCTGGACAGGTGCTGTGATTAAAGTGGGCAGGTCACAGGGTCCTTCCTGAAAGAGGTCAAAGGTTTATTCCTGGTCACCCTGAAAGTTAAGGATGGAGCATCTGGTATCAAAGCTTCGAGTCTTCTGCTGTTGCTTCTCCTTCCCTGGGACCCCCTCTGCCCTGCATGCACTGTGCTGCTCTAGGACCCTTGAGCACAGGTCACGGACAGAGCTCAGTTTGCCACAGAGTGATGGACCGGGCCCTTGGCTGCTGACACGATTCCGTTATCTCTGTGGTTCCCAGAGCTTCTGTCCTTCTTAGCTCTGTTCCTAATTCCAGTCATAAATGGCCTTTCACTTCCTTTTCCGTCAGCCTACATTCCCCTCTGTCCCTTAGGAATTCTGTCCCTAAAGGTCCTGGGGGCCAGGCCACCCTCCAGTTTAGGCCCCTTTACTACTGTCACTTACTTGAAAAAGATTTCTTCCTGTTTGGTACTGGGTACAACCCTTCTGATCTCTGCTGGTAACTAAGAGTTGTTTCACATGAATCCTTTTTTACAGCTTCTGATATGAGCTTCCTAGAACCTATCTTACGCTTCTCTACCTTCTTTCCTATTTCCATTCATCTCTGTTTTTCTCACTACTTAAATGTGCTAACAAGTCACTTCTCTGCTCTCCAGCTAATGCTTGCCTATCAGGTTCTCATTCTCATACATAGCTGGTGTTGCTGTATATTGGCTGAACCTTTCGAAAAGCGATTTTGGAATATTTTTCTTAAACCTCCTTAAATCCTTAAAAATAAATTTATTTTATATTTATGTATATATATATTTATTATTTATATTGTATATATTTATATATTCTATTAATAAATTAAAAATAAATTTCTTTGAATACTTTAACATCTGAATATACTTTGACTCAGTAGTTCCACTTCTAGGGAAGTATTCTAAATAAATAATAGAGATGCACTAAAAAGTACTAAAAAGTACTAAATGAGGGTGTTGATTACCATATTATTTATATTAGTGAAAAATTACAGTAACCTAATTGTCACCAATAGGAAAGAATATAGCAAATATAAAATTTAGAAATGGAAAGATATAATACCAAAATATGAACAGTGATTTTGCCTGGATATCTCTGGTTATCTCTGGAGTACCAATGCTTTTTCTTTTCTTCTTTCTCTTTTTCTATCTTTTTTACAGTGTGCATATATATCATCAGAAAGCAGTTATAAAAATGAAGGTTCCCATCTTCCTAGCCTGGCTATTTTATATAGCTCTATAATATTCCCATTCAAGAATTAAACACACATTTACAGCCTCAAACAGTCCTCACATTAGCCATAGATGTCATTAGGGACAGCACAGCACAGACAAGACCTTCCTGTTTATATCTGAGCAGAGATACCTACAAATGACAGTCCCTTACCTTTGCTGTCTGGTCTTGGAAGGAGAGGGGTTAAGGCCAAATTCCCTGAAATAAATCTGTCAGCACCACAGTGTAGGGGATGAAGTTGTCAATCCTGCCGTAAAATCCATCCTATTGTTGCCATTGTCCCTGCAGCGCTGAAGAAATGGCTCTTACGAAGCTAAGTGACACAATGTCTCTGCAGATGAAGACAGCAGCGAAGGAAGAACAGTTGACTGAGAAAAACAATGGCTTTCTCCAAAATATCTATATGGCTGAAGGTGTGACGCAGAAGTAAGTCAGGGCTGAGCTCATAGGAGCTCAGTTTCTGGGCTCCTATCTGGAAGCTTCATTTGGGCTATTAGGATGCAAATGATGAGATTTCCCAGTTCAGATTTGGAGTTGACATTTTCTACAATTCTTCTAATTTTGACTTCATGAATATTTATTGTGGTAAGTCCTGTGAGACACTAAAGGGGTCTATGATCATAAACTAGGTGTACATCAGTTGACTAGAAATGTCTAGGATTCTATCTCAATTTAAAAAAATATACTGATTGTTTTGTGCCTTCGGTATTTTCACCTGTTTAAGACATAAATCACTTAAAATACTTTCTAGAGTGGAAGTACAAATATTCATAAATACATATATGCATTTTTAATACATGATGAAAATATATTCTAATAAAAAACCAATCACTAACAACCTTTTTAAGTAGGAAGAACTTTTTTAAAGTAAGATTTTCCAGAATCTCTCATATGTCTGTAAAGCTGTTGTATCAGAGATGTTTTAAAATGCATTTATGATTTATTAATAACAGTAGCATATACATTAAGTTTTTATTCATGTAAGCCATATTTATTCAATCTATAGAAATGTATGGAGAGTCTGAGACCCCATTGTATGCAGGGTAGGGATAGAGTGCTCCCCACTTCAGGGTTCAAGGCCCACAGACTGGGAACCATAGACCTCCACCACAGATTTATTGTAGTTCATCCAGAAGTGTGTGTGTGTGTGTGTGTGTGTGTGTGTGTGTGTGTGAGGTGTACATGTATATACATATATGCACTCCAGCAAACTATCAATAGTCCAACAGGGAATGAGCAAATGACATCAAAACAATTATCATAGCAAAGGAAGTACAATCGGGTTTTATATGTATATAGGCAAAGAGGCTCAGCTTCACTCGTAGACAGAGATTAGCACTCAAATGATATACCAGCTTGAGCATCCAGGATGGCAAGGATTAAAAACTTCAATAATACGTGGCTCTAGAAAAGGAGTGGGAAACATGCACTCTTATTATTTTTGCCAGAAATGTACTTGGATTCAACTTCTTTAAAGCATAATTGATAAAATGTATCAAAATCTGAAATACACATATCTATTGACCCAGCAATTCTAATTTTAGGATTCTCCCATTGATATGCATATACATATCAATACACAGATGTGTGAGAATATTCACGCAGCATTATTTGTAGTAACTGATCGGAAAAAAACTACATATCCATTAATAAAGAACTGATTTCCCAATTACTATATGATAGAATATTAATTATTTTTAAAATGAAAATTTTAAGCTCAGTCCATTCCTGATATGAAATGGTCTCCAAGATAGGTTATTAAAACAGAAAAAGAAGGTATGGAATAGTGTGTATAAATATCCTCTCATTGAGATGTAAAAATGCATGTATTTATTTATATAAACATAGCTGCTTATTTATTCATAGAAGCTCTGGGGAGAAATAAGAAACTAGCAAAGGTTGGGCGAAGGACATCTGAGGACTAGAGATCAAGATGGTACCATAGGCTTACTCCCTTCTGCATGGTCCTTTGAACCGTGTGGCACTTTTTAACTCTACTTTGTAAAAGGAGATATTTATTTAGTATTTGTTTATTGTGCACACACAAGGGTGCACTTACACAGCCGCAACGGCTTTGGAACTTGGCATCTCACTGTTAAATCATTTATTGATTCAGTAATAAGTGTTTTTCTAGGCTCTCTGTTTCTATTCTGTGCTATATACTGTGGTAGACATTATTCACACAGAATGAAATCAGTACGAGGCTAGCAGGTGCTCCCTGGGGCCAGGAAAGAGCCCAGTGTCCTCCATCTAGAAATGTTCGGGGCAGGCCCAAGCTACAGACCCAGCCATAGTAACGGCATCTGTTTCAATTGTGTGGCTTGCAGTTTGCTAGGGGAATTTACCGAAAGAGACCACATCTTGGATAGACCCGATGATGAAGACGGCATTGTCTCTGAAAACCCTCAAAGCAACTTCCTTCACGAGGTGGAGACTACGAAGTGGGTAAGGGAGAGGCTTAGATATCACCGCAGGTGAAGAGAGGAACGTTGTATCTCATATCTGAAAGGGTTTCCTCTGAATAGGTGCAGGACGTTCCTTTGAAACCAGAGGGAGGTGAGGGCTGCTGTTGTCACACGAGGGACTTACTAGCCTTCCCTGCAAAATGTGCATTTTATGTTACTTTTGTCCTTGGGGTTTGTGAAATAACTGACATTTTTCATCTCAGAGCAACTCACCGTATGTAAAATTGCGCCCTGCTTGCAGATTTGTCTTCGAATAGCCCTCTCAGAGACATCTGTTTATTCTAACTCAGCCTGAGCCTCTCAGTCTTGGATAGTCAGTCACCAAGCTGACATGGAATGGAGGGAATTTTGACAAACTCCTGAGACTGCCCTGGACGGAGTTTATGCTTCCAGTACCAGTTAGATCATGTTATTACCAAAGACAAAAATCTCTCCAGAGATTCCCCCAGGTAACTGGCTACAGAGGAAGGTGGTTTCAACCAGCCTGAAAAGCATAAAGGGAAGGACAGTGGGAATTTCGTCCTTCCAGGCTTAGGCAGCCCCCAGAGGAAGCACAGGATCCATCTCTCTGTCTACTTCTCTTTCGAATATATCTTGGACTTTACCTTCAAGGACTCTGCAGTAAGTAAACAGAAAAATAACGAAACAGAGGGGATAGAAAGCCTGAGGGGATGTAGCTGGAGGTGTGAAGAATAGATAGTAATGAAACAGACAAAAAGGGAAAGGAGAGACAGCCATCCAGACGCAATTTATGGAAAAAAGAATAACACAAACTGAAATAAAAGGGGAATCTCAGGATGGAATTTTTAGAGGGGCTGAGGAAAGAAAAGTAGGTTGGGAAATTGAGGTGTGAGGGGCTGTGATCTTAGGGAACACAGGAATCGAAGGTGTTGCTGTACAAATACATCATGTGATTCTTTGCAGGGGGCTTGTCCCTGACTTTAGGCAAGGGCCGCGACCATTAGACCCGCTTTGCCACCACACCTCCCTGCATTCCAGTTCAGTGTGCCCTGCTGAAGCCTGTTAGTCAGCAAAATGTGATGCCATCACTCGCTGACCCAGGACAGGATACGTCTAATTGGAGAATAAAATCATTCACTCTGTAACAGTTTATCAAAGAGTCCACACTCTCAGGGTATAAAGGTATATAGTCTGTTTCTTACAAACTTGAAGTCAGGCCATAAGGTTTAACTAAAGGTTTTAAAATTTTTTATGGTTGTACTTTATATTAATTTGTTTATAAGGAAAATTTTACAATTACATACAAATCACATGCAGTTACATAATTAACATAAGTAATAATAAATTAGGCTCTGCTGATAAATGTTTCTTGAGGAACATTTGGCACCAGAAGGTCTCTGTTTTGCATCATCTTACGTTTGTCTTTTTGTAAAAGAAGATCATAAGATTTAAAGCTCAGATTCAGAAAATGGGCAGAGTTAACAGAAGTTAAAAATTTTTTATGGTTTAATTAACAAAATAGGCTTTAGCTAGACTGCCAAAGCTGCCATATCTAACCATTAAAGACCCCCAAAATATTTAGAGATGAATATTTTGCTCTGGTTTCACATTTCATGATCCCTGACACTGCTATATCCAGTGCTGATTTCAGATGCCAGGGGAGGGAACAGACTTCCTATTTCCTGCTTTTCTTTGTATCTCTCACAAGCAAAATACATTTGTCTACTTCTGAAATATATTTCTTCTTCTTTTCTTCTTTTTTCTTTACTGGAAGCTTGTTCCTCTTTATCCTCTTCACCTTTTTCCCAATCCTCCTACCCCACCCCTTTGGCAACCACCTATTTTCTGTATTTATGAGTCTGTTTCTGTTCTGTCTTGAGTCTGATCATTTGTTTTGTTGTTTAGATTTCACATATGAAGTCATGTGGTATTTGTTTCTCTGCTGACATGTCTCACTGAGCATAATGCCCTCAGGGTCCTTCCAGGCTGTTGCAAACAGCAAGATTTCATTCTTTTTTATGGCCAAGTAATATTCCATTGTATATGTGTACCACACCTTCCTTATTTGTTCGTCTATTGATGGACACTTAGGTTGCTTCCATAACTTGGCTATTGTAAATAGTGCTGCAATAAATATAGGAAGACTATTCTAAAACCACTTATTAAGCATCTGCTATATTCTAGGCACTGTAAAGTGCAGGAGACACATACCTATAAAATCCTTTCCCCTCTGTGAGCTCACACACTAGTAGGAGCTCAGACAGAATAATGCCTATGTATGTTGAAACCCATGCTCGAAGTAGCAAATGTGCTTCTAGTACCTGGCAGGAGACGTACAGGCAGATGACCAGGACTGTGACAATTGAGTTTTGAAGGATACACTAGATTGGAAGAAAGCATTTCAGAAAGGAAGGCGGCACACACGAAGGCAATGAGGCCAGTGATAAATTGTGTCCTGAGAGAGGAAGGGTGAAAGAAAAGGCCTGATGGGCAAGCAGGCAGGCAGGACACTAAGGAGGTAGAGATAGAGCAGAATGCAGACTGGAAGCCAAAACACCAACAGAAGAAGCAGCCTAAGTGTCCGTCAGTAGATGAATGGATGAAGAAGAGGTGGTACATATACAGAATGGAATATTATTCAGCCATAAGAAGAAAACAAATCCTACCATTTACAACAACATGGATGGAGCTAGAGGGTATTATGCTCAGTGAAATAAGTCAGGTAGAGAAAGACGAATACCAAATGATTTCACTTATTTGTGGAATATAAAAACAAAGCAAAACAGAAGGAACAAATCAGCAGTAGGCTCATAGACACTGAGAAGTGACTAGTGGTTACCTGGGAAGAGGGGTTCGGGCGGGGGGTGGCAGAGGGTGAGGGGGATAAAGGGGCACAATAATTTGCAATCACAATGTAAGCTGGTCACAGGGACGGTAGTAAAACATGGAGAAAATAGTCAATGATTCTGTAACATCTTTCTCCATTGATAGACAGTAACTGTGCCAGTGGAGGTAAGGATTTAATAAAATGGGAACTGGTGAACCACTGTGTTGTACATTTGAAACCAACATAGGATTGTATATCAAGAATACTTCAATAATAAGAAAATGAAAAAGAATCAGTGAGGAGCAGAGTAAGGCCCAGAGTAGAAGCAGGGATGTCATGAAGACCAGCTGGGGAGGACACAGATTTAATAGATGAATGTTACTGGGCTTGGAAACCAAGTGGATCTGACATGGGTAATGAAAGGGAGAGGACTGTCTCCTGTGAAAATTCAAGGACTTCCTGGTTTGGGGAGAGGCATCTGGATTGATTGGGAGACCATATGCAAGGACAGGGCACCTGGCCAAAGTGGAGGGGTAATATGATGAGTTCAGTATTTTTCTTGCTGAGTTCCAGGTGCTTATGGACAGCCAAATGGAGACATATGAACTCTTCAAAGAGCTGCACAAAATGGAAAATAATGCCCTCAGGCTGATTATTTCATGCAAGCTCACTTTTAGTTTGTTATTAAACACACGCACACACGTACAACTCCATCCTGCAGATTTAAAAAAATATTTGATTTCTACTTCCTGCCTTTTGACTCTTTTGTGGCATACTGACCATTACAGTGAATTGATTGATGAGAACAAGAAATGTCATCATAGATTATTGGACATAGAAGCCTAGGGTTGATCTGGATTCTGTGATGATCTGGTTCAATTGTCTTGTTACCGAACAGGAAACTGAGCCTTAGAGTAGCCAGGGACTTCAACACCCACGTCAGCAGAAAAAGTCTTAGATCACAGGTCCTCCAGTTCCCAATGTGGTGTTCTTGCTCTGCATCCCTGTGTGTTTGCTGTTTCTGAATATTTCAGCAAAAATTTGAAATTGTAGATGCTCTTTACTCAAAAAGAGGTCGCTAAGACATAGTAGAGTCATATAATACTTGGAAAATCTAGCTTTCGTTTCATCAGCTGTCAGCCTGATCGTGGTCCTTACATCACTGGTGAGGTGCCACTGGGCTGTGAGAGTGACTGGTGGCGACTAGGTATATCATAACCCGAACCCAAGGACTAGGAATGATGAAAAGAGCCGTGGTCTCGGAATCAGAAAACCAAGCACAAGTTCCTGTAGCTACTGGAACAAATCACCACAATTTGGTGGCTTAGAACAATAACAAAAATATTCCCTCCTAGTTTCTAGAGGCCTGAATTCAGAAATCCAGGGGCCAGCCTTCCTCTGAAGGCTCTAGGGGGAATCCTTCCTTGGCTCGTTGAGTTTGTGGAGGCTGCTGGAGCTCCCGGGCTGCGGCTGTGTGTGACATGACCTCCGTGTCTGCGTTTTCTCTTCTGTCTTTCCTTAGGACTCTTGTTACCAGGTTGAGGGCCCACCTAGGGAATCCAGGATAATCTCGTCTCAAGATCCTTAATTTAATTACATCTGCAGAGGCTCTATCCAAATACAGTCACATTCACAGCGTCTCAGTATAAGGACAAGGACCAATCTCTTTGGGGGTGGCTGCTTGATCCATTGTATTGTATGACCTTAGGCAAATCACTAAGTACAAATGGCCAAGGGGGTTTCCATACCTGCCTTTATCCACCTCAAGTCTATTATAATAATTAAAAGAAATAATGCACCTGAAAGAAATTTATAGAGTTACTTCCTATAGTTATTTATTATGAATGTTAGTTATTCCTGTTGACTTGGTAATTTACATAGACGGTTCAGTAAGAGGCTGATCTGTTCTCCCGACTCCAACTTTTTCTCCTTCTAGCTTAAAACACTTTTGCTGAAACCCAAGCATTTCAGACCAAATGTCTTCAAAGGACAGAAGAAATACTTCACAGTGTAGTTAACTAAAAAAGAGAAATGTTCAAAGATAAATTATTGTCATTTGTGTATGCAAGCAGAGAATTGAAATACCAGAAAACTCCTTGGATGTTTCTCTAGAACAAGGCAAAGAATAAAGAAGCAAAGAAATAAATGTTGTGGGTCAAACTGTTAGAGCAGGCATTTTTTTATTATGAAAAAATTAAATAAAAAGAAAACAGAATTAAATAATGATTAATCATAGTCTCACACTTAACTTTTTTTCTCACACTTGAAATTTAAAACTTACCATTTAAAATTTACCATTTGTCCTATTTGCTTAATCTTTATATATGTAAGTAGATGGAAATTTGTGAACCATTTAAAAGTAGGTCAGAGGCAGCATGACACTTCATCCCTGTTTACTTCAGAGAGCAGCTCTAAAAATGAAGACTTTCTTCTACATACCCAAAATACCATTATCACATTAGGAAAATTAGCAATAATTCCATAATATAACCTAATATCCTCAATTCTCCCAATATTCTAATTTTTTCAATTATCCACCAAATGTCTTACATGGCCCATGTTTTTTTAAATCAGCATCTAAACAAGATCTATGCAATGAATTTGATTATTATATCTCTTTAGACTCTTTTAATAAAGAGGAGTCCCACCCCTTCTTTGTTTTCCTCGACATTGACTTTGAAGAGACCAGTCGGTCACCTTATTTAAGTGGAGTGGTAGAGTCCATGGTCCACTGGAAGTCTGTTACTTATCAGCCCTGAAAAGCTCTCTCTTGTGGACCCTGACGTTTTACACGTCCCTGCCCCAGCCTTCCTCTGTGCACACAGCAGAAGGGCATGTCTGCTTATCTTGCAAATGCATTAGAAGGCTCCAGTCTCGAGCAGGCTATGTGTTTGCCCTCAGAGAAGGGGACGTGGGCAGGCCAGAGGGACCACCACCTCTTGTGATAACCTTTTTGCTCTGCTTTACTTCTTCCATAGAAAAATTTATTTCCTAGAAATAAGTCATCTTTATCGGGGTATGTTGCAGCTGCAGGCTGAGAATGAGAAGGACCCGCACAGGGAACAGGCTGAGCAAGGAATGGAGCAGGCTCAACATGAGGATCGTCAAGTGTCCACATCTTTGCGGTTTTCAGAGCAGAACGTCTCTGAACTGTAAGCCTTGGCACATGCAAGAGGGAACACTTAATAGTGTTTTGTGGAGGGGAAAATGAAATTTAGCAGAGAACTTACAGAAAACCTAGAAGATTTAAAATCCATACATGTCTTGAACCATGAAGCACTCATGTGCACAAGTAGGTGACCGCCTACCTGTTCCAGCAACAGAGTAAGGACATTTCTAGAGATTATAGGAAGAGCCATGCAAGCTCTTTTTTGGAACCTGAGATTTATACGTACCTTGTCACTCTCAGATAATTTTCTCAATAGGAAAAGTGTTATAATTATCATTAAAAATATATTGTTAGGCCCTTGGAGACCCTTTACCCATTGTGCACCTCTTCTCCCCCAACAAGATGCAACTACTGTTCTGAAATCAATACTTAACATTTACTCCATGCAGGAAAATTCAAAATATATCCATTTTTTAAAACTAAATGTAAAATATGCTTTCTTTTCTCCAGCTTTGTAAAAATCAGCTCAAGTGGGACATCAAATAAGTGCCCAAACTTGTTTCTTGGGGCCTAACTGCCTGTCTAGCCCATTTTGGTAACAGAAAATGAATAAGCAGATCAGTTTGCCATTCAAAGGAAAAAGGTTTGGGGCCATGTGAGATCTTTCACATTTTCTGCCTTAGAACTGATCATAATACTATTTCTGCAGGAGTCAGGAGACCACGTTTTTCCAGCTCAACCATTGGAATACTCAGATGGGTCTACATGTGAAAGAACTCGGAGCTGACCACATAGGCTGGATGGAGAAAATTAACAATATTATACAAAAAGTAAACCTAACAGAAAACACAGTGAAGAGGTAACTGTAAGATCTTAAGATTGGTCAGAAAAAGTGAAAATTTTCAGAGCTTCAGAAACTTAAAATCTTAAAGGTTAAAGGTGGGAAGGTCTTTGGGAAAGTCTTTAAGATAAAAAGTACAATGTCTTAGGAACAGAAGTCCATGTCACAAAACCTCAAAGCCTATGTTAAAGTTATCTGCATTTCTGTTCTCCCCTCAAGGGGAGGATTTCCCTCACAGGCTGCCTTTGAATCTACATGAATAGTTACCAAAGGGAAGTCTTCAAGTCCCCAGTGACCCTTCAGCTTTTGCCAGTATTGTTCAAACCAGCATGACAGGAAAACAGTTTTTAAGTATATTTGTTAATGCTATCTGAACTTAAGTGGAAAGCTTCAGGATGGAACAGAAAAGAATAAAAGTAGTAGTTATTTATCTAGTCACTGGTATAAAAAGAATGGGCTTTGAAGTCAGAAGGACCCGGGTTTGAATCCTGACATCGACTTGGCTTAAATAAGTTAGTCAAGCTCTTTTAAGCCTTGACTTTGCTGTTCAATAAACAGGAATTAATGACAGCCCACCTCATTGGGGCCATAGTGCCCGGAGATTTCATAGTGGTAAGATTTTTAACTATAAATTTACTCTATTTAATGATATGTAGGGCTTCTCAGGCTACTAGCTCTTGAGTATGCTTTAGTGGTAGACTGTCCTTTCCAGGAGTTTGCCTATTTCATCTAAATTGTCAAATTTATTGGCTTAAAGTTAGTAATAATGTTCTCATATTTTTTATTTTGAAGTAATTATACATTCACAAAATGTTTCATATAAATATACAGGACAACTCCATGCACCCTTTCCTCAGCTTTTCCAAATGTCTTGTACAGCTCTAGTATACCACCAAAACCAAGAAATTGACAATGGTACTACCAACAAAGCTTATTCAGACTTCACCAGTTATATGTGCACACTCATTTGTGTGTGTGTGTGTGTGTAGTTCTATGCAATTTGATCATATGTGTAGCCTTGCATAACCACCACAATCAATAGCCTCAACTGTATCACTGCACAAGAGTCCTTTGCTACCGCTTTATGGTCACACCCATTCTCTCCCACCCAGCCCTAACCCTGGCAATGACAAATCTGTTCCATGTGTCTATAATTATGTTATTTCATAAATGTTTTATAAGTCAAATCATACACTAGTGTCCTTTTGAGATTGGCTTTTTCACTTAGCATGATTTCCTTGAGGATCATCCAAGCTGTCACATGTATCAACAGTTCCTTCCTTTTCATTGCTGAGTAGTATTCCATGGTAGGGATATATGTATCCTCACCCACCACAATTGCATAATTCTAGTTTTTGGCTATTAGGAATAAAGCTACTTTGAAAATTCATATACAACTTTGTGTGAAAATGATTCTTCATCTGGTATACTTGTCCAAGAGTGAAATTGCAGATGATATGGAAAAATCTGTCTTTAGTTTTGACAGGACCTGCCAAACTATTTTCCAGAGTGACTGTACCATTTACATTCCCACCACCAATATAAGAGTAACCCCCAAGTTCCCCGCATTCTCTCTGACATTTGGTGTCCTCACTGTTTTTCATCTTAACTATTCTTATAAGTTTCTAGTGATACCTCATTGTAGTTTTGATTTGCATTTCTCTAATGGCCAATGATGTTGAACATCCTTTTAAGTGTTTATTTGCCATTGATATATCTCCTTCGTGAAATTTCTGTGCATGTCCTGTGTTCATTTTCTCGTTTGTTTTTTTAATGTTGAGTTTTGAGAGATTTTCACATATTCTAGATGTGACTTTTGCCAGATATATGATATACAAATCCATTTAACAGATTCTTTGACCAAGCAAAAGTTTTAAACTTTGATGAGGTCCAGTTTATCAATCTTCCCTTTTATGGGTAAGTGTTATTGGTGTGAAGTCTAAGAACTCTGCTTTGTCCTAGGTCCATAGATTTTCTGTTTTTTTTCTAGAAACTTAAATTTCCATTTTAGCCATTTTAATTTTCTGCTCCTATAACCAGTTAGGCCTTATGTTTCTTTACTATTACTTAGATTATTTAGAGTGTTTTTCACTTTCTTAAATTGCATTTATGACTTCCCATTCCAACATGCCCACTACCCAAGAGTCCTCCTATATAGCAATAGGATTTTATTTTGATCAAGAAGATCATCCATTGGGTGTTTTTCTCAATCCACAGGACTCAGTCCATCTCTTGTTCTGTTTGCAGCTTATTAAATGAGGTGATGTCCCTGGAGGGACAAATTGAAAAGCTGGAGTTACACCAGGACCTGGACTCTGGTCAGAGGGCAAACATTGAGGTAAGCTAGGAGATGGATAAAGACAATCTGGGAGGTCGTGGGAACTCTGCCGCTTCTTTCCACCCCTTCTGTTGTTTAACAGATCATAACAAGGATTAACACCCATCTTCCGTCACAAGGAGGAGTGCTTTCCAGCAGTCAGCTCTGAGCACCCTTCACCTGAGTATGACTTCTATTCTCTGATGACGTAAAAAGGCTGGGCTTTTCTATTCTACCTGGAAACTTGGTCAGACAAATTCTGTAGGCTTATATCTTGATGCCTTCTTAAGTAATAATGAGTACTTTAAGGGAAAGCTTCTCTTCTTAATCTTTGTATCCCAGGACTTAGCAGTACAGAGAACACATCCAGGAAATAAATATTCATGAAGAATCACATCCTTAGAATGTAAGAAATATATCTGTGTTTGTCTTTGATGTTCTCATGAAGAGTTTTTATATTGTTTTTCACAGTCTCCGAAGTTTTCCTTGTTTGGTCTCCTTGCATTCCTTAGAGACTCTTTTCTGAGAAAGGTTTGATTTTCTGTTTTTTAAAGAGCCATAGAATGATAGAAAGGCAGGGGCCACTTTTGGATAAAGAATTTGGCTTCAGAGCCCTGGCTGATAGTTTTTCTGCTCTACTAAACTTCAGTCCTTTGAAGAAAAGACTCTTAAAAAAAGGAAAAAGTCTGTGTCTACATACCTCTTTTCAATGAAATTGCCAGTCTCTGCTTGAGCTCAAATCAAAGAGTTTAAATTAAGTGGACTTCGGAAGAAGTAAAGAAAAAATGCCTCTTTTATTGTAGGAAGGTAATGTTTATCTAGACCCCTCATTCATTAAAAGCCATCTACAGACCATCACCACACACAGATATATCACCAAGGAAAAAATTACTTTTGACCGTGATTTAAGTCAAACATTTTGAAGTAGCAACCTCATTTTGTGCTAGTTGAAAAGTCAAGAGCATTTTCACTATCTTTGTGCCTTGGAAATTGCAAACTGTGAAAGAAGGGAACATGACAAAGGAAGAGAATTACTCTGCCTTAGAAAATTTCCTCCAAAAGTCAGCTGTATTACAGGAATGTGGATTTTGGCAGGAGGTAGGGCTAGGGAGTGATGAATGTCAAAAGAATGAGGAGAAAGATCAGAGAGCACAAAGATATATATGAAAATGAGATTAAAAAGAAAACACCAACAAGGGGCTGGGATACTATGAAAGGGGAAGGCATCACAAATATGTGTGGAGATTCTCCATATGAGAGGTTCATGGCTTTGTATGCATTTTGAAAAAATAGGCATGGACTTGAAAACTAGAAACAGCCCAAATATCTACCAACTGGTGTATGAATAAATTGTGATGCATGTTAGATGATGGAATACTAACCAGCAATGAAAAAGAATGGGCTTCTTATTCATCCAGCAACATGAATGAATCTCAAATGCAAGAGGCTAAGTGGAAGGAGCCAGGCTCAGAAGATGATACACTTCATGATTGCATTTATGTAACATTCTGAAAGAGACAAAACCCCAGGAACAGAAAATAGATTAGTGACCTCTGACGCTGAGTGGGGACATGGAGGAAGGGATTGACCAAGGCTACAAGGACATTTTGGGTGTGGTGGGTATATTCCATATCTTGCTGTGGTCTTGATTACATGACCATGTTCATTTGTCACAATTCATAGAACTGTACCCTTTGGAAAGGTGAGTTTTACCTTATATGAATTATATCTCAGTAAATATTAGTTTTAAAAATTGACACAAGTTCTGTTCTCAGTAAGGCTGATGGGACAGGTCACATAAAACCAAATGCAGTAATATTATGAACAAGGAACTTTAAACATAATTGTTACAG
This sequence comes from Smutsia gigantea, assembly GCA_032199065.1. Classification (NCBI taxonomy): domain Eukaryota; kingdom Metazoa; phylum Chordata; class Mammalia; order Pholidota; family Manidae; genus Smutsia; species Smutsia gigantea. Next base: position 37,223 of record JAVSCE010019277.1, on the reverse strand, counting down.
AAAAGAAAGGCAGTAGGAATGGCTGTAGGTTACTCTGGTAAAGAGAAAAGTGAAGATTGTTAGAACTAGATATAGGAACGGCAAACAAGGTGTGGGAAAATTAAAGGAGAAATAAGTTAATAAAGTTAATAAGTAAGTAAAGTAATATCACATGTACTGGCTCATTTATTTCTCACAAAGAAATGGAATGACTCAGGAAGGCACGAAAGGGGGAGGAGAAAAATTGGTAAAATCACTTTTAAAATACACACATACAATACACACAAATTGAAAGACCTTAAAGCTGAGGAAAAAACTTTGAGATGGCCTTTGGGTGAAGTCCATGAAGCTTTCTGCAATTTTCACACAAGTATCTAGATTTTCATTCTGAGACTAATTCCTACCTCAGTTATCTTTGATAAGTACCGTGTAAAGATATTTACTATACAAATAAACTAGGGTGCCAAGTGAAATATGATTAGCACTTCACAACTCCTTTCTAAATAATTAAATCATGCAGTCCAAGGGCTGGTGATGAATGAGCTTGGTAGAAGGGTGTGGACTGTACATTCCCTATAAGCTGTTTGAGGCTAAACACTGTTTATTACTTGTATCCAGCCGGCACAATGCCTAGACCAATGGCCGCTTACATACTGTGGCCAATAATATCTTGTTGATTTGATTTAATATTGATTTTGGTGATCAATACCCAGAACAGTATGAAAAAAAAGCTTCTATTAAATCTCAAATTTTTTTTTTATCATGAATGAGCTCTAAAAATTGTCTTTTGTTTTGTTTCAATTCCACACATTCATTACAACTTTGGTTTTATACCCTTTTGTTTAAAGGAGAAGATTATGGAAATTAAGAAGCAATTAGGAGAAATGGATAACAAATTCGTCCAGGTAATGGTAAAATGGCTTTATCATTAAGGGGAAAAAAACAGTTCTTCAAGGAAATCTCTGATTTAGAAAATTTTTTTGAATGGAATCTAAAATTTGATGAAAGATAGAACTTTTAACCTAGAAGGGAACTTAATGCCATTTTGTCTATACCCTCATTTTCAGAAAAGACAAGCACAACCCAAAACCATGAAGGGATTTGTTCATATTTCCAGATGAAAAGAACAACCTGTCTTGTTCTTGCCCTACCATTAAAAAATATATGTATATTTTTCTTCTAACAAAAGTAATATATGCTTATTTTACTAATTAAAACATTATAGAACTATTTCATATAAAAATGACAACTAATCCCATCCCTCAAAGATAAACACAATGAAAATTTTAGTATATTTGTATTCTTCCAAATTTTTCTGAACATACATTTAAGTATTGTTGTTACTATTTTAATGGGATTGTATTTTATATATTGTTTTGCAACTTGCTTTTTTTCACTTAGCATCTTCTCATCAACTTTCTATGCCACTAGATTTTACCTTTTATCTTTTCACTGTTTATAGAATGCAGGATTTGAGTTTTGGATTTATTAATTTTGTTGGATATTTGAGGCTTTATAATCAATATTTGCCACTACCAACTACATCTCAGAATCCATATCTTAGCTTGCCTTTGCAAGTACCTCTTTAATTTCTAGAATCCATCTTTCTTGAATCCCAGAACATTGTTGTTCTTCCTATAGCTCCGCTTTACGAGGTTTTCTGCAAGCCTATTATGGGATGATTAATTAAAAACCTTTAAAAAGCATTATGTACTCCCATGTGTGTGCAATTGGCATTTATGTCTTAGAAGGCTTGCTTTCAGCCCGTGTCTTGATCCTACTGATAGAAACCAACCAGAGCCATCTGTTACACTACCTGACAACATATGGGAGACATGGGAAGAAAAGAGAAACCAGACACTTTTTGGGGACCGTTCTTTTGATAAACCATCAGGCCCAAATATTCTAATGAGGGCTTTCATTTACATATTATAAATTTTAAAGTATTTAAGACATAAAGTTCTTTCTTTTCTTCTCTGAAACATACTATGGGTCTCCAATTAGTGTCCTGGTGGAAGTTTCTGCAGGAGCAATGGAAGAGAAGAACGAATAGGGAGAATGATGAAATATAATAAGCTGCTCTTATGTAAATGTATACATCTAAATTATTAAAATCACTTTATTAATCTTTTGGTCACTCCTCCTGCAATGAATCATGATTACACTATGAATTTGCTCTAAGAGGAAGGATTTTTACTGAGTAAAAGTTAGTTTCAGTGGAGCCATTTGACAACTAAGTGGTGTCAAAATGAGTGAGGTTTTATTGTGTAAACCAGAAAAATATAATTTTTACTTTACCCCAAACTGTAGGTGTCTTTTCAGGCAGATGCTTGTAATGAAGCTTATGAGAAATTCATCACAAGAATAGAGGTCAGATTTTACCATTACACAAATTAAAGTCATGATAAAATAAAACTTTTAAATCTAAATAAAATTCTTGCCCTAGAAGTTGAGAGTCTACCACATACAGTTCTCTTTCTAGCCTCACCCCTTTTTCTCCCCCTCGTGGCCTGACTAGGGCCAACAGGACATTTCATAGGTCTGTGCTCACAAGCTCTTCTGCTCCTATGCTGCTTCTACATCTCCTCCAACTGGAGCTCCTCCTCCGCGCCTACATCATCCATTCTTCAAGGCTCAGCCCAAATACCATCCCCTCTTCCAGACCTCCCCTAACCTCTGCCAAAAAATGACTCCAGTTTTGAACCCCTCCCCCAAGATCTTACACACTAAGGTAAAAGTGAATGGGTGAATGAAATAACGAATGAGTGAATCAACCTATCACCTGTTCAGAGATGCCTAGTCGTCTCACCCATACAGAGAAGGTGTTCCACCACCAAACCTCAGCCACTCTGCCCTGTCACCTTGTTTTCTCTTTAGCACGTATCTATCATATCAAGCATATACAGGCATTGAGTTGTTTGTCGTTTGTCCCCTAGCCACTATAAATGCACCTGTAAATCCTTGTCTATTTTGTTTAAAAATGCACATGCAATAGAATGAACATTCCTTGTTTATTTTGCTCACCACTGTATCCTAAAATAGTGCCTGGTAGGAGTCACTCAGTAAATATATTTTGCATAGTTGAGCAAATTGAATAGATGAATTCAGTACAAGGGTAATTATCTTCCTACATGAATAATCCAGTAGTTAAAGATTAGCATGTGGGTTTCGTTTAATTTTCTACCATGGTGCTACCTTACTCTGTGACTGTGTAAGTCTCTCTCGGTTGGGTGAGTGTGCACCTGCCAGTGACCTCCTCACGTGACTCATCTGCAATTTGCAACCTGAGGTGTCCTGATGGAAAAGCATTCTGCATCACCTACAATAAGACTGGCAGACATCTGGGTCACTTTTTAAAAAAATGATAGTTGATTGCTCTTTTTGTTCAGAACTTTTGCAAGGATATAACTCTGATGAATACAAAGCTGGGAATGTACCAAATGCAAGAAGGGAAAACAGACCCTCTGAGTCTTGAAGAAATGGAACCTCTGCTTCCCCAGGCTCCAGCCCCCCCATTAGGACAGAACTCTCCTCCCCGCATTACCACATGGTAAGTCAGAGAAAGGGGACTTTGGGGGCTGGCCAAAGGCCCCAACATGTATGGACTATAGTAAGACTGTCTTCAAGCGTTGACTAAAACTTTTGTTTTACCTTCATTTGTAATATATCTAGTCCTGTCTTTAAAAGTCTATTTGTTTATTAGAGTCATGGTATTTTTCTTATTATTTTAGATAAAGATCTATTGCATTCGATATCTATTTTTCTTCTGGATTTAAGTAACTTTATATACATGAATCCTAAAGGATGGTGTGCAGGCTGTGAAGCAGTCACCTCCCCCAAAGGAACAAACCTGCCAAGCAGATGTGAAAACCTTTTCAGGGCAGGATGTCTGTCTTGTATAGTATTGAAGATGTCCATACTGGCAAATTCTGACTCTGTTGATCATTTTTTGGAGATCCCACACCATCATATATACCGTGAACAATACAGTCCTCTAAGAAAACGTTTCTGGTTCCTTATCCCAGGTAGAAGCTTCAGCTCCCTCTTGTGTGTGTGCAGTGTACCTGGCACATAGTAATGACATAGAGCCCACAGCATATTATTGCAATTAAATGATTTCAAATCTATCTCCTCCTAATATTCCATGGGCTGCTTGAAGGCAGGAATCTTGATCTTTTGGGGGACATGAAATATAGACGATGCTCATTCTGCTTAACAAATATTAATCCATAAATGGTAAGGAGTGATGTCAACAAAAATGGTAGAGTAAAGATCCCAGAAAATTTCCTCCTCGTAAAATCAATGAGAGAGCTGGAAAAAAAAGTCAGCATGAACTTTTTCAGAGCTCTGGTAATTAAGGATTTAGTATCCAGAATATATATAGTATCTAGTATCCAGTTTAGTTATTTATTGTTTGTCCCCCAGCCACTATTAAATGCACATGTATTTCCTTGTCTATTTTGTTTTAAAATAGATAAATAAATAAATCATGAAATCTAAAGAATTTGGATACTAAAAATTAGTATCCAGAATAAAGAACTTTTACAGCTCAACAACAGAAAGGTAAACAACCCAATTTTCAAAATGAGCCAAAGACTTGAATAGACATTTCTTCAAAGAAGACACACAAATGGCCAATAAGCACATGGAAAGATGTTCACCATCATTGGTCATTAGGGAAATGCAAAGCAAAATCACGAGATGCCACTTTATACCACTAAGGCAGCTATAATTAAAAGATAGGCAGTAACAAGCAATGGAAAGGATGTGGAGAAATGAAAACCCTCAATCGTTGCTGGTGGGACTCTAAAATGGTGCAGCCACTTTGGAAAAACAGTTTGGCACTTCCTGGAAATGTTAACTATAGAGCTACCATGTGGCCCACCCCTAGATATGCACCTAAAAGAACTGAAAAATTATGTCCACACAAAAACCTGTACATGAATTTTCATAGCACTGTTGTTCATCGTAGCTAAAAAGTAGAACCCATATGTATATCCATCAACTGATAAATAAGTAAACAAATAGCGGTATATCCATGCAATGGAGTAATATTCAGCAACAAAGAATATTGATGCATGCTACAACATGGATGACCCTTGAGAACATCATGTTAAGTGAAAAGCCAGACACAAAAGACCACATATTATATGATTCCATTCGTGTGAAATGTTCAGGAAAATCCACATAGATAGAAAGTAGATTAGTGGTTGCCAGGCCTGGGGTTAGCGGGAAGTAGAGAGTGATTGTTCGTGGGTCTGGGGGTTTTTTTTTGGTGGGTGATCAAAATTTCTTGAAATTAGATCCCAATGATGGTTGTACAATCTTGTGAATAAACTAAAAGGCACTGAATTATCTATTTCAAAGGGTAAATTTAATAGTATGTGAATTATATCTCAAAAAGAAATAGGCAAATAAGTAAATAAGTGAATGCCTTTCGGTTATCACTTAATTGAATTATATGGGCAGATTATAATCCAGCTGAGTTTCTGGATTTCATCACATCACTACATTCTAATTAAGATTGCCTAAGACTTTGACCAATCTCTTATCAGAGTACTGGCAACATACTGGCTCTATTAAAACATATTTATACATTATCTTTTTGAGGACGTTTATCTTACAAACTTAGTTAATCATCATGTATCAGTTTTGTTTTTAGCTTCAGAGGGTGGCCTTCTCCTCGTATTTACCCACAATCCCTCAGTTCCCTTTCAGTCCTTCCCTACATATAGACCTCAAATAACATGAACATTTTGAAAGATTAAATATATGCATGGCAAAGTTTGAATAAGTAAATAAACATTCAAAAATCAAAAGAATGTTTTTATTCTTTACAGAAGATAAATTCAAAATGAATGAAACTATTAATGACACTCATTTTTGGCTCTGTACAGGTGATATCATGAAAACACTTATTTTTGATTTAGTAGCCATGATGTTTTCCAAAGAAAAATGTCTGAACTTTTACAAATGAGTTTTACATGTGTTCTTTTATTTGCTTAATAATAGGAAAACATTTTTAAAGTAACATTTGTGTTATATTAACTTGTTAATAAAAATCAAAGGATTCAGTAGTGTCAAGAAATAAATATGAATCCAACCATCCCTACAGTGCCCACTGAAGGAAAGAAAAAACTAGGACACATTCCAAACCAAAAGAAAGACTAACAAAATAAAACAAAAAAAAACAAAACAATTCCAACCAAATAGAAAGAAAGAATGGGAAAAAAAGTAAGGAAAGAAAAAAAATAGCTTATTATATTAAGGTAATGGGATTCTAGATTTTTCATTCTTCTGTTTTCCAAGCTATCTGTAATTGAGAAAACTGGTTTTTCTCTTTCAAAATTTAATGTTAAAATGCATTTCTTTGAAAATGCTCCAGTTTAGTATTTCCAAAGTGATTAGTTTGGGGATTTAGGAAGAAGAGTATTTATTTACGAGATTCGTTTTGGTAGCAAGTTGTTTTCCTTTTCATAAGAAAGAACAAATTTAGGCTTAGTGCTTCATGAGGACAGGACTTCTCTGCTTCATTTTAGCAGCTCTCCAAGCCTCTTCCCCATAGAGTATTTTAAGAATATTGGCTCTTTAATACATATGTGAGGTAGAAGCAGGCATTTGTGTAACTGCCAAGAGATAGCCCGTGGCAATAATGCCAAGAAACTTGGCTCAGGTTTATAGAATCCACTGAGTTGGTTCACGAAATACAACCGTAGCTAGCTTTAACTGTGCTCTAGATTTTTCTCTTCTGAAGTGTATTTATTATAGATGGTAATTATTTCCAGGGAACTGGATTATCTCTGACATTTCTTTTCTTCTTTGTGTTTTTCTGGATTTTCCAGATCTTCTACCCTTATCGTGTATTGCATTGACAATTAGAAAGTAATAATGCAAGGACTTAAAAGCACATAAATAAAATACATCATAGTACAGGACAGCAGGAGTGCAGACTTGAAAAAGCTTATATTACTTCAGAAGGGCGAGCCTGGCGCCAGGACAAAACCGGTGACAGAGGAAGCTGAATTCCATTTGGAATTCTAACTGCCTGTGTCTTTACTTGCCCCCAAACAGGCCTCAGTACCTCACAAAGAAGGGAAAGATGGCTGTTAGACTGGGGGAAGAGCCTTTCAAAGGAAAGAGCCCCACCAGAGGCAGGGTTTCATTCTTTCATGGCTAGAGATACTTCTTAGAATTTCAATGCCAGTGAATTTATGTGCTCACCTACTCCAAGTCCCACCTTTTGCAGATGTTAGCTGAGGTCCAGAGAAGTTCAGTCATGTACTTAAACTTACAGAGCCACCTGGGTGGAGGACCTAGGAGTCAGTCACAGCATTGCGAGTTTCCTCCAACTGCTCTAAACACGGATGTTTTCCTTCCTTGTAGGAAACGCGTACTGAGGATTTTCATCATATTCTATGGCCTCACCTTCGCCGGACTTTCATGTTACATACTATTTATTGATCCTACATTTGTCTTTGAGAGGGTGCTCCCTACCATGCTTGGGCGCCGCAGAATGAGGGTACTGCGCGAGATCCTCACGCCCTTCTTGAATTTGGAAGCGGAAGACTTGTTACCGTCCTAAAGATAGTGACGGTACTCTTACCCTACTGACTTGCTCCCCAATAAAATCCTGGCTGTTCTTGTAGTGTGGTGGCTCACTTAATTTTCAAAAAATACTGTAGAGTGTCTAGCAGAGGACATTGTACTTCTGTGGAAGTTAATCAAAGTGATAATTAGAGATGGTCTTTCAGTCAGTGTTCCCTGTCTTCCTATTAACAAGAGTCAGACATTCTCTAAGAATGACCATTTTGAGAAGCGTCATACAAAGAAGGAAGATGATTGGAACTTCAATTTTGTGAACTAGCCCACATCTTTTTCTGCTTAAGTTAGCCAGAGTTGGTTCTTTTGCTTATAATCAGTGGAAGTTGAATTGATACCATAGTTCTGAATGCCAGACTGGAGCATTTTTATCCCTAACTTTGTGAGTTGTGGGGAAATAGTAAACCTTATTTGCAATATGAAAAACAGTTATAATTGAACTAAGCAACATGAATAGAGCCATAAAGAATAAATTGGAAGAGAGCAGATGGAGTGTGAGAGATCAGGTAAAAAGCCATTTAGTGGTTCAGGGGAGATAAAGAGGTGGAAATGGGAATGCAAAGGAGCTGATGGGTGGATTTTATGTTATTTGGTTCTGTAATACACGGGTTTGGAAGGGTAGTGAGGGCGATGTGGTATGATGTCCCAGTTCTTCTCACATTTGAATAGATCATGAAGGACAGAGAATATGTTCATGGCAGAGATGAGGAAAAGGCATTTCAGAGATAAGAAACATCATGAGTAAAATTTAGAAGCCATGGATGTAAGGCAGAGCCAGGGAACTTGATAGAGCATATTGTTCAACATATCAGTTTATACATTCCTTAAAGACAAACACTCTGCCTCGTTCATTTTGGTGATCTCTAGGACAGTGATGCCCATACACTGGTCCATTGACTGGGTGTCTCAGAATCACCTGGGGAGCTTTATATATTAGATATTTCCAACCCAATCCCCAGATACTTGGATTCAGTAGAGCTGCTGTGGGGCCCAGGAACTTTATTTTTAAAAGTCTGCCCAGCTGAATCTAATACAAATCCAAGTTTGAGAACCATGCCCTGGTACTTTAGGACAATGCTGTGCACATAGTAGGTACTCAAACCTGTTGATGTAAACTAAGTTATGTGTTCTTTGTGGCTTTCCTGTCACCTTACCCAGTGTTGCATTCAATATTTGTTCAATGATTTCCATCCTAACCAATTTCAACACCTCTGCCTTTTCATAACCTTGAATAATCTTCAACTTTTTTGCTATCTTTTTTTGTTTTAACATTCCAGAAATCACCAAGTCCTTCCAATTCTTCTACAGCAATTTTTCTCAGGATCAGCCCCCAATCTTTCCATTTATAATGTTTCCATTCCGATAGGCCTTTTCATTCAAATGGATGACTGCTGGGCAAAGCAGTCTGTTGTTTCCACTTCCATGGACTACAATTATATGCACAACTGTAGAAAAGAGGAGACTCCAAATGCCACTTTATTCTGATGTTCTATACCCTGAAAACTGTATCAGTTGCTAGAAATGTGAAATTTGCTTGTGAGTGGTTGTCAAGCTGTGATATGTAACAGAATTTCACAAAGAGACATTCAATTATACATTTAAGCATCACCTCCAGAAATTCTGAACCTTTAGATCTATGGTGAATCTCTAATATCTTCTGTTTTTATAGTTTCCCCTAACAATTCTTAGGACTCAAAGTTTAAGAACTACTATGCTATGCGGGGCAAAAGCTACCTGAAATTACAATTCGGCTAAGATTCCATACAAAGTTAATCAAGAAGTGACTAATTTTGGAGGGCAAGGAGGGGGGCTGGGGGATAGATGAGGGAATTTCCAGGACACACAGAAAGGGAAGCCAAAGCTCTGGGAACAATGAGTAATAGATTCAAAAGTACTTGTGATAGAATATGCTGACAGATTTTTAAAAAGTCACAGACTTGTTTACAGATAAAGGAACTATGCAGACCAGTTTGTAGACAGAACTTGGTGTATGTTTTTGATAATCTTCAGGTAAATTTCCATTGCTGGATACAGTATTAGCTGGTATATTTGTAAAAGGAAAAAAGAAGTACTGAGTTTAAGTAGCTCAAGTAAAGCTAAAAATCTTGCAATAATCATATAACACTAGGGATGAAGATAGGAAACTAGATTCTTTTAAAGTGTAAATTAGTAGGTATCTTACTTCTAAGATATATCTCATTAGGATTTGACTAAGATGGAATAATTTTCCCTGGAGGATGAATATCCTTAAAGTGGGAATGATACTATTTTCACATAGATTCATTTACACTGTCAGCATCTCAAGCTAGAAAGCTGGGTGTTACAATGTTCTAGTGTACTGAGAGAGGGAAACATACAGTAGAATACTATAATATTAAGATGATATAAATGTCTGCATGTGGTAATTCAGTTAACTGCTTTGGTTAGTTGGGTTTTATTTCAGTTCTTTTAAATGCCATATTCAATTGAGTCAACTGTTAATTAGAGATCACTTAACTAAAAATGTCAGAAAGCACTTTACACAGCTAGTCTTGGTTTTGGACCAGGAGGAAAGAAATGAGGGGTCACAAAATCTCCATTTATCCTGGGTTTTTGAGTGAAGACGGCTATGCTTTCAGGGAAAAGAACTTCAAGTTAAAGTCATAATCTGCTGCCAACTGTGTGTTTGGGGGTTCACCTAGTGAGGGAATCCAAGCACCTGTTACCCGGATGCGTAGAGTCTGGCTATTGATATTTCCCAGCTAGGATCCTTCCTTGGAATTGTCTGTGGTCAGAGAGACCTGCTTCACCTAACGTTTCTAAACGGCCACCCCAGACTCAGGGGTCTTTATGGGATTGGTTAAGGCCTCTAGTGGAGCAGTGGTGCAGTCTAACTTCTCTCTCTGCCCAGCCCCACTCCCATCATCCCCTGTACAGGTGATGATCTTCAGGGTCTTCCCCAGTAAACCTGCACTCAAGCCTTCCTTGCAAAGTCCATTTCCCAGGGAACTTGACCTAAGGCACCTGTGAAATAAATGAAGATGAACCAGATGAGAACAAGCAAAGACTACCTATTCAGAGCCAGCTACAGCAAGGGAGTCAGCCAACATCAATCACTTGTGTTTTCACAGAGACTGGAGGAAAAAGAGGAACGTTTCAGGTATGTCTTGATTGGAGGCTGTTGGCATGAGGAAGATGTAGGTGGGCTAACTAGAAACAAGGCATCCTCTGCAATGGTTAGTGGTGCATATTTGATTTCTTGGTTGATTCTAAGTTGGAAGGTGGAACAAAAATTAGGGAAGCTGCCAGTTATTAATCACATCTTTGCTTACTCATGTATAATGGAACAAAATAATACCTGCCTCATGAGATAGTTGGATTAAAGGACCTGATGTTTAATAGGTTCTAGGGTACATTATTATTATTATTACCATGGAAAATATTTTTAAACATGTGAGATTACCTAATTAAGAACTTGGGTCTGACCTAACAGAGAAGAAATGTATTTGAATGTACTTCCTGATATACTATATCTTGAAGTGAAAATGAGTGAACCACAAATTTTGACTACTTTCTTAAGTTCCACTCACAGTTTGGCAGGAAATCTTGTTGCTTCTACTTTAAAACATATGCAGAATTCAAGGACTTCTCACTACCTCCCTGACACCAACTGCCCTGCAAGACACCATTATTGCAAAAATCTGATTTTCTCCCTGATTTCACCCTTGCTCAAATATAGTTCAGCAGAGTGATACTGTTATAATGTAGGTCAATTCACATTACCCCTCTGTCCAAAACCCTTCAATGGCTTCAATTTCTTTTAGAGGAAAGGCTAAAGTCTCTATAATGGCCTTGAATGACCTGTATTTGGCCCTCAGATAGCTCTGTGACCTCATTCTGCTCTACTTGCCCTTTTGGCCACCTCCAGTTTCACTGTTCCTCTTTCTGTTCCTGGAGCCCATCATGCACACTCATCTCAAGGGCTTTGCTCTGGTTGGCCCCTCTCCCTGGCAGTGTCTTCTCCTGAATGTCCATCCATATGGCTCACTCCTGAAGTGCCTTCAGATCTCAGCTCAAATGTCATCTTCTTGGCTGTGATCACAAAGGCAGATAATAACAAGTGTTGGTGAGGATATGAAGAAATTGGAACCCTGATGTATTGCTAATGGTAATGTAAAATGATACAGCCACTTAGGAAAATGGTTCCTCAAATAATTAATGTAGAGGTACCATGTGACCCAGTAATTCCACTCCTAGATATATACCCAAAAGAACTGAAAACATATGTCCACATAAAAACCTGTACATGAATGTTCACAGCAACATAACAGCTAAAAAGTAGAAACAATCCAAATATCCATCAACAGATAAATAGGTAAACAAAATGTGGTATATCAAAACAATGGAATATTATTCCACCATAAAAAAGAAGGAAGTACTGATAAATGCTTCAACATGGATGACCCTTGAAAACATTGTACTAAGTGAAAGAAACCAGACCCAAAAGGCCACATATGGTATGATTCCATTTATAGGAAATGTCCAGAATAGGCAAATCCATAAAGACATGGTAGATTAATGGCTGGGGGTGGGGAGCAGAGGAGTAGTGATTACTAATGAGAAGAGGGTTTCTTTGTAGAGTGATGAAATATTCTGTAATTTGATAGTGGCAATGTTTGTGCAACCTAGTGAATTTAAAAATCACTGAATTGTACACTTTAAAATGGTGAATTTTATTGGTATGTGAATTATATCTCAGTTTTTCAATATGTCATCTTAGACATGTGTGACCATCATGACATAAAATTGAAATCCTCCCCTTCCCACTAGACCCCTCCTAGTCTTCTCCATTTTTTCCCATGACATCTAACATAAAATATGTTTCCATGACTTCTAATATAGTATATAATGTACTATTTATTAAATGTATTGTTTATCTGTCTCTTGCCATTGAAAGGTAAGTTCCACAAGAGCAGAGACTAAACTAGGATTAGATAGACACCACATTATCTATATATATAATATCAGAAAATGTGTCCATTTGAAAGTGGGGATATTGGCATTGTAATTACTAAGAAAGAATTCCTGAGAATGATTATTTTGCTCTGAATGTTAAAAAGCCTTTGTATCCAGGGTGACAGAGTCAAAATGTAAGAAGAGGAGGTAATCATAAAGGAGAGAAAGGGCTGGATCTGAGAGGTTTGCTCCTGAATAAAGGATTGAAGGAAGAAGAGGAAAATATGTTCTGTGTATGGCAAGTGAGTTTCCCAGTTATGATGATTAAATTCATTCACATGGATTGTCTAACTGCTGTAGGCTGGAGGGGGAGAGCTAACTGGTGGGAACAAATGTACTATGGAGTATAGGACTTAATGGGTCCCAAGAAAGCAAAATTAAATTTATTGGCTGGTGGAATTAAGCCAAAGGCTACTCAAGAGGAATTGGAACTGGATGAGATAGTGTCTTCAAATTGAGGGCCCCCAGGCTTATGGCCAAGCAGAACTGGAGAAAGGTAGAAATTGCTGCAGGACATTTAGTTTGCAATGAGGGATGGTGTGTGTGAGGCCAGGTGAACATGAGGTTGGGTAGATGTGAGGGAAGACAGCCCTAAGTCATTAGAGGGCCTGTTAGTTACTAGGAGATTAGTCTCAGTTTGGGCATAACTTCATGAAGTGTGAAACCATTTCTGTTTTTTTAATTTCAGTTTTTTATCTCTTTTTCTAGATGGATTTTAGGAGACTCATTAATATTCAATGTCACAGAATAGTTACTAACCAAGTGACACATGGCCTTTGTTTCGACTTGACTGCTTGGGATGTTGGCCTTTTCTCTATTTTTCTCAATTTGAAGCTGATTGACTTTATTGATGTAGGCTGATCTCCACGTGATTTTGGCTAATAAAACAAAGTTCAGAATAAGGTAGCAGTGCCTAGGCAGCTACCATTCCTCATTCCCCTTCTTACTGTTCAGGTATCTACCCGTGCCCTGTATGAATCTGGATCAGATCCTAATTGGCCTAAGCCAATCACAGTGGCCTTGATCCCCTTGTTGGTGATTGGGTTAGATGTGAACGTGATTCGATTCTGACCAATGAGACTTGCAGATATATCTACTCAGGAGAGGGGAGGTTTCTGGGCAAAAGTTTCCTTTATCTTTTTAAAATAGACAGTAGGGAAAACGGTCTCATTTTTAATTTGGGGTATCAGTGTGTGCAGATTTGATGCTTAAAATTCCTTAGGTCATCTTTCAACTATTGGGGGGAAAGGACAATCTAGTCTGAGCTTGCCACCATTAACACAAGATGATAGATACCCCAGAAAGCTAGAAATAGCCTGGGTGCTCAATGGCATCAATGAACCACTGAGTTAAACCAATCTATAGTCCTATTACCTATGTCTTTCTTATTGTTCAAAACTCAGATCTGTGGGGGGCATGGGTGCATAAGATAATTACTTTTCAAATTTCCATTTGGTATTTTTTAAAACTGGCTTTTAAGACCAATTTCTAAAATGAGATGGGTGATTTTTATTTTCTTTAGTAAGTGAACCCAGAGAAACCTTTAGTTTATGGATAGCTGCCATCTTGAAATTAAATGATAGCAAATAAAAGCTTTCATGGGTGTATCATCAAGTATATAATTAAATGTATTTGAGGGAAATCTGGACCTAGTTAAAGGATGAAGCTAGGTATGTTTGGGTTAAGGGAGGTCTTTTAGTGACTAAACGACTGCTTGATCAAATAGTTGTGTTGTCCGGGTGGTTATTTTGATTTCCAGAATAGGAACAAGCAGTAGGTCTATTGTGACATTTGAGTTTACCCATGAAGAGCACTTGACTCACAAGTAGTCTCAGACCTGGCTGAACGTCCTGCTGATCGTCCCTGATGACTTCCAGGCCTTTTCAACACAATACCACGCGTGACATTCTGTCCGCACTGCACAATGTTCTTATGAGTGGACAGAGGAATAATTTGTTTCTCATTTTCATATTTTCTTCCTTGAAATATGTTCAGTGAGGCTCTAGGGGGAAAGAGGAAAATCTTTCATAGCAGATCAAGCCCTTGGCTTTTCAGGATGTTTAATTACACAAATTCCTGCCAAAAATGAAAGACAGTTTCTTTGCATTGGAAAAATACATTTTTACTTCTAAGATTGAGGTACTGTGTCCTAGGGAGAATACGGCTGGTTTGAGGGGAGAATTGTCCTGCGGCTCCTGAGGCCCTCACAGCCTCTGACACTCAAGCTTTCTTGTGCTTATGTGAAAGGTGTTGCGGAAAAGAGAGTAATGAATGCTCTGTGACTGCAAGGCTGTGAACACATCAACCCAACCCAACCTCCTCCAGTGGCTTGGCAGGTAAGGCTGCTCTCAGGGTCAGGCCAGATTATCTTCAGCAAAATCCTATCCTCTTTGGCATACAAGAGCACAAATGTAAATTATAATATTAGTAAGAATGGTAACAAATATTGTTATTAACTAATAACTTAATATATATAATATAAAATAACAATAATAAATATAACAATAAGCATGTTGTGTATTGAATGATTACTATGGTCCATGAACCATGTCAGGCACTTCGTATACATTGTATTAGTTAATTCTCACAATTGTTTTATAATCCAGGTATTGGTGTTATTATCCTCTTCACATATGAGGTAATGGAGACACAGAGAGGATAAGTAGATTGCCTATGGTCCCACTGTAAATGGTGGAGTCAGGATTTGAATCTATATTTCTCCGGCTGCAATACCTGTAGCCTTTCATGTGATACACAACCTCCAAACCTGGATTGTGAACTCTTTGAGAGTTGGAACAATGCTTTGTTAAGCCTCGTATATTTAGTTAGCATCTAGAACATCACTCAGACGATAGAATGTTCAAAAACATTTATTAATGAATCGATGAACCAACGTTTATTAAGTGCCAGGTTCAGCTTCCGCCCATGCTGTAGCTTTCACATATCACCTGCCACATTGCCCCTCTGTGGCATCTCTGATCACAGCTTCCAGAAGCCATATGGATGCAGAGGTCATTGGCACAGGCTTGGAATGACCAAGGCCCACTCTTCACCCAGCCTGTATGTGAGGCACAAATACAGAGCTACTCCCGGGGCCACAATCTTTTCTGCTTCCTTCACTTTGTCTACTCCCCATATTGAATCCTCTCTGGAAGTGAGCGCAAGTTTAAAGTCCCTTTAATTTCTCTAGTACTCAAGGGCTTTCTGCACCAGAGGGAAGGTTGGACCCCTCTCTTTCTCACTTTCTGGGCACAAAGCCTACACTGTCCATCCCAATCTGGAAACGTGTGTTCCCTTTAGCTTCTGGCTGGTGAACTCACCACATGGTCAAAACCCAAACTTGGTCCCATGACTTTTTTTTCCTTCGAAGCACTTTTGTTCCATGTGATTGATAAATGAGCAAAGCAAATGACTGTGTTATCTTGTTTAATAGCAGAGGTATAACAGGATACTTTTGTCGGTAACAGAATACCTAAATAATAAGGACGTTTATTGCTTCATGTGATGAAATGCCTGCAGCTGGGGTGGTTCCAGGGTTGGTGAATCAAGCAGCTCAGTGATACCAGTGCTCTGAATCACGGAGCTTCCATTCTCTCTGTTTTCCCTTCACGGCCCCAAGATGGCTACTTTTGCACTAAATGTCTTCAAGTGATGCAACATGCAACAAGAGAAAAGAACGGGGTAAAATCCTTCCCAGATTCACCAACATTGAACATTTTGCCACATTTGCTTTATTTCTTTTTCTATCTCTTCTGAACTATTTGAAAGTCTGCATATATCATTCCCCTTACTCCATAATATTTGAGGGTGTACATCCTAAGAACAAGAATATTCTCTTGTATAACCAATAGTCTGGTTATAAAATTTAAGAAATTTGACACTGACATATCACTTTAATCAACTAACCATACTGTAATTTTGTCAATTGTCCCAACAGTGCTTTTTATAGAAATTGTTTCCCACACAGGACCCAACCCAGGATCGTCATTACTTATTTGTCTTTTTTCTTTTTTTGAGGTATAACTGACATACTAGTTCAGGTGCACAGCATAATGATTTGATATTTGCAGATATTGAAAAATGATCATCACAGTAAGTCACCAGCCAACATCATAAAATTACAGATTTTTTTCCTTGTGATGAAAACTTTTCTATTCTCTCAACAACTTTCAAATATGCAATATAGTATTTTTAATATAGTCACTGTGTTGCACATTACCTCCCCATGACTTATTTGTTTTATAACTGGAAATTTATTGTAAAGCCTTTTTACTCCATTTTATCCATCCGCTACCCCCAGACTCTGGCAACCACCAATTTATTCTCTGTTTCTGGGTGCTTGGTTTTTGTTTTGTTTTTGTCTTTTAGATTCCACTGTAAGTGAGATTGTATGGAATTTGTCTTTCTCTGTATGATTTATTTCACTCGGGATAATGCCCTCAGGGTCTGTCCCATTGTCACAGATGGCAAGATTTCATTATTTTCTATGGCTGAATAGTATTCCATTGCACATAATGTACCACATCTTCTTCATCCATTCATTCATCATTGAGCATTTAGGTTTTCTCTTATTTTGTCTATTGTTAAGTAATGCTGCAGTGAGTATGGTGGTGCATAAATCTGTTTGAATTTATGTTTTTGTTTTCTTCAGATAAATACCCAGAAGTAGAATTGTTGTATCATATGGCAGTTCTATTTTTAATTTTTTGAGGAACCTATATACTGTTTTTCTCTATTATCTGCAACAATTTATGTTTCCACCGACAGTGCACATGGGTTCCCTTTTCTCCACATACCTGCCAGCATTTTTACCTCTTGTCTTGATAACAACTATTCTGACAGGTATGAGATGATATCTCATTGTGGCTTTTATTTGCATTTCCCTAATGATTAGTGATGTGCATCTTTTAATGTACCTGCTGGCAACCTGTATGGCAACCTGCTGGAAAAATGTGTATTCAGACACTCTGCCCATTTTAAAATTGGATTGCTTTTTGTTTGCTATTGTATGAATTCTTTATATATTTTCGATATTAACCTTTTATCAGATACATGATTTCCAAATGTTTTCTTGCATTAGGTAGGTTGCCTTTTCATTTTTTTTGATGGTTTCCTTTGTTGTGCAGAAGCTTTTTAGTTTGATGTTGTCCCACTTGTGTACTTTTGCATTTGTTTCTTTGCCTTTGTGTCAAATCTAAAAATTCATCACCAAGACCAATGTCAAGGAAGGTACCACCTATGTTTTCTTCTAGGAGTTTTACAGTTTTGGTTCTTACATTCAAGTCTTTAATCCATTCTGAGTTCATTTTTGTGTATGGTATAAAATGTCTCGTTTCGTTCTTTTGCATGTAGCTGTCCGATTTCCCAGCACCATTTACTGAAGAGACTGTCCTTTCCCTATTGTATATTCTTGGTTCCTTTGCCTTAAGTTAATTGACCATATATGTATGAGTTATTTGTCTTTTTAATCTCCTTTCACCTGAATGACTTCCTCAACCTTTCTTTGTCTTTCATGCCACTGATGTTTTTTGAAGACTAAGCCAATCATTTTACAGAATGTCCTTGACATAGGTTCATTTGTTTCCTCATGATTGGATTTAGATTATAAATTTGGGGCCAAAATATTACCCAAGTGGTATTATGTCCTACTCAGGGCATCACATCTGGAGACATACAAAATCAGTCTGCTCCTCACTGGTGATCTTAATTTTGATCACCTGGCCAAGACGTTTCTCCACTGATGTATGATTTTGTTAATCATAACAGAAAATATCATTTTTAAAAATAATGAATTATAAAAGATCACATTATAATAACTGGGAACTGATTGAAATGAAAAACTATGTCATGTTCTCTCATTTGTGCAAAGAACACTTACTACACCCCATCAGCCTTCCTAAATGTGAGAGAGAGAATGGGACTCTAAAGCATCATATCCTAGAAAAGAAACTAAGGTCTGGAGAGGTGAAGTCACCTGCCCAGTGTTAATATCAGAGCCAGGACGAGGACCAGAGTATTCTGTCCCTGACCTGCCACCCTTCCCTCTCTATTATGCCTGTGAACCAGAGCTCAGCAAATGCTTTCTCTGCCCAGCTGTCACCAAAGAACTCTGTTCTTCGAAAGAAGAAACCTGGTGTCCCCCAGCCCTTTGCTAGCACTCTGTATAATAATACTCCCAGGTCTTCTGTCCAGTCTCCAGATCTGTTCACACTATCCATGTCCAGCCTGGAAATGGGTTTCTCGTTTTATCATTTAAATGAGTTACCTTACTCCCCTCCCCAGTTATCTCCCACAAACTCACTTCTCACCACTCACAGCCTGGAGCCAGCAAAAGAATGAGATAAACAGGCTACATCAGGTCTGTTGGATGCACTCCACAGAGGTGCCTTTGTATAACTTGTGAGTAGAAGAGTAATGATTTTTTTTTTCTGGCTAGAAAGAAAGTCAACCGTGCTATGTTGAAATCTACCAGAGGCAGACAGTCCACGAGCCTGTAATTGTGGAGAAGGACAGGCTTTGCAGCAGCGGTGTCTGCATGTGTAGGTTCTAAAGGCAGTACTGGCCCAGCAGTGGCTTTGTGTGACGAGAGCTGAGGTTTGGGCCCAGTGCTATCACTACACTAATATATTTCCTGTGTGCCGTTCTGTTTCATGATCCCAAGGACTGACCTTCCCATGCCTCTGCTGCTCCCTCTGGTGATAGGAAGAGCCACTCTGAAGGGGCTGCTTGTGAAGACAAATAGAGCATAGTGAATGCAGCCATTCTTAGGGGCTCTCCGCCTTCTGGCTGGTAGGGGCTGTCATGGACCGAGGGGTGTCTCCCCACTCCCCACCCTCCCAATCCCTATGTCAAGGCCCTAACCCCTAGTATCTCAGAATGTGACTGTCTTTGGAGATGGAGTCTTTACACAGGTAATTAAGTTAAAATGAGGTCATTAAGGGGGACCCTAATCCAGAAGACCATATGAAGACACAGAGAAAGGGGGCCCACCTACAACTCAAGGAGAGAGGCCTCAGAAGAAGCCAGTCCTGCCAACACCGCGATCTGCCTTCCAGCCTCCAAGGTGGTGAGAATACAAATTTCTGTTGCCTGAGGCACCCGGGCTTGGTACCTTGTTATGGCAGCCCTAGCAGACTAATAGAGGGACCTTGGGAGTTTCTTAGCCCTTCTAGGAAGAGTAAATTACATAATTTGTGGGACACTGTGCAAAATAAAAACATGGGGTCCCTTTATAAACAATTATGGAGAATTTCAAGATGGCAACAGCCAAGCATCCGACAACTGTGGGGACCCCTAAGCACGGGGCGGGGTGCAACTTCACACATCTCCCACCCAGGAAGCCAGTTCTGCCTCTAGATTTCAGTTTCCTTATCTGCAAAGTGGAGATAATAATTGCACTTCCCTTCGGGATTGCTGAGAAGATGAAATCAGACTCTAAGCTCTCAGAGACCATGAAAGGGCGACCGAGAGAGGTGGTCGAAGTTTAACGTTAGATGTCTTGCTCAGTCGGGTCGCAGGATCACAAGAAAGAATAGCTTGTTTTCTTTTTCTCTGTTTACAGTCAATGAACCGTTCGTGGAGGGGAGAGTGTGGAAGCGTGGGGCGGGGCGGGTGGGGTGCAGAGACACTTCAGAGCTGAGAGATTCTGCTATGGTGAATGATGCAGAGTGTTTGAAAATTTGCTTATTTATAGCCTTAGGGTCTCTGCTGCAGGGTCTCCCATGTCTTTCTCCTCTTCCCTCTCTCTTGCCTGCTCCCAGGAAGTATGCCCCACTGAAAGTGGCATTTGGACCCGGGAGCGTCTGTATTGCTGCCTGACTTTCTGACAAAAGTGTTATTATTTCCACACATATGACTCTTTTATTCTATAAATAAATAAGGCTTTGGAAGGCAACCGAACACAACCCTCATGTCTCAAATAGGACAAGACAGATAGAGCTGATCCTTATACGATTAATCCTTATTAGGAGGTAAAGAAAGTCAGGGGATTTTGCGTGGCATTTTGGAAGGCCGCTATTCATTTCTTTGACATATTTATTACCTTCTAAAAGAATTTAGAAGCCCATGGGTTGAATGGGTGAGAATAAAATGCCCAACATTAAGCATTTTTCAAACAATAACATCATGTGGAAATAATTTTTAGTGCAAAGCAAAATTCTAAATCATCTGGTGGTACTGCGGGAGATCTCAATTTTTTGCGATTCACCCTCCCCTAAGGCAGGGTTGAACCTGGGCTCCAACGCTTTTCCTTCTTAACATGATGATGGAAGCACTGATTCACGATATCTGTTGATTACCCTTTTCATAGCAAGGCTCAGAACCTCACAAATGGATCCTACAAGAAAGCGGTGCCTGCCCTCGTACCAGTGGTCATTCTCACAAATGCCCTCAGTAGAAGCGAAATGGTGCTGATTGAGGAAAGCTTTTTTGTTTCTTGGTGAGACAAGAACGTGATAGGAATTTATGCCCTGTGTTCTCATAATTAGAATAAATCTAAACTTTTTCAAGACCCCAGTGATCTGGCCACTTTTGCGGCACAAAGGTGGTAGAAAGATAAAACAATGTTCACAATCCTTTTCTTTTGGCCTCTGTTCACTGCCCCTATAATCATAGCCTCTCTTCATGGTAGTTGCTTAGGGGAGGAATGAGGTAGAACTGGGTCATGTAATGAATGTAATTAATTTAATTAACATGTAATGATAATAACATGTTGAATACTAATGTGCTCTAAAATTCCTGTCATATGTGGCAAAATATACCACCAAGGCAGACGAAAGCCGGCCCCAGGTAATGTCACAAAGAGACCAGACGGAGAGACGAACTCAACCTTGATCACCAGACAGTATCTTCAGAACTTTCACCGCATTTCAGAATGCGAACACTTCACTTTGCCCCATTTATTTCAGGGAAGGTAAAATGCTCTCACATTTATTATCTCATTTGAAGTCCCAGTATTAGTTAGGCTCTTCCAAGTGGAAAGGCATTAAAGAGTGTTGAGATTACTTCAGGTGACAGATTTAGCGTGAGACTGCCCAGCGGATAAAGGAAATGCAGGAAACCACTGAGCCGTCAAGCCTCCTGAGAACTGAAACAAGTCCAAGTATTCAACAGAAACTCTACATGCCAATCATTCTCATGGCTCAGCTTTTCTCTTGGCACAGATGCCGGTGCCAGACTTGTGTCACGATTGGCTGAGTCTTCATAGGGTTGAATCACATTCCTTCGGAGCACGTGATTTTGGGCATGTGGTTTAAACTCTCTGTGGCTGGTTTTCCCATCTGTGAAATGGAAACAGACCTCACAGGGTCGCATTTAATACATTGAAGACATTTAAAATAGTACCAGACACAAGACATGGGTGTTTCTTGTTATAATTATCATTTTTATTATTGTTGGTATACTTTCAATTACTTCTGCAGCTATCTCCATGCCTCTGATGGTGTCTGCTGCATCCTGGTTCTGACTGTTACCTTTACTGTGTGTGCATCCATCCCTTTTTCCTTTATGTTTTTTATTTGTGTGACTGACTTTCTTCTGATCTCATTTTCTATACTTCCAGCTTCTACTTCTGCATGCTTCTGGTTATTACTTTCACTCTGTGTGCCTCTTTGCTGCTTTCTGCTCTGCTCTATTGTCTGGTTTTCTCTGTATCTCACATTCAATGTCTTGAAGAGGATTTGATGGGGCCACTTAGTGATGATTCTGTAGGGAGCTCTGCTGAGGTGTTACCATGCTTGTTTGCCCCAGGCTGCTGGCAAGTTTATACCTGACTGTCTGACTCAAGTGGGAATCCTTGCCCAATCAGTATGGTCAAGGTGGCAAGGATCTCAGGCTGTTAACTGAGAATCCTGTTTATATAGAATCATTTTGCACTCTGCCAGGGGAGCTGTGGGGGCAGCGGCATCCAGGGTTTTATGGCTTCACTTCAGTACTTCTTCTTTAGCATTACTGCCATCCCATTCATAGGTGGGGAAACTCAAAAATGTCAAGTGACCCTAGGTCTTATAATAACTCAGAGTCCATGCAGTTCCTTGTTGAATTTTACCAAAGAAGAGGTGCTATTTCTTAGACTTCCTTTTATTCAGAAATGGGTGAGGATCTTTTTCAGAAATGGCATCTTGCCATGTCAAAGGATGTTCTATGACTATTACATTATATCTAAATCAGAATTCAAGCACTATGGGGTCACATGGGAAATTATCCAAGGTGACGTAGGAGGAAAGAAGTTTAAAGCATTTAACAGATATACTTAAGTGATAGTTGTGACACTCTCTCCACGTTCGCTTAATACCCCAGCTAGTTTAAAAAACCACAGTACTAATTACCTGGCAAGTCAGAAGCTCCATAGTCAGCAGCCTTCAGGAAAAGGCCTATCTGGAGGAGCAGGGGAAAGCAGCAGAGAACCTCATTTTTATAGGATTTTGGAGACAAGATGTTCTAGCCTGAAGATATGTTATTCAGCAACTTGTTTCAACTTGCCAGAAAAGGTTCCTTTAATGAAAGCATTTATTTACACCACTTGTCCCATTTTCATCTTACATCTATTTTCAGCAAACACTCAATGTTCTTAGTCCTCTTAGAACTTTCTGGATTGAAATCTAATGTGCAGCTTTAAAATGCAATTTTTAGTTAAGCAGAATTCTAGTTAAGGATTAGGATAGGCTGAATAAAGAAAGCAACAGTAAATTAATGATTGTCCAGGTACAAAGGTGAGTGGAGTAGAACTTAGTGGATTGGCCTGGGCCTGGGAAACATACGTGGCAGTGGTCCAGGGACTGGGATGCACCACAATGTGAAACCGGGTAGATTTTGATTAATAGTGAGCCATGATATATTATTTGAAAAGTGAGCTTTCCTCAGTGTGTTGGCAGGGGAAAATCAAGGTGGGAGTTACTGGTTATGAGTAACGCTCTGTTGTTGGTTGAGCATGTTCCCCGCACCTCTTCAGAGGTCTGGGCACAGTGCATATTGGTAGGGAGGAATGGCAGGGATTTGTCTCCCCTGAAAAGGCCTGTCATACTGGGGACAGGTTTGGCTTGCTTGGGAAGAACGCTATGCAGATCTGCATGGGATGGAAAATAGGAATTGCGGGCATGTATAGAAAGGGCTAACTCTCCATCCTGTTGGTCTCAGAGTGTAGGGACCAGATATACTTGTTAGGAAATTCAATTAACTGTGTTAGGAAATGGGGTTAATTGTTTAAGGGAGTTTAATATGTTTAGTTTAGACATTAACTGAACATTAATCAAAGACCATTGTAGAGATAATGAAAGTTCCTTGGGCAGGGTTTCTCACCTGACCCTGGTTGGCTGGCACATGTGGGCACTATGTTATTACTGACTTTCTAAAAGAGCTCCGACCAGTGCTCTGGGCTGCCAGCTGCAGGAGAGCAGAGGCTGGAGTGGTGGCAGTGCCCAGAACAGAGACTGAGACAGCTGCAGGGGGCAGAGAGGCCCAGAGGCAGAGACGGGCTTGCTGCAAGCAGACTTGCCCTGAGATGGGTGAGATTCTAGCGCTTGAGCTGCAACCAGGAGAATAAACCTGAGTATAATCCCTTTCACCCCAAGAACGTTCCATTGCCATTTTTCAGTCTCACCGAATCAACAGTGAACTTGTCTGGGGCCGAAACCCTTTGGTGAGACAACCATGAAAAACAATAGTTTCTGTTTGGGTTGTAAGGAAGGAGTGGTTAAAATAAGACTGCTTGGAGGGGGATACTGGGCCTGTTTCTAACCTGTCTTCCTGGGCAGGAAGGGAATAGAGATGAGGGGTGGATTCACAAATGAGGTCAGTGGTGATAGCTGAGTAATGGCTTAGTACCCAACTAAAGGATATTAAAAAGGTGTCTGGGTTTATCACCAGTGCCGTGCTTAGAATCAGACAGCCTAAGCAGGAGTTTCCCTTAGAAGGAATTCTAAAGCTAAGCTTGTTTCATTTGAGTTTGGGTTCATGATTTATGTATGCCACATGTTCAACTCGCTCTGTGTTCAGCGATGTGACTGGGATGAGAACAATCTGAGGCACCCAGATCCTCTAAGATGGCTCTGCTCAGGTTCTTCCTGCACTTCTAAAGATCTAGCCCTAGCGGGGTGGAGTTTTAAGAAAAAGACAGCATTCATTCATTCATTCATTCATTTAGTGAATTTTTATTGAATGTGTATAGGACAAAGCATGGTTTTAGATTCCCTGAAGCGAATTGGCATCCGGCCCTCAGGGACTATAAGAAACTTACAGTCAGTGAGGGATATAAGCTACATATAAAAATAATTGCGTAATTGTTTTGTGTCATTAAAAAAAGGAAAATATGTTTACTTATATCTATGTGTCAGGCAATGTGCTCTGTCCTCTTGCACGTGCATCTCACTAGATCCCTGTGAGGGAGATTTTAGAAATGGGCAAAAATCATCCTCCGCTGAGGAAACATCATCAGGGAATATGGGTGCACACGGCGGGAGCGGGAGTATTAAGAAGAGGAGATGATAAGTTCGGAAAGGTAAGTTGGAGGCTAGGATGTAAGGGCATTTGAATGCCAGTTGAGAGAGTTTGGGCTTTGTTCCTTTGTAAAGCGAGGCCTTCAGATGATTTGAAAGGAGTCTGGAGAGCTTTGGACTGCGCTTTGGAAAGCTGTAGCTGGGAGCCTGTGAAGGCCAGACAGGCAAATGACATGAGCTGGCTGAACCAGGTGACCCTCTCCTGGTGTCTGCATCTAAACTAATTAATTGGGGGTGTGTCGTTGTGTCTGCACAGGTTTGGGGAAGAGTCAGTCTACTCCCTATTACTCCAGAACTGAAAGAGT
Organism: Smutsia gigantea; assembly: GCA_032199065.1. NCBI lineage: Eukaryota > Metazoa > Chordata > Mammalia > Pholidota > Manidae > Smutsia > Smutsia gigantea. The sequence goes on along the minus strand of JAVSCE010019277.1, from coordinate 11,854 downwards.
GGATTGTGGAAATCAGTGCTCTAGATACATAAAGAAAAAATGCACTGAAGTCAAAGATCTTGGTTTCAATCCCAGTTCTGGGTGTTTCTAGGGCGATTTTCTTATGTAACTTTGTTGAGCCTTTGATTCCTTATTTTGAAATGGGGCTAATAACACTCACCTTAATGAGTGGTTGCAAGGATTAAATAAGACACAAGACAGAGGTCTTTGCGGGAAAAAGTAGAAGAGCAGGATCTTCTTGCTAGGAGAAAGATCTTTGGTGGTGGGCTCTTCCAGCTTGAGTGCTTCTGTTGACAGATAAATTCAAGCAGGGGTAGAAGGCTGCTGGTCAGCGGTTCTGTATGAAGTTCTTGCATCCAATACGTGGTTGCATCAGATGAACTTTAGGGTCCAGTCCAAGTCCTACTTTTGCTATTCTCTGCTGTTTTTCTCCTGCTTTCGGGTGCCCCCTCATCCTCCATAGTGATAATATCTGGCGTAATTTATAGGTACTGAAGGTTACGCTGAAAATAAATAAAGCTGGGCAGAAAATAAATATCTAGACCTACAGAGCTAATTAGTATTGAAACCATAGGAGTTGCAAATGGACTTTTCCATTAAACCAGCTAGAGCCTAGGATAGTGGGTAGGTTGGCTATCTGCTCATCAGGAATCCTATTTCACTTCTGCCGCATGGCTCTGACCCTCTGGGGCTTCTCCAAGATACCCAGAGGCCAGCAGTTTCAACATATTTATGTGTTAGACCCTCTTTTTAAAACGAAGCCTTATGGTGAAAGCTAAACATAGAACAGAGAAGAGCTGTAACTCGGATTAAGGGGGAGGTGGGGAATGGAGAGAAGGAGGTTCCTTCTTCACTTACTCTGGAACCCCGGGGGATGAACTCTGCTGCTGCAGCCCTGGCCTGTTTTCAGCTTTCCTTTTGAGTCTTTTGTTTTCCGGACTCTGAGGGCAGCTGTTATCACTCCAGCTGCAGCGGGGATGGGAGGCAACTTCCTGTTATTCTATCCTGCCATCCCTGCGGGGGTGGGACAGTCCCTCCCCCATCTGCTGCTGGTTGTAGAATGTGATTCCTGGACACAGCCATCCTATGTCCGGGCGGGAAGAATGACTGGGAGAAGTCCAGAAGGCATTTGGGGAGCAGAGTGTATCACAGGCATGACCACCAGTGTGTCCCTGAGGGAGAGGGAAAGATGAGTCGTTAAGGGGCAGGTTAAGTGGTTGGTGCAGGAAATATCTGAGGGGGTTAAAGGTTGTTGAATGAATGGTGGGAAAGTGGGAAAAGGGAAGGACTCTGGCCAAAGCATAAAAAGAGAGAGAGAGAGTTAGTTATGGTTTCTGGCTGTGAGTAGGTGGGGTTTGGGTGCATTTAAAGAATGAAGCAGGGCTAGCTGTGATGGGATGTGATAGTCTATCTTCTGTAGTCCTGTATTTTTATTGAGTTTTTTCTTTGAATTGGGTGTAAGGAATACAGAGATTTAGCAAAGAGCTTGCTCTTCAAGGTTTGGGAAGATAGGAAATATAAAACTGGACACATTTAACCGTATGTTTTCACACTTGTATGATCTCAATAACCCTCACAATAACCTTTGATCTCTTGCCCCATTTTAAGAGGAGGTGACTGAGGTTTCTGATGTTTTAGGGAGTTGCACAAAGTTAACATACCAAGTAAGTGGCAGAAGTGAACAGTGGACCCCACATGCTTTTTTTCTGTCCACTGTAACACACTGTGAGGGCAGAGGTTTCAATTAGGCCTCGAGAGGAGCATGGGACTTACACACACAGCAGCGTAGGCATTCTAGGCAGGCCCGAAGGTGAGAATACAGCACTGATCTGCGAGGACACCAGTTTGCCTGCCCCAAAGGGTCTCCCAGGAGCAAAGTGGGAGATAAGGTGGGAAAGGTAAATAGATCGCAAAAGCAAATAGTGTTTAGAAAACTCAGCTGGCAGGGGTGCATAGAAAGACTTAGAGCTGGGGAAATGGAGCCAGAAATATGTCAGGAGCTGGGATTAGTACAGGTGTGAAAAACTGCACAATGGTGATAATATAAAGTAGATCTATGAGAATAGTGGTCTGGGTCTGTAGACTTTTTTTTTTTTAGCAATAGAGTCTTTGAATGAGTGTAGATTGTCGGCAATCACTATCTTAAGGAGAAAAAAATGGCTTCGGGGTCAAACAGTCCTTGGTTTCTACCCAGATTCTGGGTGTTCTGGAGCAATTTACTTAGGTAGTCTTGCTGAGCCTTTGTTTCCTTATGGTAAATGGTGCTAATGACACTTTACAGGCTGGTTGTGAGGATTAAGTGAGACATGATGCTGGACTCTGCATCCCTCTACAATTTTTGGCAGACTAGTGAAATGTGTGACATGCTGTCATCAATCCAAAAACAAGCAATAAAAATCAACGAAAGTGAATAATTCATTGTACTGCCAGAAGATGATGTATAATATGCCACTTTTATCTCACAAACAGAGCCACTTTTCACCATTCAGTTCTGCCTTGAATCAGGTATTAGGCAGACTGAGAATCATTCTGCTCTGTCAGCCCATGGGATTATGCAGCACCATATCTGTCAAGGGTAAATGTTGGTTAATTCTTAATTGATAGCTGGCCACTGCAACTGGTTCTATTCAACAGTAATTATTCTCATGTGGCTTGTTGAACTCGATTGTGAGATTTCCACTCCCCCGCCCTTTTTAGTTGTGCATGGCAACAGCTGCCTTAAGGTCCTTAAAAAAGACAAATCATGGTTTTTCTTATTCTAGGGGTTCAGTTTTATTCGCCTGGAAACGCGTGTGCGTGATTTTCATTGCTAAAAGCAAGAGCTGCCGCATGGTTGACGACGCCGCCTGCTCACAGCTCAGAGCTGGGGCGCGGTCTTCCGGATTCTCTTCCAAATCTTTCCGAAGTGCTCTTCAAGTTCTAAACTTCAGGTCTAAGGGAACCCCCAACAGTCGCGGGATAAAGGGTGGGCGAGGGAGCGGCTCTGCCTTTCCGGGCAGGACTTAGGCAGCTGGCCGTTTTCTGCCCCCGCGCCGCCGGCCTCGTACTTGCCCGTGACACGGACGCAATTGTGTTTCCTAAAGGGTGGCTTGGGTGGGTTGGTTTCGCTTCTGACCGGGGATGTAGTACCTACGCCCAGAGAAGCTGGAAACGCGATTCGCAAAGCGCGCCCCAGACCATTATCTCCTTTCCTCGGAGATGGCAGAAAAGGCAGCCTTCTCCCCCACCGCCCCTTCCAGCCCGAGCCTGGCTCCGCGACGACGGTCTGAAACGCGTTGCTCCCCTGAGTGACTGTCCCCGCGCCCAATCAGCGGGGCCCGGGTGCGGCCGGCCCCGCCCCCGCGGACTCCGTTTGGCTGGTACGCGCGGGGGGCGCGGCGAGGCTGCGGCGGGCGGGGGAGGTACCTGGGTGGGAGTGATGTCAGCGCCCGGCGCTGCGGCCGCATTCCCGACATGGTGTAGGGCCGAGCGGCGGCGCGGGCGGGAGCCGGGCGGGCGGGCTCGGGCGGAGCGCTCAGAGCGGAGGTGACCCAGAACTTCTGGACCTCGTGCCCGTGGCTCTGCACCCCCAGGTAAGGGCGCTGGGCTCCTCTCGGGCACCGGCGGGAGGTGTCTCCGGTGTGCGGCTGCAGCTGGGGGTTGTGGCTACTCTTCCTGCCTCGGGTGGGTTTCCTTCTCCAACTCCCTCCTGTTTCCCACTGGGAACGGGCACTTTTGGGGGGAGATTAACTGCTGGAGCTCCCAGCTAGCCTATATATGAAAAATAACTTCAGGATTAGACATGCAAGTCCTGTCTGTGCCCGTAGACACCCCTCCCTGCCACACACACACACCCTAGTCTCCCAATAATACTTGAAAACCCCAGAGAAGTGTTTGGGGGGGTGGGGAGAGGGTTCTTGAAGAATGTCACGAAAAACTTTGTGAAATATCGACTCAAAAATCACGCTGAGAGACAACAGAAGTTTATTCTTTTTTTTTTAATTTCCCTTGTGGCCTATTATATATTGATTGAAGTGAAAGAATGTCATTGTTATTCTTATGTATCAACGTAAAAAGATCCTTTTATATAGTCCAGTCAGGATGTGAGAAATTCACTTGGGGTGTATTAAGTATGAGTTTGTGGGGAAACCAGTCTCTTGGGGACAGACTTCTAAAACTCCAACTCTTTTTCACTCTTCCATTTTGACTGAGAATCCCTTTCGTTGCCAAATTTATCATCTGGAGAGGTTAGGAAGGCTGCTTAGAATCTTCGGAGCTGTTTTCTGCGGCTGCTTGAGGAAAGGATGAGGGCTTCTAGTTTTGTTTTCAAGGATGATTTTCAGAGAGGAGAGTTTCAACAGGGAAATGTCGTGGAAGGCGTGGCATACAGACTTTTAATTATAGGAACCTGAATTTTTCAACATGTGGGACCAAAACAAATCCTTCCTTTCAATGAGAAGTGCAGAGTGCAGTAGAAGAAGAATTTGATTTAGCGTCCAAGTTTGTTATTTAGGGAAAGTAATTGCCTGTGGAGAGGAAAAGATATTTTGGGAAGTGGAAGTGCACAATTCTGATTTTTGTGTATTTCCTGTTGAAGCCCGTTATTTTTTCCTGCTTGGAGAGTTTGTGTGCCCAGGTCACTAACTGGGTGTGATGGACTTTCTGGGGAAAAGAGTAAACTCCATAAACCTGATTTAGAACCCGCCTGATTAGTGCTTAATTAAGGCACTTTCTTTAAAAAGGTAGGCCTGAGACTCCTGAGTCAAGTTTCTCTGTTCTCCAGCAAGTGAGGTCCTTCTGTGGCCAGGTCAGGAAGAAATGGGCGTGGACTTCACTGTGAGCCAAAAGCTGCATCCTAGGTTCCTTAAAGAAAGGAAAGAAAGAAGCTGCAGGGTTACATCTAAGGGATGCGTGGAGCACAGGACTTCATAGATGGGATTTTCCCTCTCTCTAGCCACATGACAGGTTTCAGAGCTGGAAAGAAGTGTTTTGTTTACCGTTATTTTAAGACACCTGGGTCTGTATTATTCTTAGTTCCAGAGAAAATGTATTAATTAGTACATGGTGGATAAAGAGCTGGCTTTTTGCAAAGGGAAGGTGTGCTTTATTTGAAGGGTGAGAACATTTCAGTTGTGGTTTGTGTTTTGGACTGAGAAACAAATTGCCTAATGGCTCTGAAATAATGGTGAACAAGTCTTTTCTATTTATGTTCTCTAGGAAGTATGTAAAACATACTGTACTTCCCAGTGCACTTTTTCAGTAGGAAAGAGAAGGAGGTGATGTGGAATTCCGTGGGCTAATGTGAGCTCACTGGGGCCTTGACCGATGGGGCATTCAAACCGCAGTTTGTAATAACCAGTGAAGTAAAGAGTATCTTTAGGATGTCATCCTGATGTGCCAAATTCAGATGTACACTTTCTGTCCAAGAAACTAGTGTTGGCTTAAGGACTTGAATATGCCAAAGCTTTAAATTTCATTCACAGTTTGAGGAAATAACAGTAAATTTCTGTACTTCGTTTTAACCAATTTTTCTCTTTTCTTGGTCCATGTTTATGAGGCAGATGTGTGTTAGTAAAACAGTATTTTTTTAAACTGAAGTATTGTTGATATGCAATCTTATATTGGTTTCAAGTATACAACACAGTGTCTCAACAGTTACCCATATTATTAAATCCTCACCCACCCTAGCATCGTTATTTTCTGTCAATATAGGAAGATGTTACAGAATCATTGGCTATATTCTCTATTCTGTACTACCATCCCTGAAAACACAGTACTTTTAAAGGGCAAAGTTTGAAAGATGTTTTGAGTTACTGAGAAAGGTGGGATCAGGTTTTGGGTAAATTCTCTTTGACCAGCAACTATCATAGTCATCAATAACTGTGTTAAAAAAATAGGATAATGTGGCCTTTGTGGACAAATGTTGACTTGAAATCCAGTGCACAATGTAGTATTAGATAATAGTGCCTAATTTCAAGGACATCACAGACATTTCTGGGAAACAAGTGCAGTGAAGGGAGGTCTACTAACTGCTTATGTCATCTTTTTGTCACCCACTGTCCCAGCATGAGATAACTAAGAACAAGGTCATTTTTCCCCCTCAGTTACTGACTAGTTGACTTCTTTTTAAAACCTCTTTCATATTCATGGAGTAATTTGTATTTTTATACTTAATTTAGATTACGTTATTAATTTGCTACATTAAAATTAACTCTTTGTGTTTTCACCTCCCATTTAAAAAAGTACCTATATCTCAAATAGCACATTTTTCCTAACTGTCAACTCACAGAAGGCCTCGTTTATTGTTCTGTCTTTTCGAAGATGTTATTGTATGTTCCTGACCTGGTTTGAATTACCTTTTCAGAACAATGAATAAATGAGTGAATGAATGAATGAACGAATATCCATTCACATTTGGGTCTATACTTTATTCTTTATTAAAGAAACATTGCTTCAAGGCGGGCACAGGCAAGAGATATTGTGTATTGATGACTTTTCATTCCCAGAGATTTCCCTAGAAGTTCATATCAGTCCTGAAATGAAGAAAAAAAAAATCGTAGTTGAGCTGCCAACTGTGAAATTTCTCAGGGAGCCGTGGTTGTTATTATTTGTTTAATCGCAGTGGAACAGATGGGGTAGGTATGAGGATAAAGCTGTTAAGGTTAGTGACCCTGGTGTTGTTTGGGGTAAAGGGAACAAAGTATCTGTTCTCTGGCCAACATTTCCCTTCAGCTAAAGGTTGATATTTTCACAATTAAATCAGTTGTCAAACTGTCCAAAAATGGACGCTATCCAAAAACTGCTCTGGGCTTGTGCAGCTCTTTGCATCTGTAGTGTTTTATGTCATTTGTTTCTTATACTCATCACAGTGCACGTCAGAAGCGTTTTCCTTGTCAAAAAGCCTACAGCTTTTGTCGCATTTATCACCACCACAAAGATTAATGCATTATTAAATGGAATTAATGGCTTTAAAAAAACTAAACTGAACTTCCCACCTTACAGAATACAAAGACTCTTCTTTCTTTTACGTTGTTTATTTTAAATACAGTCATTATTGATGTCAGTTGGATGTTCGTTGATGTTTCAAAAGGCCAAGTGGTGAGGGTGTCTTTTTCAATGTTTTTCTCCACTTCGAAGGATCTAAAACACCAGACATCTGGATTTTAAATTACAAAATGGGTGCTTCCACGAGTTTTAAGTTTGCACTCTTGTTAGGCAGTTTGGGGGAGGTAGGGGGGATGGGGCTCTGAGTGAAACGGGTACTAGTCGGTACCCCTTGAAGAGCTTCTATTTCTGAAATGTGGGTTTGGACTCTGAGTGGTCTGGGTGGGTGTGTGTATGTGGCAACTGAACTTTGGTTTTGCATCTGCCTAGAACTTGGTGTGACTCACATTTTGACTGGTGCATATGCACATCGTTGTTTTCATTGACAAGCGTGATGGGTTCAGAACAGAAAGATCATATAGTGGTTCCTGTATAGTGGGTGCACCTAAAAATGTCCAGGGCTGAAGGAATTGTGTGAACTCAAATTGCATTTGATATCAGTCATTTTGGCAAAGGCTTGTTCGTGTTTGAAATACGGATTGTGGAGGAAGATCAAGTACTATACCTTTGGGACTGGCTGTAGATTTTATGGGTACCCTTTGAGCACAGGTAGGTATTTTCACCTTTCCTTTGATTTATGGAAATCAAGCGTTTGACATAAAAACAGATGCAAGTTTCAGAGAGTAGGCATGCTGACTCCTAGTGTATGTATGTGTCTGTTTAAAAGGCCAAACTGTATTTTACCTGGTGAGAGACAAAAGGTGCTGCTTTCAGTGGTAAGTCCATCCGTAAATAAGTGGCTAAATTCTTTAGGCAGGCAAGGCTGTTCTTGGGAAGAAGCAGGTAGGCGCATTGGGAAGTGTGTTCTTCCATTCTGTGAATTAAATACTCATCGTATCAGTAAGTAAGCCAACCTTGTTTCGTATTTTTGTGCCTAGAATTTAGCTCGCAGAAGTCCTTTTTTGCTGGCTCTGTGTCATTCTCTCCATCTATTGTACTTTGCACAAAATGTTCATCTCTCCACCACAGATTTTTATGAGGTTTTTATGGGGAAAGTTTATTAAATTTACTTGGAAGAAAGTGAAAACAGGGCTAAAATGCTATGGCCGACTTTCTTAATATGATAACTTGATAGTGTGACTGCAGTTGCTTAAATAATGTCCCTGCAACCGTTACCTTTTTCTTAAAATGCTGCTTCGTATAGCGACACATAGTAGGGAATTTTATTTTGTCTGGATTAGAATCTGAACACGCTCTACTTTTTCTTTGGAATGATAGTCAGAGGAGCCTGTAGGTTCTGTTTGCGCCAGCTAACTCCGGGAAGCGAGTGAGGCTGCAGAGGAAACACCGCGTGAACCTGTGAATCGGCCAGGACAATTGTGTGAAGTCACCGGGGTCTCAGTGTTTTTCATCCGGATCAGCTGCTTGGATGCTTTTGTGAAACTTTCACCTTCTTCCGGCCTCCACCCCCACCAGGTTGTGACTTTGCACAATTGAGAACGCTTCTAAATACAAATTTAAGCGTCTTCCACTCCTTTTCTCTCCTCGTGGTAGCTTGATTCTCCAGTATGACTTGTGCTCTACATCATCCGACCATGTGGGCCCCACCAGTATCCAGCCCTCACATGTCATTGCATAGCCGAACCCATTTTGTTTAATTTACCATAATGGCCAAAAAAAAAGCGGCTTGATTTCCCAGAGTCCTTTGCAGCTGGGGGTGTCTAAGCCATGTAGTCCTGGCCAAAGACATGTAAGTGGTTGGGTGGGGCTCCCCTCTTCCCACTGCCTCTCAAAAGTCTTATAGGGGATGGTCTCCATATGCTCCCCTGGTAGGCCTTTTGCTCTCTGTACTTGCTTCTCCTGGAATATGGACATTGTTTTCTAAGTGGAGAAGCCAATTTGTGGCCACAGACCAGAAGCCTGAGAGTTAAGCCAGCTGAGAAGCTGACGGCATTCTGAACCTGCTGTTCCAGACCTCGTCTGCCCATTTCTTCACTTTTTGTGAGCAAAGTAAAATCTCTTTGCCTAGCCTGATCGTGTCCAAATGTCAAGAGTTCCCTGAAGGCTGTGTGCTTGCTTCTTTTCTTATTCTACATCTTCTTTAGTGAGTTCATCTGCTCTCACTCTTCGTGTAACAGTCCTAAAGAGATGACCCATCAGTTTAGGATTTTTGCCTGAACTCCAAACCTAAATTTCAAATTCTTACTTAATAGCTTCATGTGGATAAAACCAACTAACAGTTCTTAATGGCTGTTAGCATGTCAAGTACAGAACTAAGCCAGAGGCAGTAATATGAAGTGGTTGAGGAACTGATCCTAGAGGCTCCATTCAGGTGGAGAGTAGCAGGTTAGCCTTGAAACCCACAGGCACCCTTTTCAGATGTTGTGGAAGAAAGGATAGGAGAAACAGAGAAAAATGTGATAGGAAAGGGTAAGAATTGGGTGAGTTCACCGCAGGCGGTCTGCATTCTTTCAGTTTAATAGGAGGCATGAAAGAATATTCAAAGACAAATCACACAGGCTCCTGAGAGGCTGGCTCTCGGGATTATGGGTACAGAGGAAAAATTTGTAAAAATGACAGAAGTCTCTCATCTAAACTATACAAACTGGCACATGTACCCGGATGTGTTTCCGAGCAGGAAATTAATTTGCTGGAGTGGAAAGTGGTGGTACAAAAAGGAGGAGGAAAATGAAATGAGACAAAGGAAAACTTGACTGTATTTGAAGGAGGACTTTTTAAACAACCAGACTCAACGGTTCGCAGAACAACTTCCCAGGGGAAACCTGAGCCCTCAAGTGGTGAGAAACAGCCTGGGTTTAGTTAAAACTGAACCACCAGAGCACCAGGAAATACTCTATAGGAGGATTTCCAGCAGACAGGCCTCTGCATTAAATGCTGCTCTGGTAAGGTCTTCTTTAGCCTCCAGTTTAATTATTTCTAGAAAGATCTTTAGTTGGAAAGACCCTGGGTTATGGTGCCTCAGCACATGTATTGTCATAATGACATGAGAGGAATGGGAGGACAGGGTTGAAGCAGTTCGGTAATTAAGGGCATGGTCCTAAAAGTCGGCACCACTCCCATCAGTACATGGTGGGTCTTTTGGGGGATTGCTTTAAAAGACATCAGTAAACTGAGAGAGCTCCACGGCCCCTCCTCTCCCCGACAGGCAGCATGGAGCTGCTGGACCCACAGGGCCAGCGCTTCCCCCCTGCAGGAGGCAGCTGCGGAAGCCTGACTGACACCCACTTTCCCTGAGAGATTTCAAGGGTCTGCGTTCCTTGAGGGGGGATGAGGTAGGGCAGGGACACGGACAGGCGTCATGGTTAACTTTTCCTGCTATGATGAAAAACGCTGAGATATATAAACAGTATAGTAAGAACAGGAGGGACTCCATCTAAGCCATCCAATTCTAAAAACCAGGTTGTTAGGAGGTAAGATTCCTAACATACTTTATGGTAATCAGCCAACAACCTATCTTAAGGCAGGACAAGCGGTCCTAAATGATATGTCCGCACTGCTTGAGGGTAACCACTATCTTGGAGAAGAACAGGATCAAGAAATTCCTTGTGTTAAGTTTATCTTACAGACTATCTAGAGGGCTGACTGTAGGTGACATAATATCCCTCACCGGGGATAGACATCCTGAGACCACATGTCAAGCCTACATCCCCCTGGCCCTTTGCCCCATGCTTGAAATCCTTAAAAGACAGAAATCCTAGGCCTTTAAGCTCACCTCCTCTCTGAGGCTGCCCCCACTCCTTTTTTTCTTCGAGTGTATACTTTCCCTTAAATAAAGCCGCCTTGCTGCTCAAAAAAAAAGACGTCAGGAAAAACTTAGCTAAGTGTGTGTGGCATATTTAGATAGGCATGGTATTTTTGAATTCAGAGGTTCTCAGTAGGGCTGGCCACCTAATTTGTGGAGCCCGTGTACAGTGAAAATGTGTGGCTCCCTCGTTCAAAAGGCTGGAAAAAGTGCCGTTAAAGGTTGTAATATAAAAAGCGGTTCCTTTTCTTCTACATACCCTCTCTTGATTTGTTAATGTGCTCTGTAATGTCTATGTGAAAAAAAAATTAAAAGTTAAAGTTATTAGCATGTATTTTATTCATCTTTGTATGTTAAAAGGTGTAGTGTTAGCGTTAAATGCAAATACAAGTGCATTTGCTAGGTATGCACACACTTCATATTTTGTCATGTGTACATGCGTATGTGTATTGTTCCTATTAGAACGGGGGGAACACTGCATAAAGCTAATCACTACTTTGATTTCACTTCCTGATACACATACGTTCTATCAGTGTTTGGCTTAGAAGGAAGGACTGGCTTAAGTAACCACTGAAAGGAAAACCATGCATTGCCCTGTGTTTCCTTTTCTTTCTGTGCCACCATTTTTCAGTGTAAGTGGTTGGCTAATACAGGGAAGTAATAGGAGTAAGAGAGGATATGGTAGGATTCCTTGGTGTTTGCGTTTCTTAGAAAGACATTGCCCTGTTTCTACATGCAAAACAAGTTCTGATTCAAATAGGAAGCGTGGCTTCTTGGAGCTGTCAGCGCCCACCCACCTACTTCCTCAGCTATATTTCTAACACCTTACCTTGAACTGGTCGCTGAACTCGCATGTTCGTGAATCCACAGAAGTTCAGTGCTCCTGTGGTATTGCAAGCACTATGTGTGAATGAGGAGGCAAGGAACAGTGACCACACATATTAAATGGGATCTCCTCTGCTCATATGAACCCTCCATTGTTCTACTGGACTTCATTTACAAAAACAACTTCAGAGGTGAAATTATTAAGATTCTCAAGATGATGACAACAGAGGGTTCTGTGTGAGT